>JAFIRS010000252.1:0-550000 GCA_018342105.1 Gonioctena quinquepunctata
TATTTTATCTACCTCCGTCTCAACGGTTCCCATTCTTCTTCTAGAAATTTAGCCACACCACACAATTCTTTTTTAGACCTTCTGTGTTTTCCAGGAACTTCTCTTCCAGGCTTTCTTGAATTTTCTGAAGCTTTTCTTCCAGATTTCTAGAATTTTCTTGAAGCTTCTCTTCCAGATTTTTAGAAAGCTTTCTTCCAGATTTATAGAATTTGTTGCAGCTTCTCTTCCAGATTTCTAGCATTCTCTTCCAGGTTCTGAATTTTCTTCAGCTTCTCTTCAAGATTCTATTATCGGACTCAAATCACCTCCGAACTTGAATAAAATGTTTCGGGGTCCTCACCTTCTTGTATAGTCCTTCTGCAAGTCTTTCCTGGAGTACTTGCTTTTTTACCCGTTGTTTCCAGTTCCCTTTCCTCCACCTGTTTCAATTCCGCTACCTTCAAATCCGCAAGGCGCACTTTCCTTGAAACATTTTGTCTTTGACGAGGTATCAGTCTGTTTCACACGAAAAAAAGTTTATCAGTTTGTTAAAAATTCATTCGCGAATTCTTTCCACGGGCCACCAGTCTATTGTCTGTTTCAGCGAAGAGTGTATCAGTTTATATTCCTGACTATCCACTCCACGATCACGTGTTTATTTTCAAAATCTCACTTCCGACACCAATTGTAACGTAAATAAACTTAACTTGGTTTTAATAATTTATTTCACACTTAATCTACAACTTAATTTATATTACTACGCTACTGAATAGCTCGATCGTATGGGCTCGTTCAGACTATCCACTCCCTCTTGAGGGCTGTCTATTTATCTCCGATACAGCATTCTCGATGTTTCGAATTCTTCCAGTTGGCGTCCCGCATGTTCCAATTGCTTCCAATATTGACCGTTGTTTTTCGCGGCAGAGCGACTGGATGGTTCTCGAATTTCTCCGGGGATGATCTCATCGTTGTCGACGGCAACGTGTGAGGCGACAGGTCCGGCCTAGGTTCGTTACACTATGATTCCAACTTGAAAACTAACGGAATTCCTATACAAAGATCCATTCCCAATTCAACTCCTATTTTACTCCTTTAGAAGTTGATTTTCCAAAGACACCGACACGTAGTTTCATTAGTGACAAAGATCCCCAAATAATAATTTTCGTGATCCTAACTTCAAAACTAACTATGCAGACTTTCAATCCTCATTCTACCCCTTTAGGGTTGACTTTTCATAAACGCTGAAACACATTTATCTTTATTTTGAAGAAGGGCGCAAATTAATTTCCATGACTCTAATTTCAAAGCCAGCTGTACTTTCACCCCACCCCCCCTCCCCCCTACTCGCAAAATTTTTCACCCCTTTAGGGATGGAATATCAAAAAATATGCTTTCAAAATTTTAGCTCTTAGGTCCAGTGGTTTGGTCTGGCTGTTGATCGTATATCAATCAATCAGTGAGTCAGTTTGTCAGCATATCTAATTATACATGTACATATTACCCCAATCACGAGGTAGCTGTGTCTTCCGTCTCCATCATCAGATTAACTCCAGGTCTCCATTATGTTGTAGTGTCATCAGAACTATATATGTGGGCCAAGTTTCAACAGAATCGGTTCGCAGGTGCAAAATCAATAAATCGGCCCCTATTTTTCTATAATTAGGGGTGTTTTGTTTCAAATTCAAACGGAACCAACTTCGAGGTGTACCTCATCCATTCGCAAAAGAATCATAAAATCGGACTGCTCTGTGAAAAGTTATGCGTGGTCTAATAAAAAAATATATTATACGCCTAACCTAACCTCCTCCTTTTTTTTCCGTTCGTTAAAACACATAAATAATATTATGTAGAAATAATTGAATTCTACTGGTGAATAGGAGTCTAGCATTATCATCCTTAGGGGGTGAGTAGACGCAACATAGATGAAGTTTAAAATGGGGGTCTCAGAATACAATGTGATCCAGACGTCTGGCATCACTAAACCACTCAGTTTGAGGAACTGCTCTGAATTTACTTCTTACCGCAAGTACGGCGCCACCATCCTTCGAACTTGAACTCGACGAAAAACATTGTAATGAATAAGTTCATTGCTAAAAACACTATCTTTGATATTGGTTTCGGTTAATAAGTATATATCAGCTTCAATACCAGAAAAGTTGATTCTACACTCACAAGTTTTAGTTCGGAGTCTGCGTACGTTTTGGCTATAAATATGAAGGTCCATATTTCGGGTTTTAGGTATACCTGGAATATATTACATATTCAGAACAGTAAGGAAATATTATTTTCCTACGACAACATAGGAAAGTAACACATATCGCACTCTCTACTCCCATGGAAAGTGACCTTTATTCTCACGCGTGCGGAAAGTACTTTCCGCACTAGTGCGGAAAGTAACTTTCCGCACGGCTGTCAATAAGCCGTCAAACCCGTGAATCCTGTAAGATTTACAGATGTAATTATTAATTGCTCTTCCTCATTGATATTATTTACCAAAAATGCACCAAGCAAGTGGTGGGTATCAACAAAATGGGATCTGTACCCACCTTGGTAGCAAAATTTTTAAAACTTGAGAATCCAGAAACTTACACCAGTCATTGTTTCCGAAGATCCTCAGCTACGATCCTAGTAGATGCAGGAGGAGATATTACCACTCTCAAGAGACACGGAGGATGGAAATCCTCTGCTGTCGCCGAGGGGTTTATAGATGATTCTCACACCAACAGAATGAACACCGCCACTAAAATTGTCAGCGCTGTGCGTAGAACTTCGGAAGACACTGATGCTTAATCAGCCATATTAGAAAACATAAATTTAAAACCGTCAACTTCTTCGATGAGCACAATAATTACAAGCAGCATCCGAGAAAATATTGAAACGAATCTTTCGCAAACACCGTTACAATTTACAAATTGTAACAATAACCAATTAACTTCCAATTTTTATGGTTCCAAATAATTCAATTTGTTCTCCAGTTGTATCTAATAAGTACTTACTTATTGTAATTTTTTCAAATAAACGTTAATTATCGTTATTTCTTTATTTCACTATAAAAGTAATTCTAAATTTATATGCACTTTTAATAGAGACAGTATTCAAACATAGACTGTCATATAAAAAACGTAAGATTAGTCAGGCAACTCAATATACACGATCTAATATTTAAATATTGTTTATTAAATTATTGGTCGTAGGAAAAATAGCGTACATTACTCGCGCGGAAGTGATTTTTCACACTCGTGTGATTGCCGCACTCGGCTCACGCCTTGTGCCACAATATTTCCCACTCGTGTGAAAAATGTCACTTTCCGCACTAGTAATGTAATATACTATACTGTAAATCTCTTATAGGAATTTTCTTTCCGCATACAAATTCCACCGTTCCTTATCCAATTTTTTTTATAATTCTTGGATTTTGCTGCATAGCGAGCCTCTTTGAAATGTAATTTAGTTTTAGGTATGAGATGCTCATTGAAGTATACATTTTTCAGTTCGTCGTCAACGTTTCTAGGATTATTACTTCTTTGGCGAAGTTTTTTGGCAGAAGCTAGAATTTTGTCTCTTGTTTTTTTGGAATTGAATCCAACTATTATGTTTCTTGATCTATTATATATATATAAAATAAAAATAGTATTGAATCATTAATACTATTTTTATTTTATTAAAGTGAATAGTTACTCTGCACACAGCCATTAGGCTTTGCAGATTCGTTTTGTTTATTTGCTATATTGTATATGTATTGTCAATTATTGTGCAAATAAACATTATTATTATTATTAGGATTAAGTTTCATCGGCTACACAGGGTAAACCAGTTCAATTTTTCCTGTTACATCGATGCCCAATAGTATTGATATTTTCTGAAAAATCGAAATTAAATTTTCATCTTTTTTTTGGTGTTAATATTCAACCTTTTGATTTCCCAGTTTCAACACCCTGTACCTCTGCAAGAAAGTAGCTTTGTGAAAAAATGCATGTGAAAGTTTCATTAATTTTTTTGGTAGAATTGTAATTTGAATCAGTAATTAGGATTGTAAAATTCACTTCAGCCGAACAATTTCTTCATTACTAGTATGTGGAAGTTATGAATAAAAAATACTTTCAATTTTTCAAATTCAACACCCTGTATCTCTACAACGAACGACATTTGAGATATTGGGAAAGTCCTATTTATTTTCGAAGGGTATCTTCCGTTTCAATTTGGCACCATAGTTTCGGGATACCCTGTATATTTATATATATATATATATATATATATATATATAGGGTGTAACATAAGTACGTTGAAATATTCAAGTGACGTTTTCCTGAGACAATTTTAAGAAAAAAAGTCTATATAAACTTGTGTCCGAAAATGATTCGTTTCGGAGATACAGGGTGTTGAAATTGAATTTTTTGTTCGTTTTTTGAGAAAACCTTTTGCAAAAAATAAGTTATTTGCACGAAATTTGGTATTCGGAGTTTTTTTGACGTGGGAAATCATAATTTCGTATTAATTTTCATGTAACATCTAGTGGGCGCTGCGTACGCTGTCATTATTCATTTCAAATTGCCCTAACATTTTTTACAGTAAACTTCTGATAGTTTTCATAAAAAAAACCTTATTCCCACACTTTTTCCAAGTAAAAAAGGTACACTTCCTCAACAACGCTGGAGGTGATCGTTTTCGAGATATTTACAAATTTCTATATCGATGCATGTTACTTAGATCCCGGGGCGCTAAGTGAAGTTGCTGAGAACATTACAAAATCTAAGTATGTGGTAGGTCTCGTCAAAATAAACAACTTTTTTCCTATGAAATGTTTATCGACAAATGATTTGTTTTCGAGATACAGATTGTTGAAATTTTTCAAAACATGGTTGGTTTTTGTCATAAGTTCTTTGCAATTTTAGTTGTTTTCATCAAACTTTATACGCAGTATACCCGGACAGACTTCTTCTAAACCGAGCATTATCAAACTGCTTAATCAGTATAGCCAAATTTGATTTCAATAATTCTTGTCACTCTCCGCTTGCAATTTAAGTTAATTAAATCGAGTAGGCTATGAACGTTCGTTTATAAAAATAGAAGTTCGCTGTCACATTTTCAACTATTCATTGAATAATTCACAGTTCGGAGTTTATAAAGTGATTTTTTGGTACCATGCCCGACTTTACGAATACTGAAATGGCTGATATGGTTTTTGCATACGGCTTGGCTGACGGAAATTCAACAGAGGCCAGACGCATCTATCAGGAAAGGTATCTCCAACGCGTCACTCCTTGTGCAGCGACATTTGCGAATCTTTTCCGGCGACTTTCCGAATCTGGAAGCTTTGAAAGAAATTCTGCAGTAGGACGGCCACGGACTACAAGAACTGTGGAATTGGAGGAGGCGGCTCTTGAAGAAATCAGTGAACATCCAGAGACAAGTACAAGAAAAATTAGTCAAACTTTGAATGTGAGTCACATGACCGTTTACAGGATTTTAAAGGAACAGCAATTATATCCTTATCATATTCAGCATGTCCAGGCACTTACGCTACGTGATTTCCAACCACGTATCGAATTTGCTCAATGGCTTTAAAGAAAAGAAGAACAACATCCCCAAATTTTATCGAAAATCCTCTTCACAGATGAGGCTAATTTTTCAAGAAATGGTATCATGAATTTCCATAACAACCACATCTGGGCGGAAGATAACCCACATGCGATAACGCAAACTCATTTCCAAGACAGAATCTCTTTTAATGTATGGGTAGGCATAATTGGGGATTATTCAATTGGGCCCTATTTTCTCCCCTTACGTTTGAATGGAGATACTTACCAAAATTTTCTGGAACACGAGCTTCCCCAGTTTATGGAAGATGTTCCCATTGGTCTCCGAAATCACTCTTGGTTCATGCACGATGGATCCCCTGCTCATTTTAATCTGATACCAAGAAATTTCTTAGACGTAGCATTTCCTTAACGATGGATAGGAAGAGGAGGCACTCAGCATTGCCCCCCTAGGTCACCTGACCTCAATCCCTTCGAGTTTTCCTTTTGGGGACACCTAAAATCACTGGTTTATGCTAGCCCTATTGAAAACGAGAAAATGTTAAGGGATCGCATCATAGCTTGCTGCGAAACGATAAGAAACACTCCCGGCATTTTTCAACGGGTGTGGAATTCTTTGATGAGGAGAGCAAAAGCTTGTATTACTGTTGGGGGTCGTCACTTTGAACAGTTGTTGTAATAGTTGTTTCGTTCAATTTTTATATGTTTAATTGCCTAATAAATAACATAGTACTTCTCCGAATTGTTTTTTACAAACTCCAAAATGTAGCACTTTATAATTGAATAATTAAACCTGGCAAGTTTTTTTTGAATTGGATTGACTAAGCAGTTTGATAATGCTCAGTTTGAAAGAAGTCTGTGTTTAAAGTTTGATGAAAATAACTGCAGTTGCAAATAACTTATGATAAAAACCAACCATGTTTTGAAAAGTTTCAACAATCTGTATCTCGAAAACAAATCATTTTTCGATAAACATTTCATAGGAAAAAAGTAGTTTATTTTGACGAGACCTACCACATACTTAGTTTTGGTAATGTTCTCAGCAACTTCACTTAGCGCCCTAGGAGCTAAGTAACATGCATCGATATAGAAAATTGTAAATATCTCGAAAACGATCACCTCCAGCGTTGTTGGGGAAGTGTACTTTTTTCACTTGGAAAAGGTGTGGGAATAAGGTTTTTTCATGAAAAGTACCAAAAGTTTACTGTCAATAATGTTAGGGCAATTTGAAATAAATAATGACAGCGTATGCAGCGCCCTCTAGATGTTACATAAAAATCTATACGAAATTATGATTTCCCACGTCAAAAAAACCCCGGGTACCAAATTTCGTGCAATAACTTATTTTTTGCAAAAGTTATTTTTAAAAAACGAACAAAAAAAATCAATTTTAACACCATGTATCTCCGAAACGAAGCATTTGCAGGCACAAGTTTATATAGACTTCTTTTCTCAAAATTGTCTCAGGAATACGTCACTTGAATATTTTAACGTACTTATGTTACACCCTGTATATGTTCCATCGAAAACAGCAAATTCAGAAAACGAACTTCACTAACGTAAAAATGTCTGTCTAGATCAATATACATAGATAAAGCTTCAATAGCAAGGTCGCAACTGCCTAAATGGCAGCAAAGAGCATCATTTTGAATATGAGTTGAGCAAAATCGCTGAAAAAAAAAATCAATAATCTGCAACGCAGATTTGCCAAACTCTGCCATCATAGTAAAAGCTTTCCTAAAATACCAGGTATACCCGCATATTTCAATATTCCACCCGATGAAATAAGATAACACAACTTGTGATAAAGGATTAATATTCCTATTCTTCTCATGATCTTGCGGTAATTGGCCGGTTTCAACAAGGAAGAGGGCACTCTGACGTTTAATTTTGCGATAATCATCTCGACTCTGTATGTACGCTATAATATACACATATAAGCCTTACGTTTCAATTGCAATTACAATCCACTTCCTGGGAGGAGCTTAATTATGCAGAAAGCCTCCAAAATCGATATTGTCTATAAATTAATGATAGTGATAGATAAGGTGAATGCCATTCACACCGAAGATTCTTTAGTCAGTTTGATTTCTTGGAAGGTCGTTACTAAGAACAATTCCCGTTAAGCTTGGGCCACACCTACGTTGAATGGTCAACTATCGCAAATTTCATCAAAAACTGTGCGATGATTTCAGTACCATATCTGCGTTTGATTTTTGGTGTCCATATGTTTCACTAAACGTCGTGACCGTATTATATCCGTACAAATTAGCATGTAATGCCTTAGAGAAAATATGCCTAGCGACAAATATTCAGAAGTATTCACCGCAAAAACAATTGTCACTAGGTGGACAACTTTTTCAATAATGGCGACAGAACAATATGGTTGCATAACAAAACAGTTTGCCACACATAGCTGAGAGTATGAAAGCCTCAGTATCTGCGCAAACGATTAAAGTTAGAACTCATTCCCAAGGAAATAATAATAACAATAATATACGTTTTTTTGGGTAAACTTTACAATTGAAAATTAAAAATATCAGATATATCCTCCATTAACGGGATGAACGGAAAAAAGATCGCAAAGCCATTGGCTGTCCCTGGTATAGTTGAAAGATAAATATATATTACAAAGAGATGTTGAAAAGGGAAACATTCTCAATTGAATATTGAATAGAAATGTTTTTCTGTGAATAAAAAAATCCACGATAAAAATTAAAGTAATTTTCTGTAATGTCTAACAAAAAACAACTACTTTTCCGGCTATAGCCACGCTGGACATCAAACTACAACTGATAGATATTGAGAAAGAACCATAACTCAAAAAAAAAAATCTGAAAGTGAAAATTCGCATTTTTATTCAGATAGTTATTTGATTTTCTATTCCAGTCTCAATTAAGAACTCATATAGATGAATTAGGCAGAGAAGAATGTTCTCCAAAAGAGAGTACTCTCCAAAAATAATGCGTAACATTGATGCAAGAGAGGCATCGCACACTAGGTTTCAATTAATTTTGGTCAACGAAAATCTATTTCACGCTTCCACGATCACCAGGAAGACCGGAAGAAATGGAAAACACATTTTCAAGAAGCAATCTCACTTTGCAAAAATGGAAAAAAATAGAAACATTTCTTTTGGAGAGATACTTTGAAAATGTTTTTTTTAATAGTGAGTTCGATGCCTATCTTGCATTAATGTAACGAATGATTTCTGATCAAAACTCTCTCTTGGAAAATATTTTTATTTGCTTCATTCTCTTAATTAAAAATGGATGAAAATAAAAAAAATCACTTTCAGATTTCTTCTTTTGAGTTAGGGTCCTTTCTCAATATCTATCAGATGTAGTTCCAGCGTGGCTATAGCCGGAGAAGTAGTTGTTTTCTGTTAGTTATTACAAAAAATAACTTCATTTTTATCATGGATTTTTCAATTAACAAAAAAATATTTCTATCCAATATTCAATTGAGAATGTTTCCCTTTTTAACATGAATACCCCACAACAGGTTATCTTGAACGATGGAAGATAGTGAACAAAGTTTTTATTGCAGTCGCAAATCATATTTTCAAACAAATCTATAAGGGATAATGTTATAAAAATACAATGATAATTGCTGACACTAAACATAAAAAAACAAGAAGACATTTTTAAGACCTATAAGTAACTATAAAATAATATAAGAATTATTAAATCGTTATTTTTAGGAGTCGATGGCAAAAATATGAACAAGCATCAAAACTTCAAAATAAGAACTATAGGAATGTACTATTTATTATTTGGTGTATTTTCATTATATCCACAGAGGACAAGAAGTTTTATGTTTCTGGTCAGAAAATGTGGTGGGGAATGATGTTTTTCGTGGTTTGAGGTGAGTAATTGAAGTCTCTAGAAGTTAGAAACGTATGCTGTGGCCAACTGTCTTGTTGGTGGATACAGTTGGTAAGTTGTTATTTATTTTATTTCGAGTTTCATGTGAGTGTCAGATTGAACCAAATTTATTTCTATTTATATGACAATAGCAGGCTATTTTGTAGAAATACATCTGACGGATATTTCTAGTATTCAGGTCTCTTCATATAGTCGATCTGGAGTACCATCGATTTTATTGTGTATAATCTTGAGGAATAACTTGGCGTAAAATGTTCAGTTTTCCCAAGGGTGAAGGCGCTACTCCTCCCCATCCCAATATTCCATAATTCAGTCTTGATTCTATGAGTGTCAAATAAACTGTTTTAAGTTGAGATACGTCCATAAGTTGGGAAAGGATTTATAATTTATGAAGCATGGTTAGCAGAGTTTCAATTATTTGCGCTATATGAAAATCCCATCTTAAGTGGCGGTCAGTGGTAACTCCCAAATATTTCCCCTTATCTGTTTCGTTTATTTTGACAGTGATGATCATCATTGCGGATATCTAGAGGAGCGTAATCGGACAGCTTATTTATGTATTGGATATTGGAAGAAACATGGTATTTTAAATATTAATTCTTAGTAGTTTATGACTGAACCAGTTTATTATATTTTGAAATTCTGTTTCTACTGTATTTTTCAGTTCATCCCAAGAGAAAACTGCAAAACTAAAAATGGTTCCCGCGCTATCGATTTTGAGTAGATTTTCAATGTACATTAATAAAGGCATCGGTCCTCGGACTGTTCCTTGGGGTACACCACAACTTGATGTTCTCTCATTACTTTTCTGATAACCGATTCTATTGATTTGTTTGCGATTTGTGAGATAGCTTGCAAGAAGATTTTGGACATATCCTCTACTACCCATATCTTGCAACACTCAATGATGATTTCCCTTTATCCAGCGCTTCATACATTTTGGAAGTTAACATCAAAATCATCGATTCAGTTGACTTATTTTTTTGAAACCCGAATTGATTTCCTGGGAGTAATTTATATTTTATCATACATTCTTTTATTCTGGCTTTTAGCACTTTTTCAAAGATTTTGGCGAAATTGTTATTCAAAGATATAGGTCGATAGTTAGAAACAACCTGTTTATCGCCGGTTGAATTATTGCAATTTTATATTCCGGGAGACAGGTTCCTCTTTCTATGATTTTATCAATATAAAATAATAATGGGGCTGCTATCTCATTAGCAATGTACTTAAGTATTTATATAGGAAGTCCATCGATTCCGGGAGCTTTTTTATTTTGTAGAGAATTGATTGATTTATTTTTGTTTGTAGGACGAAGGAACAAAGAGTTAAGAACCTTTTCCGTAACTGATGGCTGTGTAGGGGGTTTGACAATCCTTTTAGCAAGTTTAGGACCAACATTTGTGAAGAAATCTGCTAATACTTCTGCAGTTTTAAAATAGTTCTATATTGGAATTTCCATTTTATTCATGAAATATTCAATAGATGTTGATTTATCACTGTTTTCCGTCATATCATTTATCTCCTTCCACATATTTTTTAAGTTATTTTTGTTTTTCTCTATTTCAGTTTTGTGGTAATTCTGTTTGGAATATATCTCTTGAATCATGTTTATGTTCATTTTCATGATATTCTATATAGAGCCGAACTCTTTCCGTTATAGACTTTAGAATAGTTGGGGTTATCCATTCCTTCTTTTATTGAATTTTTGCCCCCTAATATAATTTTCAGGAAAAACCGATTTGTCGCGCCATAGGGTTATGAGCTATTGTAAAATATAACAGATGCACTAGCATATCAAACAAACGTATTTTTCATTTGAACTAATATTTTCAACATCAATCAGTAACTCAATCATGAATATCCAAGAAAGATGCGATTATATACTTATAAAAGTGTTAATGAGATACTTGTTGGGTCGTAAAGCTTTATATGGTGCGTTTTTGGACAACATTGCTGAGTAGGTCCGAGTTGACTTTTTTGTGATTCACAGTTTAGTTTTTGAAATGCTAGTAAAGGTATGAAAGCTGATATAAAAGACTGAAGCAACAACAATAGTTTGATTAACAAGTTAAAAAATGGGTTAATTCCTGTTCCCGGTCCTAAAAATATGTATCTCGAGCATTTATTAGCACATAAAAAATTGCAAAATAAAATGAAAAAAACAAGATATTGAGTTTTTCGTTACTAACTCAAAAACTATTAATATTCAATATTTTGAAAAAAGATCCTCAAAGAAGAGGAAATTTCTAATAAAAAAGTCTCGACTCTCGGAATTTTATCTCCAGTATTTATAATTTTTATTCAACGCCGAAAATAGGTCTGCGCGCCGTTACGGCTTGAGCGCAACACCGCTGTAGACAGTATATCACACAAAATAATTTTTTTATACTATTAAATATTAATAAAAAAAATTGAAAAATGATGGTGTCATCAGAACACTCAAAAGCATGAAGCAACGTTGGAAAAAGAAATTATGTCGATTTTTCAAAAAGTTATACGATTGTTAATTAACTAATTTTTATCCAATCTCTGTTTTTGCAAAAGTCGACATAAAATTTCAAATAATTGACCTATACATTCTTTGCTTCTTGAAGCCCTTCTTATATACTTTCTTAACAAGATCACGTGATAGAAGTTTATTAAAGTTTTATATTTTGTTTATTATAATATTTTTAAATAAAAAAAAAAAAAAAATTGACAAATGTTATTATACAGCTGTTTTTGCATCTAACAATGATATTAATTGACGTAGGAAAAAAATGTATCACGTCATTTATAAAGACATTGTTTATAAACAAATAGTCTGTTATAATATTTAAAAAAAATATTTCTCACCATTTTATTGTCAGACAAAATGATGATTTGAAAAAAAAAACCTTAAATAAATTTTGTAATTTTTATAATAGTTTTTTTATATTTCTTTTTTAAATATTAATTAAAAATTTTGTTCTCTTAAAAAAATATTTTTTATCCATTATTTCATTGTTCATTAAGTTAACAATTTGTTATGAACAATTGAAAAAATTACAAAAACAGCCATATGTAACAAAGTACTGAAAGAAATTGTTTATATTTTATTATTTGAAAATGTTATAAAAAATTAAAGAAATTTTTTTTCAGTATTTTGACATATATGGCTGTTTTTGTGACTTTTTTCACTTCCAGGAAAATAATAAACCGAGAGTCACAAATTGTTTATAACAAATTGTCAACTTAATAAACAATGAAATTATTGATAAAAAAAATGATTTTTTGTCAATCTATAGAGAAATGCCAATTATGATTTCTGAAGCCAAAAAAATTTCTTAATTAATTATTTAAACAAACGAAATATAAAAAAAGTCTTATAAACAATTCCAAAATGTATTTAAGGTATTTTTTTCAATCATCATTTTATCTTGACAATGAAATGGTAAGAAATATTCAATTTCTTGAATATTATACCTGTCTATTTGTTTATAAACAATTTCTTGAAAAAATGACGAACATTTTTTTTTTCCTACGATAATTAATGCCATTGTTAGATGCAAAAACAGCTGTGTAATAACATTTGTCTACCAAATTTTTTTTTAATATTTAATTTTTTGTTCTTTTTAAAAATTTATAACAAACAATATATAAAACTTTAATGAACTTTTATCACGTGATCTTGTTAAGTATGTATATAAGAAGGGCTCCAAAAATTATAGGTCAATAATTTAAATTTTTATGTCGACTTTTGTAAAAACAGAGATTGGATAAAAATTCGTTAATCAACTATCGTATAACTTTTTGAAAAATCGTCATCATTCCTTTATCCAACGGTGCCTAATTCTTTTGAGTGTTCTGATAACACTATAATTTAAAAAAAAAAATTAATTGATATTTAATACTTGAAAAAAATTATTTTGTGTGATATCCTGTTGTATCCAGCGGTGTTGCGCTCATGCCGTAACGGCCGCGCGGAGACCTATTTTCGGCGTTGAATAAAAATTATAAATAATGGAGATAGAATTCCGGGAGTCGAAACTTTTTTATTGGAAATTTCCTCTTCTTTGAGGATCAAAAGTTCTTAAATATTAATAGATTTTGAGTTATTAACGAAAAACTGAATATATTTATTTTTCATCTTATTTTGTTAATAACAAATGCAATTTTTTATCGGCTAATAAATGCTCGAGAAATATTTTTCTAGACGTCATTCCGAATCGAATGAGCTATCGCACATATTTTTAAGACCGGGAACAAGAATTAACCTGTTTTTTAACTTGTTAGTCAGACTACAAGATGCAAACCTATTTCTGTATTATATCATCTGCTGCTTCCTGGTAATGCTACCAACTTTAGGTGATATCTAGAATAAAAAATTTGCTGATATCCAGAAAACTACTTGTGAGAAAGAATAACTTTTTTTAATTTTAAGAGAAAAAAGTACTGAAGAATCACCCTATATAATGAATAGGGTTAAGGATCATTATTGCATGCATTCTATTTCGTAGTCTTTTTCATTACATTTTTAGTAAAAAATATTGAAAACATAATATGATTGAATAATGCCAATGTGGTTTGGATATTGTATTGTTGTTAAATTCCAGCAAAATAGTAGTTGAATTTCAGGATTCTTTGGTGTATGGCGCATTCACCAAAAATTATAATGATTTGCGATTTGCACTTTCACCAGAAAATAAAATGGTTGAGGAAAAATGTAATTGATTCTGAGAGTAGAAACAGTTTTTGTGTCTTTTTAGAAAACAGCAAACCGTGTGAACAGTTGTGGCAGATATATTATACACATTACCAGTTACCAGGAGACTTGTGTAATGGTTGATTATCATGAGAAATTGTTAATGGGCGATCGGAAATAGGACGCATTTTCGATACATTTTCCACAAATATTTACATATTTTACGTTTTTTTTTAAGTTAATGTTCAACCACTCAGATTACTGTAAGTACTTCCTTCATTTTGGGTATTTTTTTTGTCAATAATGTAATTTATATATTTTAGGACCCTGAAGAAGTTTCAAAATTGAAACGAAAGCTCGGTCCAACGTATTAAAGAGTTTTTCATAGTTCAACACTTGTGCTGACTGACATTAACTTTAAAAGAAAACGTAAAATATATAAATATTTGTCGGAATGGTGTTATATCTTTGACGTTTCGAGTGACATTGAAGGATTTGAAATGACAACCTATGATTAATCGTCAGAAAAATATAAAATATGTAGTGGGTGTATTAATTTTTTCATTATACTCTTTGAGAATCATCAGTTTTAATCCATTTGTAAAGATAACTGTAGATTTTGCTAAGATTTTCGATATCTGTTTTTTGTTCATATTCGATTGGATTTTAATTTCAATCATTTCAAGAAATAATATTTAGAAATTTTTCTGAATGTAAACTTGTGCTTCTCGAACGATATTTTGGCTGTTTCAATGCATGTTGAGCTAATGCAATATTTCTTGTTGAGTCTTATATCATTGCATTAGCTCCATGCTTTGAAACGATAAATATCATTCGAACAATTTCAGAAAAAAATCTGAAGTATTTCTTGAATGATTCAATCAATAAATCAATCAAATATGAACAAACAGTTCGAAAATCTCAGCAAATTACAGTTATCTTTGACGAATATTAAACTGATGATTCTCAAAATATAATGAAAAATTAATCCCTACATATTTTATATTTTCTGAGATTAATCATAAGTTCATTTCAAATCCTTCAATGTCACTCGGAACGTCAAAGATATAACACCTTTGCGACAAATATTTACATATTTTAGGTTTTTTTTAAGTTAATGTTTATTAATCAACCACTCAGATTACTGTAAGTACTTCTTTCATTTTAAGATTTTTTTTTGGCAATAATGTAATTATTGCGAAAGCTCGGTCCAACGTATTAAAGAGTTTTTCATAGTTCAACACTTGTGCTGACTGAAGATCCCCGTTATTCCCCACTGTTCATACCAATTTTAAGTCGTTATTTCTAAATCTATATATATATATATATATATATATATATATATATATATATATATATATATATATATATATATATATATATATATATTTATATTATATTATATATATTGCTATGACCCGACAGACGTTGTCCTGTCCAAATTTCTGTGTTCTCTAAAATGTTTTTCCCAAAAACTCTCGTCCGCGTAGAATTTCTTTTTTTCTATGTTTTCCTTTATGTTGTTCCATCTAGACTATGCTTTTGACTCCTTCCGCTTCCTGTTGCCCGTTTTCCTGTTATCCCATTTTTTCTTTATCCCGTTATCCCGTTTTCCCGTTATTCCCTTATCCTGTCATCCCATTATCCCGTTTTTTTGTTATCCCGTTATTCCCGTTATCCCATTTTCCTGTTATCCCGTTTTTTCATTATCCCATTTTCCACTCATCCTTTCATCCCGTTTTCCTGTTTTTTCGTTATCCCGTTATTCCCGTTATCCCATTTTCCTGTTATCCCATTTTTTATTTATCCCGTTATTCCGTTTTCCCGTTATTCCCTTATCCTGTCATCCTGTTATCCCGTTTTCCCGTTTTTTCGTCATCCCGTTATTCCCATTATCCCGTTGTCCTGTTATCCCGTTTTTTCTTTATCCCGTTATCCCATTCTCAATTTATCATACTACAATTATTATATTCGATTGCCATCTTGCAACCCTATTGCGGATCTGTGGATAAAATAAAATAAAATAAAAATCGCGAAGGAAAAATAGGGGTCGATCGTAGAAGGGTAAAAATTTGGGGTTGTATGTATTTTTGAATGCTGTATCATAAAAAAAATATTTTTAACTGGAAAATAAAAAATAAAATTGAGGGGTGGACCACCCTCAACATTTAGGGGGATGAAAAATAGATGTTGTCCGATTCGAAGACCTAACACCGATATGCACACAAAATTTCATGAGAATCGTTCGAGCCATTTCGGAGGAGTTTAATTACAAACACCGTTTCATGAGAATTTTATATATATATATATATATATATATATATATATATATATATATATATATATATATATATATATATATATATATATATATATATATATATATATATATATATATATATATATATACAGGGTGAGTCAGAATAAGACCGTTAAACTTTGACTACAGATTCCTCAGCTCATTTTGACGTGAAAAGTTGCTATGAAAGTTTGTCTTAAAATGCATCCCCTTTGAAATACAGGGTGTCGAAAGTACGAAAAAAATTAAGATTTAATTTGTTTTCTCCAAAAGTCCTGAAGAAAATAATTTGGAACTAATCGAGGTTTATCAATGTGCTAATTTGAAGTTATAATTTTTTAATTTCGTAAACCAGTGGCGTAGTTACGATGGTATGTGGTCATATGATCCTTCATATTTTCTTGGGACAAGTGAATGGACAAATGAGCGTTTGACATCAGTTCGGCTCATCGATATTCAACCTGAAAGTCATGACATTCCATGTGCCTGAAAGAGAAGGTTTCTGAGATAATTGAGAAGAACTGAAGATATGTCCTTAGTAGAGACATAATTTCATATGTGAAATAATGGCATAAAGTTTATTTCTTACAAAATATCGGAATATGTGTCAACCTCTTGAACATTTTTCAATGTTGGGAGAATCGGAAACATAGTAGAGTCAGAATGAAACCGATTACTCCATTTTTTCATTATCATATTATTTGATCGAATCCATGTCGTGGATTCACTGATATGTTACCATACTTTCTTGCATTTGATTGTTTTGACAGATCAGCTGACAAACAAACCCAACCTCAAATTCATAATACTCCACTTAGATAAGAGTTAAGGTCTGAAATATTGTTTGCGAAAAACTGAAGATAAGTTCTCTTAATTTGTTGAAGTTTATGTTGGAGTATCATTATCAAAGCCGTTTCTGAATGAATTATATACGAAAATATTATCCAATCAACATGTTTTTGATGAAGAAAAACAATTATTGTGTATTAATATCTACTTTAATGATAGAAACGGTTTAGTGGGTACAGTACATAAAAAACAAACAAGGCATTAAATCAAATGTTCGAATGGACCACCATTTTGTTGAATACACAATTGGCATCTCCGTATCATCGACTGTCGCACGCTTTGGAATATTCCTGGTGTATCCTGTATCAACGTACATGCTGCTAAAATTCGTGCCGTTAAATCTTTCTGCCACATATTCTACAGGTGTTTCATATACTAGGGATTTGAGGTATCCCCACACAAAAAAAAGGTAGTGAAATTCAATCCGGAGAACGTGCATCCAGTAATAGTAATAGTTATAGTAACATCCGGTGTCTAACAGGTACAAGGAAAAATCAAATAAAATGAAATAACTTCCATGTGCACTCAACGATTACTTATACAGTGCGTTCAGAAAGTGTGGAGACGCTCCATTATCGTACGAGTTGATCATTTTCGGAGGTAAAGCTCGTCTACCTAACCACCGATCATGAAATTGACGAACGATTCGTTGGAAATGGGCCGGTGCTATGTCATATTGATACCACATTCTTTGGCGAACCAATAGAGGTACGTCTTCGAGTAGCCCAGGTGAAACATATTCGAAAAACACTCGGTAGTTCTGCCTATTCAAACGGGGAGGAAGAAGATATTATCCAACGATACGATTTTCGATAATTCCTACCCAAATATTCACTGAAGACTTTTTTTGGTAGCCTTTTCGCAACATTCCATGCGGATTTTATTCATCCCATAAATGACTGTTCCTACTATTGAAATATCCATCTCTTGTGAAACATGCCTCATCCGTGAATACAACATATCTAGGAATGTCATTTTATCCTTCATACATCCTCAAAAACCATTCACGAGGGCCATAATCACCAGCATCTAGGGCCAACTCCTTCTGTAGGCGAAATAGTTGTTCACGTGCTTCCCGACTTACTGTTGATTGTGACACTTGTAACCTATATGAAATAGCCCGAGTGCTGGTAGAAGGATCTGCTGCTAATCGTTCAAGAATTTGTTCTTCCGTAACATTATCTCTTCTTGTTCCATTCGCACCACAATGGTGTTTACTGAATTCAAAGGATCCCGTTTTCTTATATCGTCGATGCCAGCCATAAAAGTAGTGAAATGTGGATGATGTCTATTTGGATATGTATGTTGATATAATTCAGTAGCAGCTCTGGCATTTCTCCCTGTTTCACCATAAACGAAATGCATATCTGTACTGTACTGTACTGTCAATTATGTCTAATGTAAGTATCGATATATCAGTGTGTTTCTACCGGAAACAATGAGAAAAGGATACGTTTCTTTTTAGTTCCGAATTTCGTGTATGTTTTATGCGCTGATCAGTGGTGTACTGAACAGCCCACCATAAACTAGCATGAAAGGCTCGACTTTGCAACTTGTCATCATGAATTGAAAGACCTCATTTAAGTAGATATTTATACACAATAATTGTTTTTCTTCATCAAAAACATGTTGATTGAATAATATTTTCCTAGATAAGTCAATCAGAAATGGCTTTGATACTCCAACATAGGTCCAGCGAATTGGTCTGGTCGTTTCTCGTATATCAGTCAATCAGTGAGTCAGTTAGTCAGGACATATACATTACATATATATATATATATATATATATATTGTGTACATATTACCCCCAAACACGAGGTACCTGATCTGAACCGTGGAGGGGATCCCTCGACCGTCTTCGGTCTCCATCATCAGATTAATTCCGGGCCAAGTTTTAACAGAATAGGTTCACAATTGTGAAATCAATAAATTATCCCCTATTTTTTGCCCTTAGGGGTGTAATTTCTCTCAAATTCAAATAGGACCAACTTCGAAGCATACCCTGTAAAATAAAAAAAGAATCATCCATATCGAATAACCCAGTACGAAGTTATGCGTGGTAAGATCGGTTAACAGGTATTCAGTGAGTGAACCAACAATAGTCTCCCATTTTCCTACCCTTAGGAGTGGATTTTTTTTTAAATCCAAATGGGACCAATTCCATTCATCATTAATCAAAATCGGACAACATTTTAGTTATTCATGGTCATACATAAAAAAAAATACGCTTCGACTAGAAAACCTCCTTTTTTTTTCGTCGGTTGAAAATGATGAGTGATGATGACTGTTCCATATCTGGAACCCCCCCAGTACTCATAGTGGCCGTAAATACTGCTTCATTGGATTTCTTGCCCACAAAATCCAGGTGAAAATATAATATGCATACAATCGTTTATGGAATATCGTAAGAATAAAATGCAAGTTGTTTCTCGATTTTTTTTTGGCATTTCTAGAAACCAATGAGAACTTTCAATTCAAATCATTCATGTTTGGGCCAATCAAAACATTATTATAGTGTGAATATTCTACCTAGAAAATTCAGGGTCTACTATCACTATTATATTCGAGTGTAACCCGGAGGCTCTTACTCTTTCAACATAAAAACAAGTGGGCTACAGCCATTCACGAAATTTGAATTTTGATTGGACAAGGACTAGAGAAGAATCTCCAGTCATTGCCATGGTGGTGATTCTCAAAAATAGCCGAGAAATAATTTTTGATCTGAAAGTTTTGAAAAATATTAATTTCTAGAGAGGATGCAGCTTTCACTACCCTGTATGGATTAATAAATAGCCCATCACTCCAGAGAGCGCCTGGGGCGTTTAAAACGCGAAGGGTCGTCAATATTGTAATCAGTTGCTTCCCTCATAAGAGGATTCTCGTGGGCTATTGCACAATCAAATACTGTCTGATTGCGTTCTCTAATGATACTTCTGATGGAAGGCAGATTTAAGTCCTCAAGTATCCGTTCGTTCCGCACGTACCACGGAAGGTTCGTTATCATACGCAGAACTTTCATTTGCGCCCGTTCCAGGACGCAAATGCTCGTTCTGCAGGTCTGGCCCCAAGCGGCTGAGGCATACAAAATGACAGGTCTGAAAACCATTTTGTAGATCATAACTTTATTTTTCAGGGAAAGTTTACTTTTCCTGTTTACTAACGGATAGAGTGATGCGATTTTCTTATGTATTTTATTTTTAATCAATTTAACGTGTGGCCTCCAGGTGAGTCGGCGATCCAATGTCACTTCGAGGTACTTGACCTGCTCCAACCAATTTATCTCCCTTCCAGAGACAGTCACTCTCTCTCTGGGTTGTTTCTCTTGCGACCCATCGAAATAGCCTGCGTTTTGTCAGGATTCACCCTTATTTTCCACTCCAGATACCACTGCTGGAGATCGTCTAATGCATTCTGCAAATAGACGACACCATCAGATGGTCGGCTGAAGAAGAAAGTAAGGCCGTATCATCAGCGTAAAGGGAAATCTTCACGTGTTCACTCCTGGGTATGTCTGACGTGTAAAGAGCGTAGAGCATAGGACAATATTGCCCCTGAGGAACGCCGGCCTCAATTGCTCTCGAATCCGAGAGACAATTGTCGACCTTGACTTGGAATGTCCTACCCATGAGAAATGATTTTAGCCACTTCACCAGACCCAGAGGCAAGTGGAAGTCTATCAATTTTGAAAGCAAGCCTTCATGCCATACTCTATCGAACGCTTTACTGATGTCAAGAAGTATAACATGGGCGCTGTTGTTGGTATTTAATGAATTTATCGTATCTTCCACCAGCCTCAGAACCTGAAGCTCGGTGGAGTGAGCTCGGCGAAAGCCGAACTGCTCATTCGATAGGACATTTCTGTCATCCACTTCATCGTCGAGCCTTTCCAGGACGATTTTCTCAGCCAACTAGCTGAACTGCAAAGCAGACTGATTGGACGATAATTTTGTGGGAAGGTCGGATTTTGTCCTTCCTTCGGAATCATCACCACGATGGCATCTTCCACCTTCGAGGAAATCTTTTAAGGCGCATCGAATTGTTTATTATGTTCAACAATGACTGCAACTGGTTATCCGGAAAATACTTAATCATTCGATTAGTAATACCGTCATAACCAGGCGCTTTTCTAGGATTTAAGCCTCTAATGTGCGCTTTAAGTTCAGCCAGCAAAGCCGGACGAATGTCATCCCGATTTGGCTCTCTCAAGGTGCGACGAACCCTATCTTCTAACAGAAATTCCCGATCCAGATCATCGTCTGGATGCTCGTTCAGCCTAAATTGCCTTTCCATCGAATCTGCAAATGCTCGAGCTTTAGACTCAGAGTCATAGCACATTCCGCCCTCACCGTGAATAGGGGGAAGATCGGCTTTTTTAGTCTTCAAATTTTTACTAAGCTTCCATAATTGATTGTTGTTTTCTAGATTTTGAAGTATATTGCCAAATCTTTCATGCCTAAATTCCGTTATACTTTCTCTTACCTCCTATTCAACTGATTAGCCCGGATTCTGTCCGCAGGAAACAAACTCCTTTGAAAGGCTCTTTTCGCCCTATTTCTTTCACGTATTAGATTTTTAAGCCTTTGCGGGAATTCATCATCGTATTTGGGAGCTTGTTCTGCGGGAGCAATCCATCAAGGCATTTTAATGGTGAGTTCGTAACGCGTACGGCCTCATCCAACTCAAGTGGAGAATTCATTCTCTCAGGAGCGCAATATGCAGTCTCCAGGAGTGAACTGAACATCTCCCAGTTTACTCTCGTACACAGACGATCTGTCTGGGGCGGTGAATCACCTCCAAGCGTCAAAATAACCGGGTTGTGATCAGAGCTCAACTCGGCGAGAACGTGCATGTCCCAGTTCCAGGGGATATTCCTGGCCAGGGCAATGTCAAGCACATCAGGTCTACCGTTACCGGAACCAAAAAACGTCGGATTACCTGGAGCCAACACCTGGTATTCATACCTGTCACTGTGTTGCCACAGTCGCCTATCATTCGTGTTGGTAACACGGCTCCACTGCACGTGCTTAGCGTTCAGATCACCTGCAACAATAACGGGTTGATCTGTTTCCATTAGAAGCACATCGAGTGCTTCAGGGAACATTCTATTGTTCGGAGGGTTATAGGCACTGATTAAACGAATAGGACCACTCCTCGTGTTGAAAACAATACCTACTGATTCTATACCATGGGTATCATCATTGGAAATGCCGAGCTGCACGTGCGAATGACAGCGTTTCACCAAAATGGCAACACCGCCACCCGGACGCCCAATTCGGTCATTTCTAAGCATTTTGAAGCAAGCAAATCTAACAGGTTGTCCAATAAGAAGAGTATCTTGCAGAAAAAAAACATCAATGTTGTTCTCTACAAGAAACTCTATAAACTCGAGTCTGTTCTGGAGAAGACCGTTACAATTCCAACTCACCGCTTTGATGAAATTCGGAAGCTGCCTTTCACCCATTAGTTGGGATTAAAACCGATTGAGAATTTTGCAGCAGCTTCTGCGAACTGTGCAAACAGCATCCTCATTTGATCCAAAGTGGAAAGAATGTCTTTGGGGCTATTTGTGACTTGAGCTGATTGAGCAGGGGGGGCGCCCTGGGCAGCCGCCGCATATGACACCCCCGCTTGTGTCTTTCCCAAATTTACGGGGAAATGTCTTCTTTCGTACTGATTTGAAGCAGGGTCTACCCTGCGCCTTAGCCGAGGACATTTGGGACATCCCCGATAATTTGCAGTGTGACCCCCACTACAATTCGCACACTTGGCCGGTTCATCACGAGACTGTTGGCATTCCCTCGTAATATGATTCTCACCGCACTTTATATCCTTTTCAACATACAAAACGGCTACAGAAAAAATATTGTACGTAACACGATCCAAAAGTGATTTTACGGGACTCGCAGGATTCCAGAACTCGCCTACGGCTCGTCCTGGAAAGTTCCTACTCATCCCGTAAAATATCACTTTCGGAACTTGTTACGTAAATTACTATTTTCCCGGCAGTTATTTTCCGTTGCCTAGCAACGACTGAGTACAAGGAAATGTTGACTTCTTTTTTCAAAATTTTTATCAAAAATATCTTTATTTATAACCGATTTTCGAAAAATATTTTTTTACATTATCTCTATAAACTCGTTCGTTCACTTTTAGGAGTGGCTGTTTTTAAAAAAAATTCTTCCTAGGAAAAAAAATTTCAATCGGTAACTAGTAAATTATACCTATAATGAGATATTAAAAAAAACAGAGACTGCCGTCTATCAATTTCCACTTCTACCACTAATACGGAAATATAATATCATGTTCATAAACAGCTTTCGTCACTAACTTTTTTTAATGCATAATTTTTTTTTGTTGAAATCGATGAATCTTGGCTGACAATGGTACAGTGTGAATTGAAATTCATGTCATCATATATTGAAAGGTGGAGTACGACTGGAATGATTAATTTTATCGATCGATGAATTTTATGATTTTTCATGAAAATCACAATTTAATGATTTCAGCATTATACTTGAATTACTCTTGTGGTGAGAAAAAAAAAAATGATTCTGACATATAATTGGGTTCTCCAGTATTTCACTTACATTTCAATCTTTACAACATTTTATAACACAGAATTTTATTTATAAATTTCAGTACTTATGCACACTTTTTATTGTAGCTCTGAAGAAGGCCAACATTTCAACGAAACGTTTGCAAAAAAACTGTAGAATTTGAGTGATTCACTAGTCCACTTGCTCGTGTTAGAATAATTTCGAATTTATCTAGATATGTAATGCCAATACGTTTTATATCCTGTGTGGTGTACTGATATTACAAAACAAGTTATGGGGGTTATTATTTTTGCAAGTGATCTTCACAGTGTTCAACTTCTGTATACAATTTCTAGGGTAAAATCACATTCAAGTTGAAATGACATGGATGTTTATGTTTATAAAATTACACAATTAATGCACGATTTTCAAATAAAAAAAATTCATCTCATTTTCAAAAATTTCCCTCAAATCCATGTTACATACAGTGCTTCTCAAAAGTCCCCTTTCCCCCTCTTATTTTTGGAACGATTATACATAAACAAGTGAAATTTGGAAACTGAATATTAAGGTTGTGAACTTCCCTACTGGTGATGATAGATGACGAAATCGTCAAAGATGACGTCACAAGGCCATTGTGACCAATAATTCTGAATGGAACCCTACGGCAAGCGAAACCTCTTTTGAAAGGTATAGAAAAAACCTATTCAATGATACTAATTTTGTTTGTGTTTATGGCAGTTTTGGCAACTCGCTTTTAAAAAACGCAAAGCTGTGATGAATCATATCAGTTAATACTGAAATTCCAAACTCAAGCTCCGCCTCTGGATAGTTGTCAAATAAGCTGACGTTTTTGTTAGTCTCCCTAATTCTACGTTTTTGTAATGGCCCCAGTTTTTGTACATTTAATAATTTGTGTATTGTTGATTTTTGTACATTTTAATAATTTGTTAAACTGTTGTGAGCCGAACCTTTAAGTGCTTCAAGAAGCGAAATGGTACGTGCTTTAGGTGATAAAGTAGCAGCGATCCTAATTCTTGGTGAAACTGGACAAAATATTCATGCAGCAGAACGCATTTTCAATGAGAGGTTTCCCGATCGCCCCGTTTCGAGGACTCATTCAAGGGAGCTTCTTCGTAAGTTTGGAACAACGGGTAGTATTAATGATGCGAAACGATCAGGCAGACCACAAATTTCTGATAAGAAAAAAATTGATATTCTGGCAGAAGTAATAGTTAATCCTACTTCTTCAACAACTCACGTTGCATCTACCTGTGAAGTCAGTCGAAGTACAGTACACAGGGTGTTGAAAAAAAACAAATTTCATCCATACAAATTAAAATGGTTCATCAACTCTCCGACGACGACCCAGACCGAAGACTAGAATTTTGTGAAAATATGGAAACTGAAATTAACCAACAGCCAGACTATGTCAAAACAATTTCTTTCAGTGACGAAAGTACTTTCTATCTAAATGGAAATGTAAATACACAGAATGTGAGGTATTGGAGTGACGCAAATCCTCACCTGTTTCGTGAAACACATACCCAATTTCCCCAGAAGGTGAATGTTTGGACAGGTATCCTGGGAGAACCACATCGTTGGGCCTCTTTTTTCAAATACTAATTTAACTGGTGAGGTTCATCTGGATCTGTTGCAGAACGCAATAGAACCGTTAATCCTTGAAATTTTGGAAGATAATCCAGATGAATTCGGCAATTTGGAAATAACATTCCAACAGGATGGTGCTCCTCCACACTATTACGGTGCAGTAAGACGGTATTTGGATGAGGAGTATCGTGGTAGATGGATTGGACGACGAGGTTCAACGGAATGGCCAGCTCGATCACCGGACCTCACACCTTTGGATTTTTTTCTGTGGGGGTGCCTTGAATCGAAGGTTAACGCCACTGAACCTGACAAAATTGACGTTTCAAAACAACGTATTGTTGCAGAATGTGAGGCTGTTTCCGCAGACACATTTGCAAAAGTACGAGAAGAGTTTAAAACTAGGATATTTCACTGTCAGGAAGTAAATGGAGGTCACTTCGAGCAATTTCTTCGAGTAGATACTGATTCATAAATCTGTAATTAATATCATACTGAATGGAATTTAAATTTTAATGTTTACTAATGAGCCATCAAAACTGCCATAAACACAAACAAAATAAGTATCATTGAATAGGTTTTTTCGATACCTTTCAAAAGAGGTGTCGCTTGCCGTAGGGTTCCATTTAAAATCATGGGTCAAAATGGCCTTGTGACGTCATCTTTGACGGTTTCGTCATCTATCATCACTAGTAGGGAAGTTTACAACCTTCAATATTCAGTTTCCCAATTTCACTTGTTTATGTATAATCGTTCAAAAAATAAGAGGGAGAGAGGGGACTTTTGAGAAGCACTGTATATAAAAATATAATCTCGACACCTCCAATGCATATTCTTAAATATTTAAGTTCATTTCGCGGCCCGTATAATTAACTAGCTATAATGAATGACTGCCCCCACCACCTTCGAATAAGATGCACCAAATTATACTGAATGACTTTCGCATTTCATGACAGGAACCATCTCGAACTAATCCGAAGAGACATGACTTATCGGAAGGTGTGAAACCCTTCGAACCGTTTCGGTGCGAGTCTACAAGGACACCTGGTGATAACCACAGTACCACTGACTGTGGACCTGCTGATTATTTCTTACAGCTTGCCTTTCTTTTATAACCATAATAACCGACTAATCTATATAACTACGGACGTGTATTGTTTTTGTGTCGACCAATTTGGAAAATTACGGGATAATATTAATAGCGAGATTAATTTCTACCGGACAGTTCTGCTGCTGTTTTCGTAGCATAGGCGTAGGCAGGGTGGAATTGCTATTCTGATGATGATGGTGACTGTTATTAATATAAGTGACTTTTACGTCTGGATTAGCCGTTGAACCCAAGTTCTACCTGCGTTCTACCGGATTGAACAAAAAAACTATAATTTAGATATTGTTTTTAATATACAGGGTGATTTAAAAGTACTTTGACAAACTTCAGGAGGTGATTCCTCACAATATTCCAATATGAATTGTCCAAATGAATATATGTCCGGAAGCTTCGTTTCCAAGACACAGGGTGTTTAAAGTTTTTTTTTTAAATAACTTTCGAAACACTGACTGACACTCAATTGAACGAAAATTGATATTGAGAGGTTTTTTGAAGTGTCGAATTCGAACCTAATATTATTATTGCTATTATGAAAAAGGAATTTGTGGCATAATGGACAGATTATTGAATTGAAGAAAAAGGCATCCTCAAGCGGGACTCGAACCCACAACCTTATGCTTTCCAGACATACGCTCTTACCACTGAGCTATCGAGACTATAATAATCGACACACACTCGCGAACACTTCACTTACTTAATTCAATGTGAATGTTGGAATGATTCGAAAATCGAACGTACTTATCAATGGCCGTCGAGACCCGATACCTATCTACCCAACATCATCGTCGAATTGACGATTTCAGTAGAAGATCTAGGAAGATGATCCTCAACCACTGATAAGATTTAGCCAAATATATAATGTGAAAGTGGGAAATTATTGTCCGAGAGAAATTATAAAAAAGGAATTTGTGGCATAATGGACATATTATCAAATTAAAGAAAAAAAGCATCCTCAAGCGGGACTCGAACCCACAACCTTACGCTTTCCGGACATACGCTCTTACCACTGAGCTATCGAGGCTATAATAATCGACACACACTCGCGAACATTTTACTTCCTCAATTCAATGTGAATGTTGGAATGAATCGAAAATCGAACGTACTTATCAATGGCCGTCGAGACCCGGTACCTATTCACCCAACATCATCGTCGAATTGACGATTTCAGTAGAAGATATAGGAAAATGATTTCCAACCACTGATAAGATTTAGCCAAATATATAATGTGAAAGTGGGAAATTATTGTCCGAGAGAAATTATGAAAAAGAAATTTGTGGCATTTGTCCATTATGCCACAACCTCCTTTTTCATAATTTCTCACGGACAATAATTTCTCACTTTCACGTTATTATTGCTCTTACTCGTAGGGGGCGCCACCTACACGTCTTTTTCTTTTCTGAAGATTCATAACTTTCTTGAGCGAACTTCTAGGACATTTTTCAGTTAAAAAATCAATTCCTCTATCATATCTACGTAAAAAAGCTTTCCTTCTTACAAGTCGCTATAAGCAACCGTTTTCTAGATATTTGGACTTGAAAATTCCAAGTCGATTATTTGATAAACGATGCGTGTTGAAGTTATTACCATTAGTTTGCATTTTTCACAAGAATTCTTAGGAGATGAATTTGACGTTTGAGTAAGTAGTTTTGGTAATTACATATTATCTGACAGTTAAACGTTTTGTTGTTTTGTTAAAGTTTCTGTAAGTTTTAAAACACTAATTTTGAAATTATTTAAACAATAATGCTCATTTTCGTTTATGGCCTTGCGGATGGAAATGCGCGCGAAGCAAGACGTATTTACCAGGAGCGATTTCCTAATCAAGTACTGCCTTCAGCACCCAACATTTACCAGTCTCCACCGTCGTTTGGCAGAAACAGGTAGCTTTAAGAGGGCAGCTGATATTATTAGAAGACCACGAGCAGTCCGAACCCCAGAATTGGAAGAAGCTGTTTTGAACGCTCTCGAGGAGAATCCAGAAAGTACAAGAATAATTGCTGAAGCTCTCAATTCTACTCAATCCACAGTTTGGAGAATTTCACGATCAACAATTTTATCCATACCATATTCAAAGGGTACAAGCTCTATTGCCACGAGATTTTCCCCGACGCATTACTATGATGTGTCAGTGATTTTTGAGAAAATTGGCTGGAAATCCTCAATTTTCAAGATATGTACTCTTCTCGGACGAGGCAAACTTCTCCCGAAATGCTATCACGAACTTTCATAACAACCATGTTTGGGCTCTGGAAAATCCGCACGCAGTTAGTAGAAGACATTATCAGTATCAATCTTCTGTAAATGTATGGGCGG
The DNA here is from genome assembly GCA_018342105.1 of Gonioctena quinquepunctata. Lineage (NCBI taxonomy): Eukaryota > Metazoa > Arthropoda > Insecta > Coleoptera > Chrysomelidae > Gonioctena > Gonioctena quinquepunctata. The sequence continues at coordinate 28,783 of JAFIRS010000252.1, forward strand.
CAATAATTGATAATTACTTGATAGGTCCTTTCTTTCTTCCGTTCCGACTGAATGGCGCAACTTACAGAAAGTTTTCAGAAAATGAATTGCCGGGACTACTTCAGAATGTACCATTAGAAATTCGTATCCGCATGTGGTTTATGCATGATGGGGCTCCGGCCCATTTTAGCGTTGTAGCCAGGGAATTCCTTAACACTGTCTATCCAAATCGATGGATCGGTAGGGGTGTAGAAGAACCTAACCAGGCGTGGGCACCAAGGTCCCGAGATCTCATCCCGCTAGATTTTAATTTTTGGAAACACTAGATTATAAAACTCCAGTAGCGAACGAGGAAGATCTGAGAAACCGAATAGTAGATGCGTAAAACAATAAGAAACACACCAATAATTTTTGAGCGGGTACGAGATTCAATGACTAGAAGACTGAATGCCTGTATCTTCGCAGAAGGTGGACACTTTGAACAATTTATTAGAATAAAATTTAGTTTCCTTTATTTTATTCTACATATTCAAAATTTCTTGAAATATAATGTTGATATTTCTTGCAAATTTTAATAAAACAAATACATATTCTGCCCTTGATACAAAAGTAACTATTTCAAACGAGTAAAAATATATAGAATAGATGTCGCCCCCTACAAAAAACCTAAACTACTTACTTAAACGTCAAATTCATTTCCAAAGCATTCTTGTGAAAAATGCAAAATAATGGTAATAACTTCAACACGCATCGATTATCAAATAATCGACTTAAAATTTTCAAGTCGAAATATCTAGAAAACGGTTGCTTATAGCGACTTGTTACAAGGGTAGCTTTATTACGTAAATATGATAGAAGAAATGAAAAAGTTATGTCTTCAAAAAAAAATGCGTAGGTGGCGCCCCCTACGAGTAGCAATAATAACATCAGGTTCAAATTCGACACCTCAAAAAACCCCTCAAAACCAATTTCGTTCAATTTAGGTCAGTATTTCGAAAGTTATTTAAAAAAAACGAAAATAAAAATTAAAATAAAACGTGGAAACGAAGCGTTTTTGGACCTATATTTATTTGGACAATTCATATTACAATATTGTGAGAAATCACCCCCTGAAGTTTGTCGAAGTACTTTTGAATCACCCTGTACATACTACGTTTATAAAACGGACTAAACAGTATAAAATAGCTTAGCCCTAGCCCCATACAGATTGATAACCCCATACACATTGTCCTGCAAATTTGTGATTGTGAATTTTTAATAGTTATGAAAATAGTTGTAAGATTTGAAACAAAAGACTTGTGATGCATGCAATAGATAATTGATGGATGAATAGTTCACCTAAGTCACTAAGAATTTTATTGCACTGCGAATGATATGGAGTGTTGTATGAGTTTTCTCAACGACAGCCACTCCCTACACTTCTTCCTATTATCTATTGCATGCGCCCCTTGTTTTTCGTTTTGAATAACACAACTATTTTCATAGCTATTGAAAATTTACTCACAAATTTTCAGGACAATCTGTATGGGGTTAGGTTTGGGGTTACAAATCCATATGGGGCTAAAAAAAATACAACATCATCACAGAAAAGTTTATATTGCAACTATAATTATGACTAGGAGAAACTTCATCCATATTCATCTTCTTTTGACATTATTTTTGAACGCCATGTTTATCATTTGCATCGCCTCCACGAGAAAAAAATACAGAAAACTTCAGTTTTTCTTTTCTAACCCCAAATGTTAACTTAGGTCATAAATGGGGAGAAACGACCACTTTTGGGATCAAATGTACTTATTCATAAACCTCCGACCTATATGGCGAAATGTCTTGATAACTCAATTTTCGACTTTTAAATTACTTCCATTTTCCCCATATTACTGAATCTGACGTAAATATAACGTTAAATTTACCTTCATCAAATTAGGCGATTCGGATCAGTATACGTTGAAGAAAGAAACTATTATTTCCTTGTCGACGTTCCGAATTTAATTAAATTCATCCTCAAGGCTCTGTTACAATGGTTTCTCATATAATGAAGTATAAAAAATAGGTGTTACTTGCCATGATATATTATTGGTATCAACGGTTTTGTAAAATATTTGGAAAGTACTCACCAAAAGTAGTGTTTTCTGGGTTGAAATCCTTAAAAATATAAACCATGGTCAGACGTAGTAGACAAACGAAAATCCACCGGCACAATAGTAGATATATTGTAGCGAGATAACTGAACACTGAGATAAAATCTAAGATAAGAAAGAGAATAAAAAATGTCAATGTTTTTGTTATTCATAAGAAACTAGGTGTTGACGGCAGTAATAATAATAGTAATGATAATTTATCTAGGAATGTGGTTGAACAATTAATCCATTGATGTCTCTTCTACCGTTAATGCTGTCATGTTTGAGAATTTGGATCGTTTCACTTAAAAGTCTTTTGGAATGATATGGTTGAACATCGAGAACAACTGGGGTTGTGAAATCAAAGTCATGGTTATTTTCTCTGGCGTGTTGAACTAGAGCGGTAGGATTGATGATGTTAAGTTTTTTTAAGTATCTGTCATGTTCAGACATTAGATTTTTCAGGTACCTACCAGTTTGTCCAACCTAGCACTTATTACAATTATTACAATCAATTTCATAGAATAGAGTAGAGTAGAGTTTATTTCCATCAATTTACATTTGTTTGTGACTGGTCAATTGTTGGAAAAAAATATATATATATAGTGATTTAAGATCACAAAAGATCGTGGTACAGATATTGTATGAGATACGAAAAGTAGAATATATATATATATATAAAGGAGATTTTTCTTTTTGTCGTGAAAAAAAGTGTTTTTCGATAGTAGAAGCAATTTTGATTTGTTCGTCATTCAAAACTGTTGCAATTTTTTCTGAGAGATTTTTGTTATATTGTATTATTGTTGTTGTTGAATTATTTGTTGCGATGGATGGTTTGTTTTCGTGAATAATTTTATTGATTGATATTGGCTAATTATTCTTTAGTAAGTATTGTTTCATCAATTCTATATAAATTCTGGGTCCGAAATGGAAACTGCTCTGGATTTTAAATTTCTTATCGTATTAATTTTGTGTTGAAAATTATGGTGTGAAAGGAAGTTCAAAAATATCTCAAAAAAATTGGGCTTATGGTACCAATCTACCTTTAAGGTATCATCTGAAGTTATTATGATTTTAGAGTCAAGAAATGTTATGGTATATTTTTATTTCAACTCTCAAGGTGAATTTTAATTTTGAGTGGAAACTTTGGAATACATTCAAAATTTCACTTTTTTATCTCTAGGAACGGCTGTAAATATGTCATCAACATTTATTTGGAAAAAGGTACTGAGAAGGATGATTTATTTATGCATTGTTGTTGTGATTCTGACATTACAAGATCTGCACAAATGGGTGACATACAGTTTTCCATCCCATGTTTGTTTGTAAAACACAGTATTGAAATCGAAATAACTAGATTCTACTCAAAATTTGAAATCCGTTATGAAGATGTTGAATGATTCTTGACATGTTTTTTGGGTAACCTTCCACAGTCTGGAAATGAAAATATAATCAGGAAAATCTATACAAGTGTAGAAAGGGCAAACTGATTAGTTCACCCCGATAAGTTATTGCGTTCACCAAATTATATTTCTTATAGAAAAATGATTCAATTTGTCAATAACTTGCCGTTTTCTGAATTTACCTATCAAAATTTTTTTTTTTAAATTCAAAAGATACTTCTCTATATAGTTTTTGCTTGACGTTTCGGGGACTATATCTGCCCCCGTTCTCAAAATCTTCTAAATCTCCTCTAATTGTTTTATAATTTGGATTTTTTCTCGCAAGTCTTTTTCGCTTATTCAACTGACGGATCTCAATTGAAGGTTACCCAAAAAACATGTCAAGAAACGTTGTTCCTCCACAAAAAACCACATTCATTCAATGTTGAATGATAATGTAGTAGATCCTGGAATTTTATTCCACGTTTCTTTTATTATTCTTATTGTGAGATCAATTGGTATGGCGGTGAAAAGGAAAACTACATCTAGAGAAATTGTGTAATTATTAGGATCTTTTATGAAATTTGAGAATTCAAAAGAGTTTTTTACATAAAACAAAATCTTTTTCAACAGCCACTTTTTCAAAGTTCACTAATCCATTTGGATAATTTGTAAATTGGAGAGCCTATGAAACTTACAATTGGTCTTGAAGGCACATTGTCTTTATGAATTTTAGTAGAAAATACATTTTAGGAAAAACTCCATTTTCGGTTTTTAGGTACTTCGGATATTGTTCATCTATGTTGTGTTTATAAAAAAGTTCTTTTATCAATTCATTAGATTTGTTTTGGATAGTTGTGGTTGGAACTTTAGTTAGGATTGACTATGTTTTTTCATCTTTCAACGTTTCCGTATCTTTGTCAATGAATTCAAGTTTGTCAGGGACAACTGTGGTGTTGCCTCTTTCTGCTTTTGTTACTATTAATTTTGGATTTTGTTTCAAAAAATTGTTTGTGGTCTTTATACAATCGAAAAGTTTTTTATGTTTTTGTTTGGTTTTCATCAGTGTGTTGGAATTCTTGAAATTTGTTAAGATGTTGACAATTTTGTTTCTTCTTTCTATTTTCTCTTCATTCGTTTTGGACTTATCAATGATGTGTTCAATATCAATTATTATTTTTTCTATGGGAAAATCATTGTTGTCATATGGTAAATTGAACTTATCCCCCATGCTTAGGAGTACTTGGACATTTTGTGGTATTTCACACTTAGATTTATTAATAAACCATTTTTTGTCTACTTCCATAGGGACATGATTGTGTTGCTTTTGTATCAATCGTCCAAGTTTGTGACTTTTCAATTCTGTTATGAATAGACATTTTTTTGGTCAAAGTCAAATGCCTCAAAAATCTCTGTTGGAATCAACTTTGACACTTTTGCTTTCGTTTTGTATAGGTGAGAGTCTATTTGTTTGGATTCCCAATGTGAAAAAACCAATTTCAAAATTTTTTTTCTGAAAATTTAATGGCAGAAGGCATTTTGCGGTAGTTAAAATATGCTCAGGTAAACATCTTTTTTCACGACAAAAAGAAAAAACTCCTTTAGAGTTACAATCCATTGTTATATATAAAATTGATTGTAATAATTGTATTCAATAAATGCTAAGTTGGACAAACAGGTAGGTACCTGAAAAAATGAATGTCTGACCATGAGAGAGACTTTAAAAAACTTAACAACATCAATCCTACCGCTCTAGATGAACGCGCCAGAGAAAATAACCATAACTTTGATTTCACAACCACAGTTGTTCTTGATGTTCAACCATATCTTTCAAGTGAAACGATCCAAATTCTCAAAAATGACAGCGTTAACGCTAGAAGAAACATCGATGGTTTAAATACTGACTTTTTTCAATTTGATTTACCCCATTCATAGATAAATTATCATTAATATTATTATTATTTGCTCCAACACCTGGTTTCTTATCAATAAAAAAAACACTGGCATTTTTATTCTCAAATCTCTTCCTAATCTTAGATGATTCCTCAGTGTTCAGTTGTTTCGTACTATTGTGCCTGTGGATTTTCGTTTGTGTATCTATTACGTCTGACCATGGTTTATATTTTTAAGGATTTATCCCGGAAATAACTACTTTTAGTGAGTACTTTCCAAATATTTTACAAAACCGTTGATTACAATAACATATCATGGCAAGTAACACCTATTTTACAAGCTTTTATTTAGTTTCACCTGTCCCGGTGTCTGTCTGTATGTAATCAAATCTTGCAAGTTGAATTTAACCCATTTCTAGTAGCCCGATCAACGTGAAATTTGGCAGGTGTTCATAGTTTCGGTGACAAATCATTATGGAATTCTTATTAGAGGAAGAAACGAAATGGCGGCTCTAAGATGGCGGACGAGATTTGTATTTATGGTCCGATTCGACTCAAAATTGGAAAGTGGGGGTTTTCGGGGTCGACTATTATGATAAATTCATAACATCAAAATGGCGGCTCCAAGATGGCGGACGATCTCTGTGATTATGGTCCGATTCTATCCAAAATTGGTATGTGAAAGTTTTCGGGGTCGGAGATTATGAATTCATTGTCAAAATTCATAAATTGAAGATGGCAGCTCCAGGATGGCAGACGAGTTAATCTTTAGATGGTCTCCACATTGAAGAACTAGATAGCTCAGAACGCACAAGTAAAAGGCCTCATAATGACGATGCATTGTCAAAAATGCATAGATGGCGTACTTACTAAAAACTACAAAATAAAATAATTATTAAAAGAAAAAAATTAAATACAAGCTTTTATTCAAATTCGCTAAAAAGTAAAAAATAATAGCTTCTGTTATTCAAACTGGAGCGACAAGCTCTTGAATCTATTACTCACGGAATTAAGCTACGTCGCACATCCAATGCAATTATTTTTTACTTTTTAGCGCATTTGAATAAAATCTAGTCTTTAATTATTTTTTATACTTTTTTTACTTCATTATATGAGAAACCATTGTTACAGAGTCTTGAGCTTGAATTCAATCAAATTCTAAACGTCGTCAAGAAAACAATAGTTTTTTCTTCAACGTATACTGATCCCAATCCCAATTAAACTCCCACAAAAATTATTATTGGATCACTATTTTAGCAGATTATTTATAATGTTTGTTGGTCTGGGAGCATATGAGATAGAGGAGGAAAACTTACCCAAATTGAAGCCCTCCCAAACCCACAGGACTTATAATATGATTGGAAGATCAGCTATGAACGTTAAGGAATCATCAACCGTACCTATAGCAAGAAAAGGGGATTCAACAAATCTTTTGAGTCGGAATGTTATCACCCTCAAACACATACATACAGTGCTTCTCAAAAGTCCTCTCCCCCCCTCTTATTTTTGGAACGATTATACATAAACAAGTAAAATTTGGAAACTGAATATTAAAGGTTGTAAACTTTCCTACTAGTGATGATAGATGACGAAATCGTCAAAGATGACGTCACAAGGCCATTGTGACCAATAATTTTAAATGGAACCCTACGGAAAGCGACACCTCTTTTAAAAGGTATCGAAAAAACCTATTCAATGATACTAATTTTGTTTGTGTTTATGGCAGTTTTGGCAACTCGCTTTTAAAAAACGCAAAGCTGTGATGAATTAAATCAGTTAATACTAAAATTCCAAATTCAAGCTCCACCTCTGGATAGTTGTCAAATAAGCTGACGTTTTTCTTAGTCTCCCTAATTCGACGTATTTGTAATTGTCCAAGTTTTTGTTCATTTAATAATTTGTGTATTGTTGATCGAACGTTTAACTGTTTCAGCAGCTTTTGAAACTTTTAATATTTTTGTACATTTTAATAATTTGTCAAACTGTTGTGAGCCGAACGTTTAAGTGGTTCAAGAAGCGAAATGGTACGTGCTTTAGGTTAGGTGATAAAGCAGCAGCGATCCTAATTCTTGGTGAAACTGGACAAAATATTCATGCAGCAGAACGCATTTTTAATGAGAGGTTTCCTGATCGCCCTGTTTTGAGGACTTATTTAAGGGAGCTTCTTCGTAAGTTTGAAAGAACGGGTAGTATTGAAGAAGCGGAACGATCGAGCAGACCACAAATTTCTGATGAGAAGAAAATTGATATACTGGCAGAAGTAATAGTTAATCCTACTTCTTCATCAACTCACGTTGCATCTACCTGTGAAGTCAATCGAAGTGCAGTACACAGGGTGTTGAAAAAAAACAAATATCATCCATACAAATTAAAAATGGTTCATCAACTCTCAGACGACGACCCAGACCGAAGACTAGAATTTTGGGAAAATATGGAAACTAAAATTAACCAACAGCCAGACTATGTCAAAACAATTTGTTTTGGTGACGAAAGTACTTTCTATCTAAATGGAAATGTAAATACACAGAATTTGAGGTATTGGAGTGACGCAAATCCTCACCTGTTTCGTGAAACACATACCCAATTTCCCCAGAAGGTGAATGTTTGGGCAGGTATCCTGGGAAACCACATCGTTGGGCCTCTTTTTTTAAATACTAAATTAACTGGTGAGGTTTATCTGGAGCTGTTGCAAAACGCAATAGAACCGTTAATCCTTGAAATTTTGGAAGATAATCCAAATGAATTCGGAAATTCGGAAATAACATTCCAATAGGATGGTGCTCCTCCACACTATTACGGTGCAGTAAGACGGTATTTGGATGAGGAGTATCGTGGTAGATGGATTGGACGACGAGGTTCAACGGAATGGCCAGCTCGATCACCGGACCTCATACCTTCAGAATTTTTTCTGTGGGGGTACCTCAAATCGAAGGTGTACGGCACTGAACCTGACAATATTGACTTTTTAAAACAACGTATTGTTGCAGAATGTGAGGCTGTTTCCGCAGACACATTTGCAAAAGTACGAGAAGAGTTTAAAAACAGGATATTTCACTGTCAGGAAGTAAATGGAGGTCACTTCGAGCAATTTCTTCAAGTAGATACTGATTCTTAAATCTGTAATGAATATCATACTGAATGGAATTTAAATTTTAATGTTTATTAATGAGCCATTAAAACTGCCATAAACACAAACAAAATTAGTATCATTGAATAGGTTTTTTCGATACCTTTTAAAAGAGGTGTCACTTGCCGTAGGGTTCCATTTAAAATTATTGGTCACAATGGCCTTGTGACGTCATCTTTGACGATTTCGTCATCTATCATCACTAGTAGGGTATTTACAACCTTTAATATTCAGTTTCCAAATTTCACTTGTTTATGTATAATCGTTCCAAAAATAAGAGGGGGGGAGAGGACTTTTGAGAAGCAATGTAACACAAACCGTCAACAAACCATCTCAAATTTCAACTGTCCGAAAAAATACTCTGATATCTTCGTGAGTTGTGAGAAATCCCACTATGTAGAATAAATACTTGGTCTTCCTATGGTAATCCGTAGAATACCAGATGACCCCTAAGAGATAATAAATCCTCGATCGAGAATTAATTTTTGCAATACCACAACAGTTTAATTTAAGTTGGTATTCATGAAAGGTATCGTTAAAGGACTTTCTTCCTAGTTCTTGAGTTATTGTATAATTAAAGTGAGCCTTATTCGCCTTTATTTGGTCAAAACAACTTTTGTGTTTGCGCCACTAGTTTTACCGTATGGGGAAAGACACATGCTCGCCGTACTCGATAAAATTTCGTCTCTAATTATCCGTGTTCACACAATTGGTGCCTTTTTCGACTGATGGGTGGGATATTTGTTATAACGTGTATTTTCTTTATTGTACACGGCAGCTTGTTCCCCCGTTTTGGTATACCAGGTGAGTTGAAAAAGTCGCTTCCTCATTCAACAAGGGTATATCAGCAACTGTTTGGGCTTTTTCTTTTGATGTTATGACATGCATTTCCTTCATTTCATACAGGTTCTACCCCAGTTTTGGTATACTAGGAGTGGTGAAAAATATGTTGTTTTTTGTTTTCGCAACTGTCTACTAGCAACAACTGACTAGAGGGGGAATTTATGTCACTGAAAGCCATTTGAAGAACTTTTAGAGCGTTATAAATTGAAGAATAGGTTGGAAGTGAATCAATTTCATTATAAGCTAGTAACAAAAATGTTTCCCAAGTCATACATTGGTGATTGACCATGTTCATCGTGATATTTGGGATTTTGAGATTTGACTAAAATTTACCTATGTTGTAATCATGGAAAATACGATCATTTTATTGGCATTGCTTCCGAGAACACATGATTCGAAGTTACAATTTTAACTACTTGGAGATATTCAAGTTATGGTATTCAACATGCATCCGAATGGAATGAACAGTAGGCTGTGACTTTGAAAGTAAATTGACTATTTGCACTTAAATTGTTATTTCAGGTAGATTTCTATAGAAATATTAACTATTGAGGATAAGATATAATTTTTTACCAAAAAAAAAAAATTTTATATATATATATATATATATATATATATATATATATTGTTATGTTATGAAGGACTAGTGATATATTTTAAAGGGGAAAAAGAAACGATTTCTTAAAAAAACACAAAAATAATAAATACTTAATAGTTAGTAGTTCATGAGATATTGTTTTTACATTTTGTTTGAAATTCTATTTCCTTTATGAAGCCTCTGTATAATATTGATAGGTAAAAATATGCAAATACTATAATTCAATCATTTCCATACATTGTCAAAATGATTACAACCTAGAATTGTTTAAAAATACAACAAAAAAGTCTAGATTTACAAAATCATTCTGAATTAAATGTGATCAACAAAATTATAAGCTTGAAACATACAGTATATGTAAGTGTATCTAACTAAAAATAGCCAATGGGAGAACAACAAACTTCTTGATGACAATAGACAATCAGAGAACAGTATGGTCAGATGGAAGATTTGAAATTGTGGAAAATTAAGAACTGTGAAATGTCAAAGACAATTATCATAAAAGATTGTATTTAGTGAATAAGAAATGTAGAACATAAAAGTTCATGAATTCTTTCAAATAACCCCAAATGAGTAATAATGTAACAAGAAAGTGCGCGAGTTTGAAAATTCAAATGAAATGGACAAAACAGAAATGGTATCCAGGGGAAGAAATAACAAAGCTGGAGGAGATTGAAAAAATTTTAGAAAACGACGCCACGTACAAAATTTTAAGAGCAAACTTTTCAAGATTTTCACGAATACAAGGTATTTTGTCTATAGAAACTAACCAATTCAACCTCAAGAGAATTTCGACACAAATAAATAGGAGAAAACAAGATTACCTTTTATGTACTCCACATAAAACTGTTTCCAAGCTGATTTCTGGGATTTGTATGGTTCTTTTTGTAATGGAGAGTTCCTGAGAGCAGTAGATTGAAAAAGGATTTCAATTTCTTGATGTGTATTGTAACAGCGACAGTTCCTGCTCCAGGTATAAACTTTTTTAGTGCACATCACAAACTGAATCACTTTACAACGTAACTCGTATCATATCTGAAGAACGCGATTTATTTTGGTATTGAACTATAAAATAATTCTTCCAACCTCTAAGAAAAAGTGAGGTTATATATCACTGTTTTTCATTATTGTCTATGAAAATGTATCAATTGATCATAGTATCTATCGTAGGCCAGGTTAATATACGTTTTCCTGAATAAAGAAAATAATTGTTTTTCGATACTTTCTGGTTTATTTTCCACAATGATCTGCATATCTTACTTATTAACTCTGAACTAAAATAGTTTGGGTTAAACATCAAGACAGGGCAGTGGCTCTATTGCCAGGACCGGCTATCTGAGACGAAAGGCGTACCAATTGAGTTTAGTCGTGGTAAGAAAGAGTAATAACAATTGACAGCAACGTGACGAGAAAACAGTGATGTTAGCTAGCAATTATTATTTCATAACAATATATTATATTTTTATCTATCAATATTTCATAACAAAAAGTTATTATTACAATAACAATTGTTTATTTACAATTATTATTACATAACAATATATATATATATATATATATATATAAATGAATGAATGAATAAATATTTATTCTCATAAGTTAAGTTAACAATAATTTTATAATCACATATAGAAGAATAAATATTGGAATCTTACAGAAGGGTAAACCTGTGCGTGGGATTTAGTATTGTATAAATGAAATATTGAAAGATTAATTCATATAAATAAATAAAATTGATAAAATTGAAGTAGTATTGTAAAAGTTGAAGAGTCTGCAGGAGGCGAGGGCGGTGCGCAATCATCATCTTCTTCCCTATTACAGTAGTGTAATTGATCGTACATACATGCATCATTTATCGCTCTTGTATCTTGATGGGTATTTCACTTTTTTTATATATAAATCTGGTTTCGTGTGTGTGCTTGTTTATAAATGGAATATTTGTATTGTTAGTGACTTTGAGCGTTGATAATGATAATAGTGCTGATAGCAATTATGACATATTTTAAATTATAATTGATATATTCAAATATTTGTTTGTCTGTTAATCAGTTCATGAAGTTCTGTTCCGGGTTTTGAAAGGTAATTTTTTGAATAAATTGTTTGCGTTGATATTTCTTATTTTCACAGGAATCAGATTATAGAGTTTAGGGCCTAGATAGCTTCTTTGCTTCAGACCTTTTCCAGCTCTTGGTACATACACACGATTTTCTTCTACTACTAGATGAATGGTCGATGTTAGTGAGTTCATGTTTGTTGTTGTGTTGTCTCACAAGAATGATTTCACAGAATAATTGACGAACGTCCATTATTTGTGTTTCAGTAAAAAGTGTTTGTTCCGTATCTCCAGGGTTTTTTGTATACTATTTTCAGCAATCGTCTTTGAACTACTTCTATGCTGTGTAAGTGTGTGTTTTGTGGCCCACTCCATGCTATGATCCCATAGTTTATGTGAGTGTCTATGAGGGAGTGGTAGAGTGTTTTCATCTGTTGAATTTCGAGAACTTAGGATAGATGGCTGAATTTAAAAAGCAAACTAAGAAGTTTTTTGGTTACATAGGTAAGGTGGCTATTTATGAAAATTCCTGAATATTTAATGGTCTCAATGCTGGAGATCCCAATTGACTCATCTTAGATAGGGATATTCAGCTGTTGAAAGGATGGTATAGATTTGTAGCATATGAGGTGAAGGATATAAAATGAGTTTTGGTGTAATCAACTGTTAGCAGTTTTCCATTAAATCATTGAAATATTTTTATGAGGTCTTTTTCCGCCTTTCTATTCCAATCCGTGTCATGATACACGATGGCTGTATCATCCGCGAAACTTGTTATTTTACCACAATGCGATAGTTGGTACATGTCATTAAGGTATATGTTGAATAACATTGGACTTAGTACAGTGCCTTGAGGGACACCACATTCAACTATTCTCATTGTGCTATATTTATCATCAATATTCACAAGTTGTTTTCTTTCTTATAGGTAACTGTTCATCAGGTCTTATGAAACCAAAACATTCGAGCATGTGGACAAACTGTTTGTGATCTACCGTATCGAAGGCTTTTGCTAAATCTACAAAGACGCAAATCGCTGGTATTTTCTTATCAATATAATTAATCACATCTGATGTTACTCTGGCGATTGCATCTTGTGTAGATTTACCTTCACAAAAACCGAATTGCCTCTCTGATAAGAGTTCATATTTCTTTAGGTATTTCTCTATTCTCATTTTTAATACTTTTTCAAAAATGTTTGATAAATTAGAGGTAAGGGAAATAGTTCTATAGTCATACTCATCTTGTCCCCGCTTTTATGTAGTGGTTTCATTATGGCTATTTTAAATATTTTTGGGACTTTGATAGACCTGAATTAATTATCCATGCAAGTGGATAGGCAATTTCTGACGCTATTTCTTTGACGAACTCCGTCTATGCCAAGCGCTTTTTTGTTTTTTAGGTTAGTGATTATTTGCAGAATTTTCTTCTCGTTAGTTTCTTCGAAATATATAGAATTGTACGTATGTGTCCTACAAGCAGGATTTGCATTTCTATTTGTGTTGATTTGAATAGCAAGTTTTGTTCCCACATTGGTAAAGTATTCACAAAAAGTGTTTGCTATTGTTAATTTGTCGCTAGTTATGGTTCCATTATCTAGTTTTATTTTAGTGATTTCGTCTTCCTTGGTGTTGGTATCTGAGATTTGTTTTATAGCTTTCCATAGATGCGAGGTATTACTATTTTGATGTATAATGTTCAATTTAATTGATTTTCCAAGTTCATTTTGATATTGTTTATGGATTATTTTATTTTGATCATTCGGATTCCTTTTCATTTCTGTATATGGGTCACGGTTTTATTTGTAGATTTTATGATTCCATTCCTAATCCAAGATTTTCTTTTTTGTTCGTTTCATTTCAGTTTAACCGTTTTGGTTAATGCGTAGATGTAATATTTTAACTTATCTGAAAAAAGTTTTGCCGCGATGTTTGTGTTGTTTGGTGAATGAATTTCTAGCCACTTTTCATTCTTGAGTGCTTTTTTTTAGATTTGTGGTATCTAAAAAGGATCTGTTTTTTTATACGGGTTCTTTATTTTCTGTAAATAGTGGTGAAGTGATCAGTGATCTGTGTTTCATAAATTTGTGGGTTGATCTTGATATCTCGAGATTTACTTCGGACGAATATATGATCTAAACATGACTTTGAGTCTTTGTGGATACGGGTGTAGTCATTAATTGTCGATTCATAGCCTAGTTCTTTCAGGATGTTGAGATAGTTTCTCTCAGTTAGGGTGTCTATGTTAAAATCTCCCGCCAGTATATACACATCGTATTTCTTGTTCAAGGAGTTGAGATAGATAAACTCCGTATTTTTCAATGGAATTGTCAACATATAGTGAGGGCGGTCTATAGGCAGCGGTGAGTAGGATATGTTTATTCTGAAGTTCAATTTTGATTTTGATAATTTTTGCGTATTTTCAAGATAAACAACAACTCCGTCATTTTGATTGTAATCACCATTGTTATAAAAAAGATCATACTCATCAAGATCAAAGAATGAAATATCTTGTATATTCCATGTTTCGGTTAATACAATAATATCGAAGTTGGTATCAACCTCATTCAGTAAGTATTATTTTGAATTCATCCCAGTTCTTTGTAATACTTCTGATATTATTGTGGATTAGTTTGATATCATTTTGTTGGCTATTGGTCTGTGAGTTTGCTCTACATTCTGTTGCATTTGCAGTTACCACTGTTTTTATATGTTTTATCTTGGAATCTCTAATGTGGGAATCCATATTATACTAAGTAAGAATTAATATATTATTATATGATAGCAATATAGCAAATAGAATAATAATACTAATCAAACTAATAATACTTAAAAATAAAAATGAAGAATAATAATACTAATCATACTACTAATATTTAAAAAATAAAAATAAGGATTAAACTAAAAAATGACGGAAATTGCGCTTTTTTGTGAATGTATTCAGGCTTCATTTTGGGATCTTAGGGATGGTTTCCTATCTTTTGGCTGTTGAAAAACTGAAGATTTTTTTTTTTCACTTTTAGTGTCCTTTTCTTATTTCATTTTTCGTCAGCGACGTCTCTCTTCCGTTCTTATTTTGTATCTTCTTTTTTATTATTTTCTCTTTTGTTTGTGCCTATTTCTATTGGTTCCTGTGGTTCTGGATAGCGCTTGGAGGGTGTTTGGGACTCGCTCGATGGTCTTGTAAAGAAGCTTTGCTCTTTCCTTGCTTCGAATTCCAGTAGATCTTGGACTATGAATATCTCGTTGTTTCTATATATATATATATATATATATATATATATATATATATATATATATATATATATATATATATATATATATAGTATATTATATAAATTATGAAAATGATAATTATTATTATCTAATAATGATAATTCTATTTTTGTGGTTTCATGCTCGTGTTATGCAAGTACTTTTTCTATACATTTTACTGTTCTGGAATCTTGTACCATGTTCTAGTGAACGCATATGTCTCAAAAAGTCAGCACTGGAGTATCTCTGTTGGCATAAGAATGTTACCAACAATACATTCAATTTGCACAACCACTAAAAATAATATAGAAATCTAAATTCATAAAAACTTTGGATCTCAAGTAGACAAAATGGTATTCAAGTTGGAACATCCTGTTTGGTAAATCATATCAGAAGGAAACCCAACAGCGAGATGTCAAAAACAATTTGTGGAAAATAGTATACATAAGTTTGAAGATGGGCTAAATTAGTCCGGGAGTTTGAAAATGGCGGCGGTTGAAAGATTGAAAAAACCTGGACCTGTCAATGTTGTCTTCATCTCTAAGCCATGGCGATGCTCATACAACCAGTCCAAGCCACAAGTACCAATTAATCAATAATTTCTGTTGGAAGGATTAGAAGAACTGAGAGAGGGGGCATACGGGAGGTAGCTCTGATTGACCGGCTTTACACTCAAACCAGCAAGCCTATCTAACAGGAAAATTCGTGTGAGATGGCTTTACACCAATTGATGTCAAGGTTGGAGACCTCTCTTTCGATAAAAGGAATTGATTTATGAAAATATACACAAACTAACCTCTGAGGAATAGTGCAATAGAAAAAGACTTAGGGCAAACCCACACAAAACTACACTCATTCTCTCTACACGCAAGAGAAATCTGGAAGGCATTTAATTCCCCAAATCATTCGGCGAAACACTACAACTTTTCGATCAGGTCAAATACTTGGGGGTGTTCTTAGATAAGAAACTAACCTGAAACCCACATCTGCAATATGTGATAAACGATAAACGAAACCAATTTCTCATTTATGATATGCAGAAGAGCTTTTGGCAGGACATGGGGACTGAGACGGAAAGTCAAGTACACCGCAATCGCAAGACCCAGAATCACATATGGATCACTGTTGTGGTAGCCAAAAACAAACGAGAGACAGAAAAAAAATAACCTTGAGAAAATCCAGAGACTTATCTGTCTGTGCATTATAAGTGTTATGTAAAACACACTAACCGCTACTATGGAGATCATCCTGAACGTCCTGACCCTAGACTTAAGGTTGTCGACAAATATGGCTTGTAAAACTGATCCGACAGAGGAGCCACCATGCATTATAGTGAATATTCATCCAAGTCTCCAACCGTGCAAATGAGTAATTATAGTCGAAACCAATTTCTACTACGAGACAATAACCGGAGAACTAGCCGGCGGGCACTGTTGCCGATAAAGTAACGATTATCATTTAGTTTGGAAATTAATCAGGAAGAAATTATTCGTATAGTATATTCTTCAACGAGCGTATGATGATAGCTATTATTCTCGAGGATAAAAATTTCTAAACGAGCCGTAGGTGAGTTTCGGAATTATCCGAGTAGGAAACGCGAATAGAAGACTATACTTTCTCTACGACTATATAATAGGCAGAGTTTTACTGAAATCTAAATATTATTTATGAAAATAATAGATACTTCATTCATTTTTAATTTCAGATTTATTTGATGGAATGATATATCTTCCACAACGATGATGATTTATATGCGAAAGATATGCGAGAAGGACATTTTCCGAAAATGAATGTGCCTGGTTCCAGTTTCGCCAATCCATAAACTCTGCATATGCGTTCGAATATTGCGTTTTTGGTTTTCCGGCAATAAGTTCAGAGTTGCTGTTTTCGCCGTTTCCAATAAATCCCTGTGTGTGTGGTGTACAGATCTCATTATTCTCACTATCACTGCTTCTCGAATCACAATTATTCATTTTAAATTTTGATCGTGACGCGTCGAATGAAGCAAAGCCTTCTTGAGAAATTTGTTTGGCAGATTAGCTGTTTTATCATTAGTCTGAACCTCTCAGTTCCCGTGGATCCTGAAAATTCTGAATCTGTGATTGGTCGAGTATCGTTGAAGTTAGGATCCACAGTGTCTTGGAATCATCTGCATTCATCAATTAATAACCAATATGTAATCAATGTAGAATACGATAGTCGTAGATAAAAATAATTATTCCGAAATAACATTCTTTGAAAATGAAATTCAACGTTGTTATATGCATTATTATGAGGTCCAAAAATGGTTAAAAAAAATTAACCTAGAGATTCGTAATTATAATGGATGGGCTGGCAACATCCCAGTTGAGTTGTCCTGTGAAGGTGAAATAGGGGAATCCTCGTTACGGATTTTTCGGCAGAATTAAAGCGCCAGCGGCAGAGGAATCGCTATCGGATTTTGAATTTTGATATTCTTCTAGAGAATGTTTTGAAAATCTCGCATTGTCAACCGGGCATATATAAGTTTTGAATCCCAGGTTCATATATATTTTGATTGCGACTTTTGTGTTAGTTTGTTGGAAATGAACTGATTTTTATGAAATCAATAAATAATCTTTGGATGCCCTGATTCACTGGTTGAATTCTTACAACAGAAGATATCAAAGTTGGAAGTTGCAGCTCATAATTTTTGAGAAAAGACTAAAAAAAATGCTCAACAAAACTTTGCTCAAATTTGTAAAGAAAAAGTTTTATATATCTGTGGCATTTTTACTGTTCATTGTGAAGGACTTGGATATTTTTCTTTCTCAATATTCGTTCCGAAAGAGACGGAATTTTGTGGAGAGAAAAAATGGTTCCCACGATAGAAATATTTTATTAGATTGTGTACTGGAGGCAATAATAAGACAACGTTTTCTAAGGGATAAAAAATGTTACGACCCTCCGTGGATAGAAGATGCTGTAGAATCAAAATTAGCAAGAAATAAATGATATTTTTTTACGTCCTACACAGGGTGTCCCTGGACTTCCTCTTTTCCTCTCGAGAATGTATAGATGGGGTCAAAATATCACCAGTACTTCATATAACTTTTGTTCCTAAAAGCCTTCGTTACCAAGTTACGGGCCCTCAAAATTACAAAATGAAAAATGTTTTTCTTTGATAACTTTCAAAGTGGCTATTCAAAATCATCTAAATTTCGGTGATTGACTAAACAAATGAATTCCTTCGATGAGCTCTCATGCAGGAGTCAGTTGTTTTGCTACAAAGTCAGGAACGGACTACCCCCGATGGTCCACACCCTAAAACTTTGAAATGACTGGGATTTGTCAATATGTTTTTACAAAACAAGGTTACCTGGACAATTTCCTGAATAAAAGTAATGGTGTGGAAAATCGATCGGAGCAACGATTTTTGATAAAAATGCATATTTGTTCGACGACATCCAACCTGAGATGTCTACCATTATTCGAAAAGATTAATTTGTAATGAAAATAGAAATGATAGGTACAATGTTCATAACGATTTTTTATCATGCAAACACGTTTACCTTACAGAACTCATGGTGTGAATAATCAATCGCAAGCCTCAAGAGCAAACAGAAATGCAAAATCCGCTACAAAAACTGCTCGATATGACTTGAAATAGCATGCCAGGGTCGTTTCGTATGGCGTCACAATGTAATTCTATTCAACAAGGCATCTCTGGTGTGAATAGGTGTAGCGTAAACGAGGCTTTTTAGATGCCCCCACAGAAAGAAATCCAATGGATTTAAATCCGGAGACCGCGGTGGCCATGAATATGGCCCACCCCTACCAACCCATCTATTGGGGAAAATCTGGTTCAGATGGTCCCGCACAATCACACTAAAATGAGGAGGAGCGCCATTATGCTCAAACCACATATCTCTTCGGGTTCGCAATGGAACATGTTCCAAAAGTCCATTCAAATCGTTCTGAATGAACTCCAAATAGCGTTCTCCATTCAATCGGTCATGTGGAACGAATGGTTTTCACCTATTCATGTGCACCCGTTTCTGTAGTATATTCGTTTGCTTTTTATTAGTTATGTCTTCCGATGTGCGTTTTTTCAGCTGAATTTATCGTTGGGTTAAAGATTTCCTCCCATGAAATTATACTTATCAGTGAAACTCCTCAAGATTTAAACTGTGAATACGAATTTGCAACATCCAAATGTTGAGTTTCATGAGATTCAGATAACACAACACGAAACGTGCTTATTCTACGCGTACATACAAAATATGGACTGAATTCGATATTCCATAGTGGACTAGCTTGTTAGTTCAAAAACACCACGAATCTACATAACTTGATATTTCATTTGAAAAAATATCCACATTGTGAATGAAACTTTCAACTAGGTACTGTACTTTTTGTTTACGACTTTATTTTAGCATATTTTGTATTATCTCTGTTATAAATGTTGTTGAATTAACGTTAGCATTGGTATTTCTACTGTGAACATTTTTCATTTCAAATAATGGTGGACGATCGGGTTTGATTTCGTCGAGTAAAATTGCATTTTTATTAAGAATCGTTGCTCCGATCGACTTTCCACGCGAGTACTTTCATTCAGAAAATCGTCTACGTAACCTTATTTTGTTGAAAACTATTGAAAAATTATCTGTCATTTCAAAGTTTTGAGGTGTGGACCATCGGGGGTAGTTCGTTCCTGACTTTGTAGCAAAACAACTGACTCCTGCATGAAAGCTCATCGAAGGAATTCATTTGTTTAGTCAATTACAAAAATTTAGATGATTTTGAATATTCACTTTGAAAGTTATCAAAGAAAAACATTTTTCATTTTGTAACTTTGAGGGCCCGTAACTTGGTAACGGAGGCTTTTAGGAACAAAAACTATATGAAGTACTGGTGATATTTTGACCCCATCTATACATTTCCGGAAGGAAAAGAGGAAGTCCAGGGACACCCTGTATATTGTTCGCTGAATTTTTCTTTGTAAAATCCGAAATCATTGATTTATTCTCATATATTGCTTGTAATTTTCAGTAGTCATATCACAAGTTATGGATATTTTGTTGAATATACTTTGACATTTTTGTGTCAATATTGTTGTAGAAATATACGAGACCAAATTTCTTTAAAAATACCCCGACAGCGATGCCCTAAATATCAAGGCGCAAGAATACCTATTTTGTATTCGTGGCAAGCTTATGAATCTGTTATTCATAGAATAAACTAGATCCAACAATTAGA
Organism: Gonioctena quinquepunctata; assembly: GCA_018342105.1. NCBI lineage: Eukaryota > Metazoa > Arthropoda > Insecta > Coleoptera > Chrysomelidae > Gonioctena > Gonioctena quinquepunctata. Next base: position 49,248 of record JAFIRS010000252.1, read on the forward strand.
GGAATGTTTTTCCTTTTCAGTGCAATTGTATAAAAACTTGTCTTTAACAATATTTTTTCATTTATTTTTAATTTTTTCTTTTTAATGCATCTGTATATAAGTTTGTCTTCAATTTTGTTTATCATCTTTATTCAATTATTTCTAGTCATTCATGGAATCCGTCACCTTATAAAATTCTGACAAAAAATGTATAATCTTCGACCCCAAAAAACCCGAATTTTGAATAGAATTGGGCCATAATCACAAAACTCGTCATCTCATGAATTTTGACAAAACAATCATAATCTCCGATCCCAAAACTTCGACACACCAATTTTGAATAGAATTGGGCAGCCATCTTAAATAAATGAATTTAAAAAAAAATTATCTTCGACCCAAAAAACACCCACATATCAATTTCGAATTAAAATGCCCCATAATCACGAAACTCGTCTGCCATTTTGTTTTTTTTTCTGTAACGAGAATTTCGAAATATATTATCACCGGAATTATGAACACCTGCCAAAGTTAATCGGACGACTAGAAGTGGATCAAAATCAAAATCGAGAAATAAATAATAATTACCAAGAAACAAACAAGGCAAGTTGGATAAAAGCTTATAAAAATATCAGCGTTTTACGAAAAAACTAAATTTTCGAAATATTGAATATATTAACAGGCAAAGAGGTGCACTACCCTCAAAAGGAAGTTTAGAAAAATTATTGCTGGTTCGCCTGTTATCAGTCAAGAAAAGCCTCGTTATATTATATAGATTGAACCTCCGGACCCGTCATTAATTGTTGATTTTTATTTATCCTTTATCCCCAAATTACTCTCCATGATACGATTATGAATAATCTCCGAATCCGAAACTTTCAATTTCTATATCTTGCTACTTCTAAAGACGTTATCAAAATTACATTCCTATTTCATTGAAGAATAGCCCCCGATGAATGAAATTTACAATGGCGCTCTCTAGCCGAAAACGGCTGAACTAAGAATGTTGGTAAAGAAGGAACTATTTCTTGCTATGTGTTTGTATTTGGCTATTCGCCGCCTATTTCGTATTTCTAGTTAATTTATCAAACGAAATTGTCTGGAGATTCGCTTTTAACGGAAGTTGAACTATTTTCATGGATCTTTCGTTTGAAATTAAAAACAAGGATGTATTGGCTTATTTCCTTCAATTCTCAACAAAAAAAATATCAATTTTTCGAAAAGAATTCAATCCCAATATTTTCAATTGGTACCCTTATCCTTTCTGAGTTTACCTACTAAATTTGAGTTCTCAAAGTGTAACCGTTTCTCGATGCAACTTGAAATAAAAATTCACTACCTTGACGCCCACCTTAATAGTCATGGGAGAGACGAGAATGAGCGCATGCAGACTCAAGCAAACAGGCAACTGTACAACTTAATTGCAATTTGGGCACACCAGTCTATATTGTCGAACCAGAAATCATCTGACTACATGATCCCTCCATACTCATACTCAAACATCTTTGGAAATGCCTTCAAAGCCTCGGTGAATACGCAAAACACAACAAGGTCACAAAATGCAAACCAACTAGCAAAACAAGCATCTGAATCACCAATCAATCACTGTTTAGAACCAGCACTTGAAATTATCAAAACCCGATATGGAATCCTAATGAAAAAGTGAATAAGGAACTGTTCCCTCGAAATACTAGGCAGATTGAGACCTTAGAGGGAACTAATGACGAGATCTGGGAATAGGCAGATTGAGACCCCAGTGTCGAGTCACAAAATCCGGAAATAATTTTTTTTCTTGATTGACAACACCTGAGGAGTAGGCAGATTGGGACCTCAGATGAAATCACATTCCTACCTAAATGACTACAACCTAGGAGTAGGCAGATTGATACCTGGGTTGAAAATCACTCTTCTCTTTCACTCTTATCAATAACAAAATATATTTATATATTTTTCCACATTTTTGAAACAGTCTCCAAAATGAAACGTCGAAATTACCAAATTTCTAAAGCGGTTCAACCCGAACTTTCAATATTCAGATTAAGCGGAAACCTATTCGAACGAACACACACACATATTCAAGGTGTGGCCAATTGCTTTGCTATGCTTTATAGTCATTTTTGTATGATACTTCCTTATACCTAGGTCGAAGGGTTTTCGAGAAATTCATTGATTTTCTTACTTTTTGTGCAAAACATAGCTTCAATTAAATGTTTTTCACTACGGTATTTCGACTCAAACTTGAAATGTTGGGTGTTGTTTACCAATGTTATGTGCATTAGTTATGTCTAACGGAATTCGTTCTCCGTTAAACAGGTTCGTTCAAAATTTGTGATTTTTCCGATTGGTGCAAAAATGGTGAAAAGTACATTTTTCAAATGGGACACCCTGTGTTTTATCGGAAATTCTGAAAGACAATTAAAGTACCTTTCAAATGATGTATCATGTTACTATACCTAAATAGTCTGGTTTCCGAAATAAAAGCAAGTTTCTTTAAACCAAAAATATCTGCATTTGAATATGTATCATTATGCATTTTGAAATAACACCATGGAAATCACTGCTTGTCAAACTGAAAGATTGTCTTGCTCTTTTCTGATCACGGTACACTACTACCATTTCCCACCAATGTTTGCGTGTAAATGGTCAGCCCTTCGAACACATGAATTGAGCAACTAATATGACCTTCATTTGTTAATTGAAATAAAATTGAGTCCTACTTGAGGTGAATCATGATTCATTAACAGACACAGGTTTTTAAGATACCCTGTATGAAATATAAAACCATCATGGAGAAAGAAAACCGAACCTAGCATAATTTGTTCAAATCTGAATTGAAATTTTAGCTCACTATCTTTCTCGGTTTATGCAATATTAGTTTTGGCAAAGACTGTTGTGAATAAAATACAAAATATCAATATCCAGCGAACAGTTAGAAATAGTTATGGGACATACTAGATAAAAATGTATGAGATTGGGCTGTATAAAAAAAAATTATGAACGTTTTTCTAAATTGCCAACAGATGTTTTTCAGGCACCTTCTATAGTTGATTCATTTAATTTCCAGAAGACTCTTCCACATTAATCAACTATTTATCAAATTTGAGTCATATGATTTCATATTGATTTGTACTCATTTCGGTAGTCGATAGAAAAAATATAAAAATATTACTATTTAAGAAACGGTGAGAGATAGGTATAGGACATGATTGGTGGAAGTTATTGGTATTTTTCAGTAGAATTCGAATATGGCATGATATACAGGGTGTCCCATTTAAATAAAATGACGTATGGCCGTGTTTCCTAATCACCTTCAAGAATATGTTTTTCAGACAACCTGTATAAAATATGCTCAAATCATTCGATGTTACTGATCAATATTTTCTGGGTGAAAGTTGAATTTGAGTTCATTGTGGGGAACGGATAAAGAGGTATTCGAATTCAAGTTGGTAGCAAAACAATTACAAAATAATCAATATTCGATAAACGGTAGAGATAGGTATACATGTTCAGTAAAAGTTATTTGTCTTTGTCAGTAGAATCCAAAAACAGAATGAAATAATGGGTATTCCATTGGAAATTCGAAAGTTGATATTGGTTACAAGTACATGTGGCGACACTGCAACCGTGAAAATATTTTCAAGAGCTAGATCGCAGTCTCTTATCGTGGGATACAAAATTTCTAGTGCTTATATCTCAGATTTCCAGAAACGTCCAATAGGCCATCGAGTTTGGAATACCCTGAGAGAGAGAGAGAGAATATACTTTATTGTCATAAGAGTAATCTTGTGGACAAAGTTTCACTTAATCTTAATCTATAAGGCACTTTATATGTAAAAATAAAATGCATTTAAAACAATCAATTTTCACTTAATACATGAAGTCAGTTTGTATATATATAAAAACATATAAGTCGTACAAAATACTAGTAAAAAATAAACAAGTTTGTCTTAACCCATAACATAAATTCATATAAATATAAAAATAAATAAAATATATAAGTCACAATGAAATATACCCCAAATAAAATTTAAAATCACAGTATTGATTGGTTATTTAAAAATTATCATTATAAAATTCTTGTATATTATAGTATGGTCTATCACTTAAAAAACATTTCACAGCCTTCCTGAAGCATTGTAAAGATTTTATTTCTGTTACATTCTTTGGCAAATGGTTGAACATTTTACAACCATTATAGATAATGGAATCCTTTATGACTGATGTCATTGGTATTGGCAACTTAATGTTGTTGGATTGCCTTGTCACATAATGGGTTGGTAAGGATTGAAATTTGTTCAAATATTTTTTAATTAAACACACTGTTTCCATTATAAAGATAGAAATCACTGTTAGAATTCCATGAGTGCTAAAGAGTAATCTACAAGAGTCTCTACGTTTTGATTTGCACATATATCTTACGGCTCGTTTTTGCAAAATTAAAATATTTTGTAGTAGATAACCACTACATACGCCCCAAAATGAAATTCCATATCTCAGGTGAGATTCCACCAGAGAAAAATAAACAGTCTTAGCTACTGTTAAACCAAGTTCATTTGCGGCTACTCTGACTGCATAACAACCAGAAGACACTTTGTTACACAAGGCATAAACATGGTCTTCAAATTTTAGTTTTCTATCGATATGTACTCCTAAAAATTTCAAGCTACTTTTGTTCTCAATTATGTCATTCCCCATGGATATATTGTCAAGTTCACATCTGAAAGTTACTATATTAGTTTTCGAAATATTCAGAGAAAGACGATTTGAATCACACCAATTCTTTACTGTCTTCATATCATTGGATATGATTTTAGTTAAATCATTTGCATTGTCTGATTGCCAAAAAATGGTAGTATCGTCTGCAAATAGTGTGAATTTTCCTGCGATATTTATACTTGTCAAATCGTTGACGTAGATGAGGAACAATGTTGGCCCTAGTATTGAACCTTGAGGCACACCATTATGTATTTTCCCAATTTCTGAGCGATGGTTTGTTTTCACCATCTGACTACGACCTGACAAATATGAGCTGAACCAGCTCAGTATCACTCCTCTGAAGCCGTAGTAAGGAAGCTTCCGCAACAGTATTTCGTGGTCCACACAGTCGAAAGCCTTCGAAAAATCGCAAAATACTGCAGCAGCAACCTCGCCACTATTGATTCCAGTATAAACTTTTTCCATGAGTGAGAAAATTGCATCATTAGTGCCTTTGCCACTTTGAAAGCCAAACTGTTCTTTATTAACGATTTTATGTTTTGTCAGAAATGCAGTTATCCTTATCTTGACTAGTTTTTCTATAAGCTTTCCTAATGTGGGAATTAGGGAAATAGGCCGATAATGCGAGGGGTCGTCCTGATTTCCACCTTTATGTAGCGGTATTACCAATGATACCTTCAGGAAATCAGGAAACATTCCTGATTGAAATGATTCATTAATAATATTGGTTAACAGTTGTAATGTGTTATCTGGGAGATTTTTCAAAATGTTTGCTGTAATGTCGTCGTAACCAGATGACGACTTTTTTCCAATGGAAACAATCACCTGTTTCAACTCATAAATATCAGTGTCATAAAGAATGCAAGTTTCAGAAATAAAGGGGTTTTTGAATTGTTCCATAGGGTCGTTATGAGTAGTCAATTTTTCAGTCAATTTTTCTGCAACAGAGCAGTAATATTCGTTAAGAACGTTTGGTAAAAGTGAAACTTCATGTACTTTATTAGATTTACCTCTTAGGTCATTAATTACTTGCCAAGTCTCTTTCGATTTGTTTTCAGCTTGCTCGAATCTATTTTTATAGTAACTTTCTTTTGCTTGTCTGACAACCTGCCTATAAATACTGCGGTATCTACTGAAGTACCGATGAAAAAAAATATCATCATTAAACTTCCGAATATATTAATCATTCCTTGTACAATCAGTTCATCTTTTTATACACTTCAATACACTACAGAACCTTCTGCATGTTCTTGCTATAATTTGATCACATTGACTATGAAGATAAACAATTTCATCAAAACTTCGTTTGAATAGTTATTGCCTTCCATTTTGATCAAATTTTCGGTAATGAACGCGTAAACGTTTTATTATCGATGCACTAATTGTCGAATTTTCATAATGACGTATTCCATGACATTTAATACAAAATATGGCAAAATAATCCGATTTTTATAGAAACTTGCTTTTATTTCGGAAACTAGACCCTTTAGGTATAGGAACATGATACGTCATTTGAAAAGAACTCCAATAGTCCTTCAGGATCTTCGATAATATACAGGGTGTTCCATTAAAAAAACCATCATTTTTGTATTTATCGGAAAAATAATAAATTTTGAACGACCCTGTATAATGGAAAACGAATTCTTTCAAACAGAACCAATGCACAGAACATTGGTAAACTACACCCAAAATTTCAGCTTTATACGAGTCCAAATACCGCAGTAATATAAATTAATAAAATCCAATGCTTTAGGAATTGACAATATAAATATCAAGATGATTTTCCTAGTGATACCACACTGTATTGATGAAGTTGAACATATTTTCAACGAGTCCTTCAGACAAGGTATTTTTTCAGATGTCTGGAAGGTTGCTAATATAATTCCAATCCCGAAAAAGAAGGCACCTACCTTTTTCAGTGACCTGCGCCCTATTAGCATTCTGCCCTCATTCTCTAAAATATTCGAGAAAAATGTTTCCCGTCAAGTAAGAGCTTTTCTGGAAGAAAATCGAATACTTCCGAACGAGCAGTCTGGGTTCCGCAAAAAACACGGAACACAGACTGCCCTCTTGAAAGTGATCAACGATCTTGCGAGGGCCAGAGATGAGTCAGAAGTCACCATTTTAGTACTGCTTGATCAAAGCAAAGCTTTCGATCTAGTTCATTTTGATTTGCTCATTGGCAAACTCAAGTTCATAGGATTCGACGACATTTCTCTTAAATGGATGACCAGCTATCTCACAGGCCGATCACAGAGAGTCAAACTGGATGATTACTCATGGTCAACCCTAAAAGAAACGTCCTCGGGTGTACCACAGGGAAGCATTTTGGGGCCCTTGATGTTTTCAATGTTTATTTTTGATTACGTACATCTATACGCAGATGATATACAGTGCTAGTCAAAAGTCCCCTCCCCCCCCTCGTATCTTTTGAACGGGTATACTTATAATAATGAAATTTGGAGGGTGGAAATAAACGGATGTAGGCTTCTCAACTGGTCATAACAGGTGACGCAATAGTCATAAATGACGTCACAAGGCCACTGTGACCAATAATTTTAAATGGGACCCTATGGCAAGTGATAGCTCGTTTGAAAGGTATTGAAAATACCTATTCAGTCATACCAATTTTGTTTGGGTTTCGGCTGATTTTGATTGATAAATTGAAGAAATACGAAAATTATAGTTTCGCATTTAATTAATAAAGATTTAAGAACCAGTTCTTATAATAAGTGTTCAAAATGTGCTCCATCTACTTCCTGGCAGTAATGCATCCTATTGCTAAACTCTTGTCGTACTCGTCCCAGTGTGTCAGCGGAAATTGCCCTACATTCTTCAACAATTCGTTGTTTCAGAATGGCAATACTGTCAGGTGCTGTAGCGTAAACCTTAGATTTCAAGTACCCCCATAGAAAAAAATCTAATGGTGTAAGGTCCGGTGACCGAGCTGGCCATTCGATCGAACCTCGTCGTCCAATCCATCTACCACGATATTCTTCATCTAGGTAACGTCTTACTGCACCGTAATAGTGTGCAGGAGCACCATCTTGTTGGAACGTTATTTCCAAGTTGTCGAATTCATCTGGATTATCTTCTAGAATTTCAAGAATTAACGACTCAATATCATTTTGTAACATCTCCAGATACAATTCACCGGTTAAGTTAGCATTGAGAAAAAGAGGCCCAACTATGTGGTTTCCCAAAATACCTGCCCAAACATTTACTTTTTCTGGAAATTGAGTATGTTTTTCACGAAAGATGTGAGGATTTGTGTCACTCCAATACCTCACATTTTGAGTGTTAACATTCCATTGAGAAAGAAAGTACTTTCGTCACTAAAACAAATTGTCTGTATGTAGCCTGGTTGTTGGTTCATTTTATTGGACATAGTTTCACAGAATTCTAGTCTTCGGTCGGGGTCATCATCTGAAAGTTGGTGCACCATTTTTAATTTGTATGGATGAAATTTGTTTTTAGCCAACACCCTATGTACTGTCCTTTGACTGACTTCACAGATAGACGCAAGTTGGGCTGTGGAAGAAGTAGGGTTTACTACCAATTATGTCAATTTTTTTGTCATCACTAATTGTTGGTCGACCAGATCGTTTGGCATCTTGAACACTACCTGATGCTTCAAACTTCCGAAGAAGCTCCCTCAAATAAACCCTCGATATAGGGCGATCGGGGTACCTCTCATTAAACAGTCGTTCCGCTGCATGGAAATTGTTTCTACATTCACCAATTATTAAGATAGCTGCTACTTTGTCGGCTACAGTACGTACCATTTTGCCTATGTAAACACTTAAACGTCTCGTTAAACAATAGCTTAGGTAAATTTTCAAGGTATAAACACTTTTGACAAGTAGAGAATTCAAAAACGTCAACCTTTTTGACAATTAACCAGAGGCGTACTTTAAAATCTTTATTAATTAAATGCGAAACTATAATTTTCGTATTTCTTCAATTTATCAATCAAAATCAGCCGAAACCCAAACAAAATTGGTATGACTGAATAGGTATTGTCAATACCTTTCAAACGAGCTGTCACAATTATCGGTCACAGTGGCCTTGTGACGTCATTTATGACTATTGCGTCACCTGTTATGACCAGTTGAGAAGCCTACATCCGTTTATTTCCACCCTCCAAATTTCATTATCATAAGTATACCCGTTCAAAAGATACGAGGGGGGGAGGGGACTTTTGACTAGCACTGTATATCTGTCTTCCCATAACACTGATATAGAATGTTGCGTAGCTAATTTAAACTCAGATTTGCATAGAAAATTCCTTTACTCGGAGCATCATGGACTGAAAATTAATCCAAATAAAACCTTGGCTCTATGCATAGGATCTCAGGGACAAAAATTTGAAACCCAAAAAAACTTTAGGCTCACTCTCGATAACGCAGACATTGACTGGGTAGATAGTGCTAAAAATCTTGGCGTAATCGCTATATAAATTCAAGTATCAGTCAGTATCAGTCAAGTATCTGAAGAAATGAAACTCAGGCTAGTTAAAACTCTTACCCCCATATCGAGTATTGTTGTTCGGTGTATTACAATTTTTTGCCGCAATATAACAAATTGAAGTTACAACGCATACAAAATGCTTGCATGCGATTCGTATGCTGCATTCCATATGGTGAACATGTCACGCCATTTTTGTTAAAAACGAAGGAGTTGAATGTGAGGTACAGAGTCCAATATTTGATAACAATTTTTCTGTTTAAGTTGCTCCAAACTAAAACTCCTAGTTATTTATATAGTCTATTAAGCAGGCATTCTGACATACATTTGATCAATTTGGGAATTAACTCATTCAACATACCTAGGCACCGTACTTTCAAATATGAAGGATGTTTTTCAAATATTGCCCCTAGTTATCGAATGAAATTTTACCCATTTTACATCATAATATTCATCAATTCAAGAAAGAAATAAAATCACAGCTACTTACTGCTCAGTGCTAATATAAGATTCAATGTATAATATTGTAATGTATTCGTTAAGTTGACCAATGGAATGTCAAGAATATTAATAGCTATTAGCACCTTTATGATTGTATAATTTTTGTTTTTGTTTTTTCTTTCTCTCTTTATAATTGATTTTTCTTTTTTTCTCTAACATTGTTTTGGTAGTAAATAAGTATTTTTCTTTTTTATTTTATCATTATTTTCTTACACACACTATATAATTTTTGGGAGGAGTGGAAGATAGCCTTTGGCTAATCCTTTTCCTTTTATGTATAAAATGTACTTTTATGCACAATAAACGATATTATTATTATTTAGTTGAAGCTATATGTTTTGCACAAAAAATAAGGAAATCAATTATTTTTTCGAAAACCGTTCGAGATAGGTAAAGGGAAGTATCATACAAAAATGATTGTAAAGCAATAGCAAAGCGAAAAATGTAATGATATACTCATTTAAAATATCAAAGTTGTTGCTACTTTTCAATATAAGCGGCAACGCCGCAGCGCTGAAAATATTTTAGATCGATAGAGCAAAACTAATTACCCAAGAAACCAAATTTTCAATTTTATCCTGTGTCCCGTTCTCCAGAAACGTCTAATCGAGTTTGGGCCACCCTGTATATATATATATATATATATGTATATATATATATATATATGTGTGAACTGCATCAGATTATTGATAGTGACACCTATAATCTGTGCGGTGAAGCTTAAACCTAATATCGTGGAATTTTAATAGCACGAAATTTCGTGCATATTAACAGGTCACCAACAAATGTGTCAGATAGGCCTACCCACGATACCAATAGTCGTACTCCTCATGCGTTTAACGCAAACAATATATATATATATATATATATATATATATATATATATATATATATATATATATATATATATATATATATATATATATTTGTGGGAAAACACTTCGAGAACTGTGAATATTATAATTGTTATGCACTGATAATTAGGAACGGATAATTTTGCGTCTGGATCAACATCTAAATCACACTGCCGTGGCTACAAGTCGTTAGTCAACATGTCCAAACAAGAGTTTCAGTGGGACCGCCTGCCAAGCAAAGGTGCTCCATTTGATAGCTCATTCCGATATAAATGAGCTTTCTGATATATGGAGCACATTTTTGGCAAAATGAGTTAATGGGGCTGAATAAATTATGGGGTCAAAATATCTGGGTTTATGTAGGAGGTTCGTTCTTAGCGGGTACGGTGCAAATGGAGTAGTCATTCGATTCCTAAACTACATTTTTATATAACAAACACATTTTCTCAGAGTTAATCCTTTAATTTCTATCGTATACAGTCCACGAGATAACCATTACATTTTGTGGATTATAAAAAGTTCAACGTAGGTTGAAAAATTGCACTTTTCGTCCGGTGAATATTCAATGCCCAGCTAAAAGAGTAGAAGGCATGTTTTATTATCTCCAGTATAGCTTTTGATGAATTGAAAGAATGATTGTGCAACAAAAATTGTATTCCACATCTGACTCACTATATTTTTGTCACCACAAAATTATTATGGAAAACCCATAATAGACAAAAAAATATCATCTCAGACGGCCAGTTCGATTTTAGTTGAAAAGAGTAATTCTGCTCTACAGTATTATCTCGGTTGCCGGTTCTAAAAAGTACTCATAGAGAAGGACAAGTTCAAGTTAGTACAAGTACGAGTCGAAAAACTCGAAAATTCATCTGGAGTACTGCAAGGTTCGAAATTGGGACAACTGTTCTATACTCTTTATACTTATAAATAATAAACCCCCTAAGAGTTCAGTCATGCTTTTCTGTCATTTCAAAAAAGATAAAAGTTGCGATTTACTGAACATGTCACCAGTTCGCGTATGCGAACATTTAATCCCACTCAGAAAAATGTATGGTGAATATTACCAGAAATATGGTTACAAAATTTCTGGTACTTCTGTGACAGCAATACAATATGGTAACGTTTAACAAACATTTATTATTACCATTTATGGTAATGACTACTATGAAAGTATTCTTATCACCATTAAAATATGTGTATGGTAGGCCTAACAATATATCATACAGTGACCGGCAGAAAGTACGTATCATATAGGAAATTACTTTATTGATACATTTTGACAAATATCCATAGGTGCTATTGCTTCTGCATCAAAAGGAACCCCAGAAGACGTTGTACAGTGCCGTTCGTCTTTTCTTGTTTGGCAGGAAATAAAAAAATAAAATAAATTATGTCTCAAAACACACTTATTCGAGAAAATATCGAAAAATGTTATTCGGAAAAGTTGTTTAAAATGACATTTTATAGCCACATACATGTTTTGGAAAAAATCTGAGTTAAAAAAATAAAAATATTTTTTTTGCCATAAAAAACAATTTGGAAAAATTCGTTTCTGACAAAGAAAGTCATTAGCAAAGCCAACAGTAATATTTCAAATAATATTTTGTAAAAATTCGCAAATTATTTCTATTTTATTCGGCGAAAATTTGAAATTTGTTAATTTGTCATGTGTTCAGCTGCTTCATAAGAGGCCACTGAAACATCTCCAGGAAATTATAATCCCGGTACTATTTATTATTAATAAAGGACCATGTATCTACACAATTTGAATTTTAATTTTTTATTAGAACAAAAAACTTATTTAATTTTTGACATAACAAGAACTTACAAATTTTTATCTTTTTATTTTCAAACAATTCAGAATTAAATTAGGAACTGAAATAATTATGAACGAAACAGTTTCGTACAAACTCGAAACTTTGTAATTGTCCATTACTCGATATGTCTACCCTGACGTTCAATACATTTGTGGTGTAATGTTACATTGTCGTATTACTTCTTCTAAATGGTCGATATTATGAAATGGCCGATGTTTATGAACCTTACTTCTGACGTACCCCCATCAAAAGAAATCCAATGGCGTCAAATCTGGGGATCTTGCAGGCCACGAGTTTTCTGAATATCGTCCTATCCACTTATGAGGAAAGTGTTCGTTAGCCACGCTCTGACTTCGAGGGTACTATGTATTGACGCTCCGTCTTGTTGGAAAGAAATATAATTTCTCCTTTCCAGCGGTAATCCATGTAAGAAATAAAAAAACTCGTTATTTAAAAATTCTAAATAGTTTCGTGAATCAAAGTTGCCCCTAAAAAAGTAAGGCCGAACGATCTGCGTATCTAATATGCCACAACAAACATCAAACATTACTTTCGAAGAAAAATTGACTTTTTGCCTCTATCGTCCAATTTGGGTTCTCATCAGCTCACCATCTACAGTTCTGGGAACTGACAGTACCGTTTGATGTGAAATTCGCCTCATCAGTAAATAGAACTTTTGTAGAAAAATTTTGTCATTCTTGAATCATGCCTTGGAACCAAAACAATCAACGAAGATCATTAAATTACTTCAAAAAAATTACCAGAATGTCACCGCCCAACTCGATGCCATCATTTTACGCCTTACCTAATTCATTTGCTTGTTTGTTTGGCGCCGACTCAAAATTAGTTACTTACATTAGTTTAGGAGCTTAGTTATTGAGACTAAGAAGGTTTATTTTATTTTTTACTTTTCAGTTCCGTATTTCGTCGGTTTAATTTTTTGTTATATTGTTTTCTGAATAGAACATTGTTTTAATATTGAATATTTCCAAATGGTTAATTTGAAATGAATGGAACGAATATTGCTGGGATAATATTTCCATTGGCATCAAGTGTACCCACATGAAGAGAAATCGGCCCAAATAATTCTTAATTTGAAAATGTTATCAGATAACCCTTTTTTATTTTCGTTAATAATTTCTGCACATTCAAAATCCGATATTGAAAAAGGCAAAATTGGGAAGTGACTATTAGTTTTCTTTGTACCTCTGAGTATTGTAATCTACAATGTCATTTGATACTAAACAGAACCACTCGAAAATGGTTTGCTTCAATAACTGAAAATATTTCAGTTTCCTAGACCTTGCATGCATGTTTTGTTCAAATGGAAAAAACTACAACTGAATTGCCTTTTCTCAAGAAATACATGATTAGTTTCAGAGACACTAATGATTATTGATAAATCAGTTATAGAGCAAATGCTTTTGCTGAATCGCGTGTCGTTAGGTCCATAGCCCTCCCGTTTGCATAATTCCATATGTGCATTTCGTTTATGATGAAATAGGGGAAAATGCCAGAGCCGCTGCATAATTATATCAACATGGATATCCAAACAGACATCATCCACATTTCACTACTTTCATAGCTGTGCATCGACGATTGAAGAAAACGGGGTCATTTAAATTCAGTAAGCACCATTGTGGGGCAAAGAGAACAAGAAGAGATAATGTTACGAAAGAACAAATTCTTGAACGATTAGTAACAGATCCTTCTACTAGCTCTCGGGCTATTTCGTATAGGTTACAAGTGTCACTATCAACAGTAAGTCGGATAGCACGTGAACGACTATTGTATACATTTCGCATACAGAAGGTGATGGACAGAGATGCTGGTGATTAGGGCCCTATTTTTTGTGAATAGTTTTTGAGGATGTATGAAGGAGCAAACGACTTTCCCAGATATGTTCTATCCACGGATGAGGCATGTTTCTCAAGAGATGGATATTTTAATAGTAGGAACAGCCATTTATGGGATGAACGAAATCCGCAAGGAATGTTTCGAAAAGGCTACCAACAAAAGTTTACAGTGAATATTTGGGTGGGAATAATCGAAAATCGTATCGTTGGACCATATTTTCTTCCTCCCCGTTTGAATGGGCAGAACTACCGAATGTTTTTTTAACATGTTTTACCTGGGCTACTTGAAGACGTACCTCTATTGGTTCGTCAAAGAATGTGATATCAATATGACCGAACACCGGCCCATTTCCAACGAATCGTTGGTTGGTGTGTTGGTGATTGTGTATTTAACAGAATGGTGGTCCATTTGAACATTTGCTTTAATACCTTGTTTGTTTCTATGTAGTGTACCTACTAAACAGTTTTTATCATTTGAGTAGATATTAATACAAAAACTTTTCAACAAAAAATTAAACTGTTGAAATACGGAACTGAAAAGTAAAAAATAAAATAAACCTTCTTAGTCTCAGTAAGCTCCTAAACTAATGTGAGTAACTAATTTTGAGTCGGCGCCGATCAAACAAGCAAATGAATTGGGTAAGGCGTAAAATGATGGCATCGAGTTGCGCGGTGACATTCTGATAATTATTTTGGCGGCAACTCAAAATTAGTTACTTACATTAGTTTAGGAGCTTAGTTACTGAGACTAAGATGGTTTATTTTATTTTTTACTTTCCAGTTCCGTATTTCGTCGGTTTAATTTTTTGTTGAAAATTTTTTATTTTTAAATTTTTTGTGGCTAAAATCTACTAATTACTACCTACTTGGTTTTTGATTACTTCCAAAATACTTACTTACCCACCTTACTTCAATCATTACCAGTTAAATAATATGATTATCTACTTTCACTATGTGTTGTAATATACATTATTTTTGTTGTTCTGGTTAGTTTATTCCATTACTTTGTATATCATTCTATCCCTCTCATAGAATATAATGATTTTGACGGATGTGGAACAAAAATAATGGCAGTAGCGATCTGTCATTGTCAACTGTATGTGTGTGCCAATGTTCACAATTGAAAAATCAATTATCCCCTATTTTTCCACCAGTAAGGGTGAATAATTTCATTTGAAGAAATGGCTTTTATAATGATACTCCAACATAAACTTCAACAAATTAGGAGTACTTATCTTCAGTTTAACTCTCTGCTCTAAGTGGAGTATTATGAATTTGAGGTTGGGTTTGTTTGTCAGTTGATCTGTCAAAAAAATAGAATGCAAGAGAGTATGGTAACATATCAGTGAATCCGCGACATCGATTCGTTCAAATAATATGATGAATGCAAAAATTCAGTTATCGGTCTCATTCTGACTAACCCATACTGTGTTTCCGATTTTCCCAACATTAAGAAATATTCAGGAGGTTGACACATATTCCGATATGTTGTAAGAAATTAGCATTATGCGATTATTGCACATAGGAAATTATGTCTCTACTAAGGTCATGTCTTCAGTTTTTCTCAATTATCTCAGAAACCTCCACTTTTAGGTACATGGAATGTCATGACTTTTATGTTGAGTATCGATGACCCGAACTGATGTTGAACGCTCATTTGTCCATTCACTTGTCCCAAGAAAATACGAAGGAACATATGACAGCATACCATCGTTACTACGCTACTTCTTTATGAAAATAAAAAATTATAACTTCAAATTAGCACGTTGATAAACCTTCATTAGTGTAAGTTTGAACTTTTTTCCTTCAGGAATTTTGGAGAAAACAAATTAAATCTTGCGACACCTTGTATCTTAGAGGGGATGCATTATAGGACATACCTTTATAGCAACTTTTCTCCTCGAAATGAGGTGGGAAATCTTTAGTCGGAGTTTGTCGGTCTTATTCTGACTCACCCTGTATATATACTTTATATATATATATATATATATATATATATATATATATATATATATATATATATATACTTTACAGGTAATCATATTATATATTTTTTTTTATCAAATATTTTGAATTCTATCAACTGAGAATGATATACTATAAGGGCTAATCTCTATATAATACTCGATGTGTAAAAATATGTTCAAAGTACTAGGTTAGATCTTCCAATGAAGTTCTATTCCTATTATCTTCATATGATGCTTTATGTACTAGAAGAGGGTAATATCATTAGGTTAGGTTATAAGGACTGAAGGGTTGAGATGAACAGCAATTACTTTTTTGACTTTTTCATTGTCATTTCAATTTCTTGATTTATTTTTGTGGAATTTTTTCTCTATAAATAAAATTAAGACCATATACTATATATTATTATTATTATTATCTAGCATATGACTTTGGCCATGCCTTGTTACAAGAGTTGGAATACGAACAAAAAAAAACGATGGCGCGGCTAGTCGGCAAGGTAGATATCAGAATTTAATTATTGATTCTGAAAAAGCAATCAATCAAGCTAACGAAACATGTGTCGGAATAAATAGGAATCTAAAAGAAAGAGATAGTGTTTTCATAGCCAGGCATATTTTAGATACAATAACCAATATTAATCACAATTCCAATAATATCACATCTAAAAATCATAACAATATATATATATATATATATATATATATAAATATATATAAAATTATAAAGAAACATTTAAACTGATGGCATTTTTGTGTTCCGGGGTCCATCGATTTTTTACATATTATTCGAACTTCAATTTATTGAACTGAACAATTTTGAGTTTTTGTTCATGTTTCAATAAAAAAACGGCAGAAAATAATAATGTTCAATAGAAGAAAAATGTAAACTACTTTTGCACATAATTCTCTTGGTTTCCAAAATAATAAAAAAAAAAAATATTAATTGAAGTAATTAAATTTGCTTTTCTCTATAAAAGTCAGTAAGCCAACGGTATGGCGGATTACAATTGATACAATTTATCATGAATGATTCTAAATTTAGAGAAAAATGCAAGTGGGCGCCACTCGGAACTTTTGGTAGATAAACAGGTGGTTGACCTATAATTCAAATGATAATAAAAATTTTGTTCATTGCCTGACTCGAAATTTGACATTATAATAATAGGTAGCGTGTACTGAAAATATCGAACATTCTTCCATTATGCTAGAACTTTAATATTTTTAAAGAATTAAATTTCCATCAGGAATTTAAATTTCACACGAGAGGAGTTTTTGATCGAATATCTGGAATATTAATTGATTACATATATTATATGTAATTATATAACCTCTTTCTCATCCAGATCTACTTACAGAGCTTCTGCTCCAGATCTTGTGATTTCATTAAGGGAAAAAATTAATAAAAAATTGACAATCTCCTCCCTAAAGGAATATCTTTGGAAAAGGACCCTGCTCAAATGTTATGGAAAAGTGATCTATGTGGGAATAGTTTGAATTTTTTATATCGTTTAGAGTCTTCCTGATTAGAAGTTACCATTGGGTTCAATAACAAATAGTTTCGGAGATATTGGCCAATGATACATTTTTGTTTCTTCAGGAGACATTTTCAAAAGATGAAATGGACTCCTGTGTTGTAAAAGTTCTTCTATGTAAACAATATCCCCTGTTTGAGTAATATTTCAATATAATCTGAAATTATTTCTGGAGTAGGTGATTTATTTCGTCACATTTAAGCAATATAAAACACAAACGTTTCTCCCTTCGTTACTGAATGACTACTAAATAAATACACTCTTGTTACAATTTAACGTATTGGTGTCCTGTGTGGTAGTATTATTGGCCGATTGGCAGCGTCAAGAGCACTATGAAGAAGGTTAGACGGAGGGTACCGAATTTCTGGATCATGTCGCGCTTATCGCAAGTACCATAGTTTTTTTTTTATGTTCTGGTTCCCACGAAAAGGGATATCCTGTAATGTTCAGAGAACATCGTGGGAACCTAGCGAAAGAAGGTAGGAGTTGGTGTTCTTCTTAAATTTCTGAAGGTTTTATGCCTCGGGGAACACCTCCCTAGGCAATGAGTTCCAAAGCCTCGCTGTTCGTTGGATGAACGAGTCTTCGGAAATTGATGTTCTGCAGGTCTCCAAAGTGACTACGAAGGGGTGTGATGACTGAACTTGACGGGTTAATCTCGAAGAGACTGCCAAAGCAGGAACGATTGTTGATATTTCAGAAGAGCATCGCCCATGAAAATATCTATAAAATAGAGACAAATCGCCAACTTTTCTACGGTGTTCCAGACAAGTGAGCGAGTTTGTAAGCGAGGCATCACCGACGAGACGAATTGTCCTTTTTTGGACAGAATCCAATAGCCTCAGGATATGTTTAGGTGCCGCACCCCAAATATGGGAACAGTATTCCAGGACAGGTCGGATCTGTGCCTTATAGATCATAAGCAGCTGACTGGGGGTGAAATAGCTCTTGGCACGAAACAGAAAACCAAGTTTTTGGGATGCACTTTTGGCAATGGACCTCACGTGATTTTCCCAGGAAAGGTTATTGCTGATAGTAATACCAAGCATCGATATGGATGGCTTCAGTGGTATGGTTACTCGTGACAAAGTTATGTTAGGCACAGTGAGATCGGCTTTTCTAGAGAAAAGACATGCTTGTGTTTTGTTTGCATTGAATTCTACCAAGTTATTAGATCCCCATTCGAGAATTGTTGCTAAGTCCATATTTATATTATTAACATTTCTTCCTCGTTCATTTCTGGTTCCACGGGCTGATATAGGGGCCCTGGAAGAGAAAGCGGTATGGAGGGTACTATCATCGGCAAAGCTGTGTACTGGACATAAGGTTGCTTTCAACAGGTCGTTGATGTGAAGTAGAAATAGTGTTGGTGCGAGAATGGATCCTTGCGGAACACCAGCATTTATGAGTAGAGTGTCAGATGAAACTCCATCGACCACTACATGGAGAGACCTGTTTGAGAGAAAACTAGCAAGCAGAGAACACAGCTGAGGGGCAAGCCATAAGACGGAAGCTTGGCGAGGAGTCCCTGGTGCCAAACTCGATCGAACGCCTTGGAGATATCTAATGCCACAGCTAAAGTTTCTCCATACTTTTCAATAGATAGCTGACATATATGTGAGACGTAAGCGAGCAGGTCACCAGTTGATCTCTGATGGCGGAAGCAATATTGCCTATCGTTGACAATTCCTGAGTCTTCCAGATATTTCATGAGCTCGATGTTGATGGGCTTTTCCATGACCTTTGAAATAATAGATAGAAGTGCGATAGGTCTGTAGTTGCTAGGGAGGGCCTTTTGCCTTTTTAGGGACTGGCTGTACTCTTGCAATTTTCCAATTGGACGGAAATACCCCCAAATTGTAAGAGTGGTTGAACAACTTGCAAAGAACAGGTGTTAGTTCGGGAGCACATTTCTTGAGAACAATCGGCGGGATTACGTCAGATCCACAGGCTTTGTTGGTGTTGGGACCCAGCAAAATCTTTCTGATAGTACGTTGGCGAAAGGTGATCTCGGGCATATGACTGTCAATAGGTGTAATGTTCGGGGGTTGTTTTCCCGATGAATCCAGAGTGGAATTTCTAGCAAATAGGTGCGCAAAGATATTGGCTTTTTCCTGGGCAGTCGTTGCTAGTGTTCCATCTTCTTTGGTTAGGGGAGGAAATGAGCTGGAAGTGAAGTTTCTTCCCACAGCTTTGGCGAAAGACCAAAATGAACGGGATCCGTTAGGACATTCAGCAAGTTTTGATCCTATTTTGGCTTCGTGGGCATCTTTTGAGCATTCTATTGTCTCTTTACATATGCCTCTAGCCTCGACATATGCTGCTCTGGTCTCAGGGCCCGGATTTTTTAGCCATCGATGGTATGCTGCCTGTTTGGAAGCCACAGCTCTATAGCAGTTTCTGTTAAACCAGGTCTTATCGTATGATGTTCTTCTTTCGGTATTCGGTATGTAAGTTTGCATCCCCAACATGATGATTTCAGAAATTGTCTCAGCACATCGTGTTGGATCTACTGAAGAGAAACAAACTCTCTTCCATGGAAACGCTGAGAAAAACATACGAAGACCTTCCCAGTCGGCCAAATTGTAATGCCACATGAGACGGGGTGGTATTGTGCAGCTCGATGGTAAATGGAAAGAGCATGTTGTGGAGATGAGGGTGTGGTCAGAGTTTCCAAGTGGGGCACAAACTTCTATTATATACGGGTCAGGATTGGTGGTGAGGAAAAGATCTAGTGTATTGGCAGACTGGTTGTTGACATCAGGGATGCGGGTTGGTAGCTCGACCAGTTGTTCTAGACCATGAGTGATGGCGAAGGCCTCGGCTTGACGACCTGCATCATCTGTTTTGTTAGAGAATTTGAGCCAGGCAGCGTTATGTACATTAAAGTCTCCCATGATTATGGTTTCAGCTGTTGGATGGTTCTCCTGAATGAAGTCCAGTTTGAGTGATAAAAACTCAAAGAGGTCGTTATATGAAGGTTCATTAGGTGATAGGTAAAGGCAGCAGAGGAACTTAGTCAGTTTGGTATCAGATAGCTTGAACCACATCACATCAAAGTCTTTCGGTTCCAAACTCTCTTCACGCTGGCATGAAAGGTTAGCCTTGGCGTAAAGGCAGACTCCACCTTTGGACCTGAATCGAGAATGGAGTTCGTAACCAGGACAAAGCATATGGACCTTGTTGGTGGACGAGTTTACTTGTGTTTCTGTTAGAGCCAGAATATCCGGTTTTTCCGTCTGTAGGTGATGGTGGACGTCATTGATGTTCTTGTTGAGTCCGCGGATGTTGCAAAAATTAATTTTCAATGTTGAGTCCCCTCGAGTACCTCTCACCCGGAAATCCGAATGGAGAGGTATTTTACTTCCGGAGTGTTTTACTCTAAGAGACTTCATCATTATTACTATTAGGATGCACCTGAAAATAAAGGAGGAATTGGGGAAAAGGAAAGAGGGAGACCGGAAAGTATCGACCGCACACTGAAACATGGAATGGTCCATTTCACAGCACACAAAGTCGATATGGTGGTATTTTACCGGGCGATGAGACCATCTTCCACCTACGGTTATCCTTTTAGTCGCCTCTTACGACAGGCAGGATTTACCATGGGGCTATTCTAAAGCCGACCCCATACGACCAAAATGAATTTATTCCATACCTATGGACGCACTGTATGTGTAGTTTTTGGTTAATAGAACTTTTTCCGAAAACGACAGTTTATTGCTAAAACCCTAGATATTACAAGTTCTTTATAGTTTTAGTTTTCACAACTGGTATGCAGTTGTAAATATTCTACATATAATATTCTATCTTCAATTCAAAAAAGTCATGTTTACCTGTTTGATGACCATGAACTCTGCCGCTGGTATTAAAATCAATGATGGTATGGAACATAGTATTTTCAACATCATATGTGAGGGAAAAATTAGATTTTAGCTTGAGAAAGTTAGGGGACTACGGTAACTTTTAACTGTACATTCGTGATGATATTAGGAACAACATATGAAAAGTTACCAACCGTGGGGTGTGTGCTTAATTTATTATTTAACAAACAAGTTGCAAAATTACATTGTTTATTAAATATCTTGCATTTTTTTAAAAACTGATAGTGCCATTCGGAAGAATGAAATATTCAACATGAAAAAGTATATAAAGTTTTTCTGTTAAATAAAAACTGTGAGCTATGAATAGGAATAGTACATATATGAAGTTACGTCAAACTAGAATTTTCTATAAAATCGATTAAAAAACTGCTATTCTTTAAATTTTCAAGATCAACATCTGATATTTCTATAGTTTACTTCCAAAGTGACACTCGAGAAGGTGTGTGTCTGGAAAAAATTCTTAAAATTTTATTTAAAAAAATACAGTGGTCAAAATATTGATAAATTAAAAAAATTGACAAATTTGAGTTTTAAGCCCATGTTCAAAAATCAAAAACTAGTTTAAAATATGATATCAAGATTTTTCAATAGCATTTTCTGAAGCTAGTAATCTGAACTTCAAGAAGGTTTGATTGGTTTCATTAAAAAAATTGAATTAATGATTGAATTTTGTCAAAAATAAAAAATAAAACAAATGTTGCTCCAGAATCCGTTAAATTTGTTGTTAAATAAACATTGATAACGTTTATACAAAAAAGATAAGCTCACCTAACTAATATATTAATATTACGAACTCAAACACGGTATATACACCGTAAAATTTGTTTTTCTTTGTTAATATAAGTGTAAATTGTATCAAATACGAAAATATTACGATTTTTAGTAAATTGACGAAATGACCATTTTTATAAATGAGTTCCAGCTTAAAATTCTTGCTTACAATTATTGTTTAAAATAGAAATATAAGTTAATCTCTTGATGTACTTTATATTAGATCGAAAATATCATATTTGAATGTTAGAGAGAGATAGAACACGAGAGAACAGTTTATCGGTAAGTTTAGTGCTCACCTGACGTTCTATGTATACACACTACGTATAGTGGAATTTTAGCTTTTAGAAGTTAGGGGATAGTGGTAACTTTTTACTGTACATTAGCGATGATGTTGGTAACTACATATAAAAAGTTACCAACCCTAAAGTGTGTGCCTAATTAATTACTCAATAAATAAATTGCCAAATTACATTGTATATGGAATATTAAAAACAAAATAATGAATGGTGCTACTCGCAGAAATGAAATTTTTTTTCTTTAAAATAAAAACTGCAATCTGCAAAATCTTTTTGCGAACGTGAGAAAATGTGATGCGGCGACTGGAGGAGTACACAGCCACGAGCGCTCAACACTAAATTTTCTATAACTTTTGATCTAATCGATCAAATTGAGCTAACAAAAATGTATCTGAAAGAAGAGGAATGCAGCTAACGTGAAGTCATGTACAGGAATGGTACGTATATGAAATTACGTCAAACTACAATTTTGTCTGGAATCAATTAAAGATCTGCCATTTTTTTATTTCCAAGATAAACATCTGAAATTTTCACAGATTACTTTCAAAATGACACGTAAAAGTTTAATTAAAAAAAAAATTTCAAAATATTGAATAATTTAAAGAAATTACAAATTTGAATTTTCAGGCCATGCTTCAAAGACCAAAATCTCGAAATTGAAATGAGACATTAGAACTTTACAAGAACACTCTTCAAAGTTCGAAACCTGTACTTTGAGATAGATAGAATAAGATTTTACCAAAAACAAAAAAAAACAAATGTTGCTTCGAAAGCCGTGAAATTTGTTGTTTAATAATCTGTGATAATGATTATAAAAAAATTGATGCTACCTAACCAACATAACGACTTTAAACAAAGTATATGCAGCGTAAACTAATTTTTTTCTTTACTAAAATGATACATTGTATCAAATACGAAAAAATACTTCTTTTCATAAATTGACGCAATATCCATTTTTATAAATGAGTTCCAGCTCAAAATTCTTGCTTAGAATATAAATATAAGTTCACCCGTTTGATGTACTTCAAAATATTGGATCAAAAATATAATATTTGATCTTTTTCTTGCACCAAATCAAAATCCTGATGATATATTTGATTCCGGAGTGACCTGTTTATCAGACAAAACCCAACACTTTGAACGAGTTTCGTTATAAATCCTTTTTTCAAAAAACTACAAAGCTAAAAAAAAATCACGTTTTTCCCATCATCGGAAGATGCAGCTTACCTACATTTCAAAAGAGTTTATTATCAGGTGCAGGCTTGGCTTGGTAATGAGCTGCAAGCAGAAGACTGGGGTTGGAAACGAGAGCATTCGGGTATGATTCCAATATTTATGATTCAAAATCCAGCCCCCAGTGAACTTCTGCAGGTGATTTTTTGTGGATGCAAAACTGGCTGCAATAATAAGTGTGGATGCAGGAAAGCTGGCTCATTGTGTACCGTAGCATAATCTACTTGTTCCGGGACGGATTGCCTAAGCAGCCAAGTTTTTTTTGAAGAGGAACAGGACATCGACCAGTTGTTAGAGTCGATTGAGAGTTAGTCTAAAATTGTATTTTTCAATCAATTTCAAAGTATTTTTTTTTGTGCAAAGATTCAGCACTACTGAATGAATCAGTTTTATGCAAATATAGTACATTATGTCCCAGACACCTTAATACCCTATGTATCAATATAAGTCATATTTATTACAAATTCATCGAGATGGAGTTAATTTTTGGCATAGTATTTTTTTACAACAAGACGGCCATGTACATGTCAGTAATTTGAATTTCTTTTTTAGGTAGAATTCAATAGGAACTTGTTAAGTAGAGGCCACATTTTTCAACCGAATGAAACAAAATTTGGCACAAAAATACTTCTCAATTCCTTAGCTAATTTCAAAAATGGTCCAATAGTTTCAAAATGGCGGCTATTGAAAGATTTAAAAAAAATATCAATCTTTCAATTCCATACCAATATCGGCAAATTATAAGTCGTTTGATTGAGCGCCATTAGCTCCACTACTTTTACCCGAAAAGTTTTTCTCCGAGATGTACACATGAATAAAAAATCGCTCTAAATGATCATCAATGAAATCCACCTCTACGACTGGCCACGACATCGTTTTTTTATTATCATATTCTCGTTCAGCGACCCCAATGGCATCAATTTGGGTAAAATTGCTTCGAAATTCATTGAGTTAATTATTTCAAATTTTCCTAAAAAAATTGTTTTCAATTGTATAAACAATTAATAAACAATCAGCGCACAAATATGAGTTCATAACTTTTTTCTGCAAGTCATTTCTAAGTTTTATCAGAAAGTTTTAGGAAAATCCATGCTTTCTGAAGCACATTTTACATTTGTACCCTATAATATCACGATATAAAATTGTATAAATGTTGATAATTTTGTTAATTATACTTTTCCAAAGTTAACAAAATATGAGAAATCGAGTAAATATTGTCAATTTTTTTTATTGATATTTCACATTATTATCAGTTTTATGCCTGACAAAGGCATTTTACGTTTTTTAAAAAAATACGTTATTTGTTCATAAAATATTTATAAACAAATGGATAAGTTGAATATTTTTCGAAAATAGTTTTTTTGGATAAGGTTGTTAAGAGTTTATCATGATTAAAAAAAATATAATGTCAATCAAAGTTTGTTTATAACTAATTGTTAAATGAATAAACAATTACTTTATTAATAAAAAAAAGTCTTATTAAAATAACCAATTATTTTAAAAAAATTTTTTTAAAAAAAAAAAACTATAATAAACAATTAAATAAAAATAAGTTTTTTTTTTTAAATTTTACAATTTTTGAAAAATATTCAACTCATCCAATTGTTTAGAAATAATTTATAAACAAATTGCGTATTTAAAAAACTTTTTATCAGTCAGAAAACTGATAATAATATGAAATATCAATGAAAAAAATTGTGACAATATTTACTCGATTTCACAAATAACAAAATAATCAACTTTCAATCAACAATCTTATAGCATGACATTATTGAAAACTCATGTAAAATGTGCTCGAGGAAACAAAAAAATATGGAGTCATTCTGTGAACAATTATTCGGTTTTCAATAAAATCAGCGGTTCCAAAAAAATAACTTAATTAACAATGACCTCACATTATGAAAATTCAACGAAAACATTTTTTTCCAACGAAATTACATTCTTTCCATTCAGCTGATACCATTTTTTTAATTTTTTTATTCTTTTTCTTTTTAAATCTTGTGACACTAACATATTTTCCTTGATAAAAAAGTGTCTTCATATTTGAAATACATTGCTAGTTAGTGTGGCACCCGCTGAGTTGGTGTGGCACCAATGAAATATTATTTTCCATTATCATTTGCCGATACCTTCGGAACTATTGGTTATTGGACTTTAGCGCAATAGTAACTTTCAATTAGGAACACTTTCTTCAAACAATATAAGAAATTCAGGTAATTCCCACATATATCACTTTTCCATAACGTTTGAGCAGGGTCCTTTAAAACCTACAATTCAACATTCTGAGCCACAACCGTACAATAACAATGAATAATATTGAGAAATTTGTATGGAGCAGATGAAATTGTAACTGGCTCCGAGCAATTTTTCATCATATTTTATACAAAGTGTTAAGTCCCTTCCTAGCATAGTTTGTAGCTGTTATGCAGTCATTGGAATGTAACTACTTTATATTGATTTCAAAACATAATTAAATATTGATCGGCTATCAAATCGCCGATTAACTCAATCCATTTCACATATGTATCACATGAATTACATAATAATTGAGAATGAATACAATTGGAGTGTACAGAAAAATTACAATTCAAAAAGTCTTGTCAAATCTATATTCCCTGACGTTCCCCTTAAAAATAGCAAGAGAAATATCAGCTAGTAATTTCTCTTGACTGTTGAGAGAAAACAATTTTAAGAATACATTCACGTTCGATGAAAGAGAAAAGTCACTGTTTTCTCTTCCCAACACACATTTTAAGTAAAATATACGTCATCTCGACCTTCACATAGGTCAGCGCACAAATTGGCGAAGGTAATTCTTACGTTATAATTACCTTAAATTTACCAATATGGGAAAGAAAATGGAATTAATTCAGAAGTCGAAAATTGGGCAATCAAGACATTTTGCCTAATAAGTCGAAAGCATAAATAGATAAAATTGCCTTCAGAATAGTCGACTGATGGAAAAAATTTAGTCAATTCCACCTATTTCAAGTTATAAACACTATATTAAAACAAACAGTAGAAGGTTAGAAGAAGATAATAAATGTTCAATGCATATTGTGTATCTTAACCTACATGTTTATCCGTAAAAGCTATGAAGATGAACATGGCGTATGAAAAAAGAACTGTCAAGAAACGTATAGCAGAGAATGATGTATGCAAGGATGGTTTCGCATTCACATCTAGTTCGGATTTTATTTACGATACAAACTTTTCTGTGATAATGTTGAATTTCACTTATGTAAAACAAGTGGGCCTCTTCAAAATATCAAATCTGTATGTAAAAAATTCATAAAATTAATTAAGTGTACTTCCTCAACTTTTTTCATCAAACACTGCGAAACTAATTTCATAGATGAAGTATGTATATACATATCATATACACAAATTTTTTGACTATCTATCATTAAAATATAGTCGATTCAAGAAAATTATGGATCATTTTTGCAATGGCGAAAGCGCTTCAAGCCAAAAAAAATAGCGTCTATCCCATATGGAACCTTTAAGTCGCATTTTCCTAAAATTTCAACTTTGAGAACACATAGGCTTCATGCAAAGTCGAAAGTAACCTTTATTCCTGACTTTGAAGTCCATTTTCCTTATTTTGGGATTTCAGACCCTTTCACATTGTGGTCACGTGATGAAATACGAATTTGTTATTGGATGTTTTTTCATGCGATATGTCTATACGTTCCGTCGTTCTCTGGTTGTATTGGAATCGTGGATAATAAATTTATATTGTTGTTATTTGATATTCTAAGCAGAAACACTGAAATGATCATTTTAATTCCTAATACGAAGAAAACATAAACATTATTTTCTACTTCTTGTTGATGGTAAAACCATCTCTGTCTAGCCTATACCTAGTTACTCAAAGAAAACGATATATACTACAAAACCCTGTAATAAGTATTTATTCTGAAATTCAAGTGTTTATTCTTGAATTGAACATTAAATATCAGTGGTATTGAAAATAGTACGCTATAATTGTATTCAGTGCACATTTTGACATGTGTAAGGAGGGAATCTCTATCCGAAGAGAAATAGCCAATCATAACATTTTAAATATCAAAAGGTGTGCAGCAATTGGCTTAAAAATTGTAGTTTGACACGGCCGCGTTCCGCATAGTCTGAAAGTACGCTTAGAGTGCTAACTTTGCAGAATGCCGTGCTCAGAAATATCAAATTCAATTCAAATTGTGACTACCTCTAAAAAAATCGAGATATTATGATTTGCTTAAAAACTTTAATTCGACGTTTCCAGACGCCGCAATGATTAGTGTTGAAATTTTCGACGTCATCGTTTCAACCCATCAATCTTTTATTGTTTTGCTATTTGCTTTCGTTTCTTGCACTTTATTCAATTTTTGTTTACCCATTTGCTTCAGCTGGACCAACTTTATTAAATTTCATTTTGTCGTATCATTGAAAACGTCACGGAAGTAGTTCACCGCTGGCGACAGACGAAGCTTGTTGAACGCAGCTTATCTCTGCATTCATTCTGTTCATTCTGTCAATCCATCCATTACCGACATAACCTAACTTGAGCGAGTCATAGCCTGTTTTGTATTGCCTCCGTCGATGGTTTAACACTTATTCGATTTCATATTTTATTCATAAAAATGGATAATGAATGTGTTGAAATAGTTGAAGTCATCAAAAGACGTGGGCACATAGTAGAATATTCTTATGTACCACATGAGTAAAACATGATGGCTCTGATCTTTCGACTTTGGGAAGTGCAGGTTCGGATTATATTCCCATTCTGGCAGCTAATCGATAGTAGTTGGTAGTATACTTGTATGGTTTATTAATTCTATTCAAATTTCTACTTGGCATTTTATAGATTTCTAAAATTCAGCTCCAAAATAAATTATTTGAGCTGAGTGAATTGTATCATGTCATGCTCATCCGAATCGATTCGGGCTTCAATATCTGGTAATAGACCAAGTTACTTTGAGGAATTAATTTTTGGTAACTTTGACTTCGTTGTAGACATGTAGTCTTATCAGACAAATATTGTAGTAATCTCGCCCTCATTGTGGAATGGTAGGTGAAAACTAGGACAAAAAATGCCCAGGCAACTTAATTGGTGCCAAAATAGGTAATGTAGAGTCTATTGTAGACCTGTTTACCGACTTGTTTATTCCCTTTCTATGTGAACATACATGAGGTTATAATTAGGTTAATATTCACGAGAAAGTAGCCCCTCAATGTTCAAGTATTTTGAACACATTTTGCTGGTCACCTTTAGGTGAAATTTAACCTAATAAATAACTCTATTGACCCATGCGGCTGTAAAGGCATATTTGAAGTTCATAACAAATAATTTCATACTATGCACTACGCCTTTTAAGTTTATGGTTTTTGAAGAAGATCCGGTGGTCTCAGTTACGGTATTTATAACTTGAATAATAACTTTGGAGTTAGTTAGTAGTTGGAGGTGGAATATTTGGTCAGAAATAGGTAAATCCGGACTTCTTCAAGCCATTTTACCCCTCTGCTTGGTATAATTCTCCT
This sequence comes from Gonioctena quinquepunctata, assembly GCA_018342105.1. NCBI lineage: Eukaryota > Metazoa > Arthropoda > Insecta > Coleoptera > Chrysomelidae > Gonioctena > Gonioctena quinquepunctata. The sequence continues at coordinate 78,644 of JAFIRS010000252.1, forward strand.
ATAATGTTAGTTGGGTTGGCTTTTCTACTCCCTGAAACTCGAGTATAGCCGCCCTCTGGCATATGGAAATCTACATAAAAAACCGTGGACCAACTGAAAAATGAACTCAGTCAATTTTCGGGATGTTTTTCAACTTTTCGTTTGTAGGGTAAGTCCGGGATAGATGGACCACCGGCATAGATGGACCACCGGGATAGACGGACCAGTCATATAGTTCTCGCATCGTCCGCTTGAGTGCCGCCGTATTTGTCTGGGTCTGTGCTCTTAGCCGTGTTTTGTGTGTTCTTCCTTTCAGATAGATTTTGGTGAGTACAAAAATTTTTCCAGCTCAATTTACATTTGATGTTTAAACATTTCGATTGAACGACTTCTGCTGTATTATCGCCAAAAGAGCTTCGTACAGTGTCTAGTTAACCTCCTAGCCTAACATGGCGGGCCGTATGTCACTAACTAGCGAGTACAAAGGAGGTCCATCTATACCGGATCAAATGGGTTAGATGGACCTCGGGAATTCGGTATTGATGAACCAGGTAAAATGTTGGGGGTTAGACGGACCAAGCATTATACTATTTAAAATATCGCATAACATGAAATTTGATGTGCAAATTTAGACCGCTTATTACTAGTTTTTTCTCTGTAATAAAGTTGGTTATTTTTGGTTACAGAAATGCCAACAACGTATGTAAGAACAGGGACATCGGGGTGTGGCAAATGGTCGGAAGAGGCATTAAGTAAAGGAGTTCAAGCAATTGAACAAAAAAATATGGCTGTCAATGCAGCTGCTAATGCGTTTGGAATCCCGAAAACGACTCTGAAAAGGCGCCTTAAATCTAAAGTCTTAACCAAGAGTTCCATGGGAAAGTGTACCACTTTGGGTGTTCAAAATGGAAAGTAAATTGTTTCACACATTAAAAAGCTTCAGTCACGTGGTTTCACACCTGACTCGGTACGTTCCATGGCTTTTGGGCTGGCAGAAACACTAAACTTGAAGCATACCTTTAATAGAGAAACAAAGCGAGCTGGCTACGACTGGCTATCATCTTTCCTTTCTCGAAACCCTGAACTTTCAATTCCACAGGCGGAAGGCGTTTCTATTTCTAGGGCCAAGGGACTGAATAGAAATATTGTTGAAAGTTATTTCAACTTGTTACGAAGTGTTCTAATGAAACATCAACTAATAGACAAACCCGGAAATGTGTTCAATATGGACGAGACTGGATTGCAAATGAACAATAAACCGGGAAAAGTTATTGCGGTTAAAGGTTCTAGGAATGTTACATGCGTGACTCAGGGAGAGACAGGGGAAACGATATCAGTTTTAGCTCGTGTAAATGGTGAGGGCACTTTCCTGCCGCCTTATGCCATAATGAAAGGTAAAAACCTAAAGCAAGAATTTTGTGATGGAATGCCACCTGGTTCTCAAGTTAAAGTATCGCAAAAGTCAGCTTATGTTAATAATGAAATATTTTTTGATTGGTTGAAGACCCATTTCATGCCCAGGAAACCACCAGGAGAAGTCCTTCTTCTTCTTGATGGTCATACATCTCACACCAGTAGCATTGAAATGCTGGAGTTTGCCGAAATGAACGACGTGTTTTCAATGAGTATACCTCCCCATACAAGCCATTGGCTGCAGCCATTGGATCGTTCGTTCTTCAAAACTTTGCAATTGCAACAACTCTTAAGTTCTGGATGGGGAAAATCAGCAAGTGTAAGCAACGGAGTTGAGGGTTTCAAAACCTGTGGAATCATTCCGTTTGAACCTAATGCAATTCCTGAATACGCCTTTCTCTCAGATACCTCAGAAACAACACAAGTTAACTCTACTGTTGAAAACTCTCTTTGTTCTGAAATTAGAACTAGCAGTTGCAGGACCTAGTGGCCTTACAAGACAAAACAATACGCAAGTAACACAAGCTAAAGCTAACTCATGTTCTGAAAGAAGCACTACAAATGATGTCCTAGTAGTTGCGGCACCTAGTGGGCTTGCAAGACAAAAAAATGTGCCTGTAACACAAGCTACATCAAACTCATGTATTGAAACTATAGCACTAATGATGTTTTACAAAAAGTTACAAAATATGATGAAATAACACCTTCAAAAATATTGGATAAAATACACCCAATACCATGCGTAAGCAAAGTACATTGCAGGCACTCAAAAGGAAAGCGCAAACGGTTTCAACTGTTTTGAGCTTGCTCGAAAACATAACTTGTCTAAAAAACAAGAGAGAAAGTAAAGAAATGAAAAAAACAATTAAAGAACAAAAGAAAGAAGAAAAACTTGGAAACAAAGATCAATCTAAAAAAAAGTAGAGAGCCACCAAAAAAGAAAAAAAATTTAAAAACTTCAGAACCGGTTACTTCTTTAGACTCAGAGGAAATTGATTTTGATGAAATTTGTGATGACGGATCTGGTAGTTTTAGTGACTGGGATGAAAACGAATGTGTTTGGTGTGGGGAGAAATATAATGACACGAACAAGAATGAAGACTGTGTTAAATGTGTACTTTGTTCAAGATGGTCCCATGAAGGATGTACTCGATATGATGATAAATGTGATTATTGTGGTAAAAGAGATGCTGAATAACCCAACTAACATTATAGGAAAATTATACCAAGCAGTGGGGTAAAACAGCTTCAAGAAGTCCGAATTCACCCATTTCTGACCAAATATTTTACCTTCAAGTACTAACTAACTCCAAAGTTATAATTGGAGTTATAAAAACCATAATTGAGACCACCAAATCTCCTTAAAAAACTAAAAACTTAATAGGCATAGTGCGTAGTATGAAATTACTTGTTATGGACAAATATACCTTCACAGCCTCATGGGTTAATAGAGTTATTTACTAGGTCAAATTTTACCTGAAGGTAACCAGCAAAATGTGTTCAAAATACTTGGATCTCTCAGGAAAAACCTTCTGGTGAATATTTACCTAATTATTACCTCATGTGTGTTCATATAGTCAGGGAATTGAAGTCAGTAAACAGGTCTACTATATACTCTTCATTACCTATTTTGGCACCAATTAAGTTAAAGGAGTTGCCTGGACATTTCTTGACCTAGTTTATACCTACTGCTCTACAATGAGGGCGAGATTACCACAATATTTGTCTAATCAGACTAAATGTCTACAACGAAGTCAAAGTTACCTAAAATAAAATCCTCAAAGTAACTTAGTCTATCATCAGATATCAAAGACCAAGTCGATTCAGATGAGGATGACATGATACAATTCGCTTTCTTTAATTTTTTTATTGTGCCCTAAATTTTAGAAATCTATAAAATGCCGAGCAAAAATTCGAATAGAGTTAGTAAACCATACAGGTATACCACCAACTATTTTCGATTAGCTGCCAGAATGAGAACAAATGAAAATATAATCCGAAACCATCCTATACTTTCCGATGTCCAGAGATCAGAGCCATCATCTTCCACTCAGTTGGCTGATAAATTGTATATTTCCGGGCACCGCCTGCGGAACGCAGAAATGTCAAATCAAAATTATTCAGCCAATCACAACACACCATTCTATATTTAAAATGTTATGATTGGCTATTCCCTCATTAGACCATAACATTAATCATGGTTTCTATTCTGGGAAGATGTGCACTGAAATATAAATATCGCGTACTATTATCAACATTACTGATGGATTTGATATTTAATTTCAGAATAAACATATTACAGGGTTTTGTAGTCTATATCCATTTCTCTGAGTAACTATAGGTTACTTGGCTTTACCATTAACATTAGCAAAAAATATTGATTTCTTCACCCCGTATTGACATTTGAGTGTTTCTGCACAGAACATAGAATAAGTAAAATATAAATTTATTATCCACGATTCGCAATCCATCCAGAGAACAAAACGTATAGACATGAAAAAACATCCAATAACATATATTGTATTTCATCACGTGACCACAATGTGAAAGGGTCTGAAATCCCAAGATAAGGAAAATGGACTTCAAAGTCAGGAATAAAGGTTACTTTCGACTTTGAACAAAGTCTATGTGTTCTCATAGTCAAAATTTTAAGGAATTTCGACATATAGGTCCCATATGGAACCTACGCCATATTTTTCGGTTTGAACCGTTTCCGCCATTGTAAAAATAATACATAATTTTCTCGAATCGACCACATTTTAATGATTGGTAGTCAAGAAATAGGTGAATATGATATGTATACACATACTTCATCTATAAAATCAGTTTTTGAAGTGTTTGATGGAAAAAGTTGTGAAAGTAGACATAAATTAATGTTTTTTTTTCATACAAATTTAATAATTTGATGGGCCCACTTGTTTTAGACAGTGAAAATCAACATTATCACAGAAAAGTTTGTATCGCAAATAAAATCACAACTAGGTGTGAATGCGAAACCATTACTTATTGCATTCTCTGCTATATGTTTATTGACAGTTCTTTCTTCATACGCCATGTTCATGTCAACTTCAACGCCTTCACGAATAAGCATGTAGGTTAAGATACACAATATACAGTAAACTTTTATCATCTTCTTCTAACCTGCCATGGTTTGTTGTTTGTTTTATTACAGTGTTTATAACCTGAAATAGGTGAAAATGACTACATTTTTACCATTAGTCGACTAGTCTGGAGGCAATTTTACCTATTTATGCCTTCAACTTATAAGGAAAAATGTCCCAATCTCCCAAATTTCGACTTCCGAATTACTTCCATTTTTTCCCCATAATGGTAAATTTAAGGTAATTATAACGTAATAATTACCTTCGCCAATTAGGGCGCTGACCTATTCGAAGGTCGAAATGACGTAAATTTTACCTATAATGTTTGTTGGGAAATGATAAAATTAAAGCTAAAAAAAGTAGAGTTTGATTTTATTTCCCAAGGTTATCATTCTGGCCTTTTTTATGGACAAAAATTTGTTTATTTTAACTTTAATGATATAATATGTATATTGATTTTTTATGCGTTATTCCATTGGGTTCTGAACCCATTACACTTTATTTCTTTCTAACAGCACTGGTCCGTCTATCCCTGAGGCTTGGTCCATCTATCCCGCACGTATCCGGTATAGATGGACCACGTAACCATTTTATTTAACTTTCATTCCTATCTTATATTTTATTTAGACACTAAATAAGTATATGAAGTTTGAGGTGGCAAAGTTATGAACTCAAAAATGGCTATACTTGAGACGAAAACTATTTTAAGAAAAACCTGGTCCATCTATCCCGGATTTACCCTAACTATAACAAAAAGACACATTCCCTATTTATTTATTTTTTTAAATGGTAAGTCCATCGACATTTCATAAGATAACACTAATAAAGATGAAGAATACGCGTCAAAACCCTAATAGCGCCACCAAAACATATCCACCTGAAAAAGGAAAAAATAGAGGAACGCTTGCACGCCAAACAACCCGAAGTTCTTCTTGAGAACAACACGGAACCGTCCAACAAGGGGTTGCCCGGAGCGTCGATCGTCAGCGAGCGGCACAAAGGAAGCCCTAGAGCACTCTCCCATTGGTCCATATGGATGCTGTAGCTGGCGGCAGAGAGGGGCAGGGCTGTGCCTCGCGGGTGCGCGAGCGATCAGTAGTCTTTCGAACGTCGAAGAAGTCTAGTTGGCTGCGGATACAGTGCGATTCTTGAATGAAAGTCTAGATGTTGAAGACGACGCGACGTCGGCGTGATGATGTGCAGTGTCATGTGGCGTCTGTTGTGTAGGAGCATGACCCACGGATATTTGTTGCAGTTCTTCCTGCTCCTGTTGATGTTTCTGCAGGTAAATAACCGGGTGGTGAAGGGGTTGTTGCGCTCGGTTTCGTGAAGTGGTGCAGTTCGAGGATTGTTCTCGAGGTGATAGAGGATATCGGTGGTACTTCGAGCCGGATTGGATTGCTCGGAACGTTTCGGTGAAGTATCGTATAATAAGGGTTGAATCACGTGGATTCTCACAATCATGTGTACAATGGAAGAAATAATAAAAATCCCGGATGAGATAAGCGCCAATAGTAGGCGTTTTCATTGCTCCTAATCGAATCATCAAATGTTATCGTTAATTATATTTCAAGAACTCATAGACACAGATTATTGATTTTATTAGAACAAAATACAGTCAGATTCAGGTTTTTGGACTGAAGGAACAAGTTCCCAAAGTTGGATCCAAAAGTGTAAAAAATATAACGAATTTGTTAGGCTCTTAGAGATGGTACTATAATGGAGATCATTTTAGATAAAAATAAATGTTTTCATTTAATCACTAATGGATTGTCATTATTCAAGTTAACCAAATCATGAGAGGATCTTCATGAGTATCACTTTTGATCGTTTGAAAAATCATCATGTGGAGTCATTGTAGAAAAATAAATAATACACACGATCATTTGATTGCAATCCCAAATAAATTTCGCATATATAACCTAGCTTGGCAAATTCCGGCAATGTCGTTGATACTGACGCTTCCACCAAAACATCTGTATTTAGTTGCATTTTGGATCATCGCATTCTCTGTGACACTAAAATCTAACATTTGCATTCTTTACAATGAATGTTGGGATATCTTGGTGGATCTGAGGAGAATATTCAAGACTGGCCAACTTTGCATGGCAGATCCATGAAATGAGAAAAAATTTGTGGTCGCTCTAAATATTATTTTTAATTGCTCAATAAGGGGCAGTCCATTATATATGTACGCAACTTGAGGAAGAAAGTCACACAAGTGTAAGAAAAATATCCCAATTTAGCATAACATTAGAGATTTTTTAGTTCTCCCTATCAAACAATTCAATTATCAGAATAATATCATCGGTTCAACAAGGATATTTCAGCAATTTTTTTGTAACTGCCGTGATAGGTGAAAACCACCAAAACATACATGCCGTGAGGTTTCGCAGCGCACAAATTTCGAATAGAAATCGAATAAAAAAAAAATAAAAAACTTCGGTGACATAAGTATTCATACCCCTTTTGTAATTTACATTCAGGAAAATTAAATAGAATTGATAACAATGAGAATTTGAACTTTTTCAATACCACCAGATGCATAGTATATCCAATACAAATAAATACCAGGGATGAATAAGTTTGACTTGAATTTTTCGACTTGACTTTATTTCAAGTACTGTTGAAATTTAATTAATTTCAAATAGTTCGGTATACACAGAAGCTTCAATCAAGCCATCAATCCGGAATTTATTTCATTCGTAACAAAAAACATTCAAATAAATATGGTGAAATAAAAAAATAAACACTGTTTTCTGGAATAATGGATGAGAAAAAAGAAAAACGTGAAAATGTCGGATTTAGTGTCGAGTTAATTGATCCATATTTATAGTTCATTAAACAACATATTGGTACCATTTATTAACCATGGATAGGGTGCAAAATTGAGAAATTCACTCTTACTTTTATATTCTTCACGTTCGTGTTATCGCACAAATCATTCAAAACTCAAGTCAAAGCCCATCATATCGTGTCACATATTTTTTCAAGATGTAATATCATTCGTTCAATTTTTTTTATCACCTTCATTTCATGTACCGTTGAATGAGCTGTTTTCAGTTCTCTCAACATTGTCGCACGCATCTTCTCCCTCTCTAGCTGATAAGTTGATGATGTGAGCAAAACGCACGTATTGTAGGTTTTCGCAGTCAGAATTTTCGACAAGTAATCCCAACTGATGCTGAAAAGGGAAACATTCTCGATTGGAAATCGAATAGAATTTTTCTAAAAATAAAAAAATCCACGACAATAATGAAGACATTTTTTGTAATATCTAACAGATAACAACTACTTTCCCGGCTAAAGCCACGCTGGACATTGAACTACATCAATTGAGAATGAATTCAACATGAATACCCCGCAAGAGGTTATCTTGAACGATGGAAGACTTTCAGTCGCAGATATTCCACATCTGATTTTATAAACACCCTGTTCATAATTTCAAACAAATCAATTGTGATGACTCAAATCGGACGAGTAGGGCACGTGGAAAGGATAGACGCAGGTAGGACTGCCAAAGTGGTAGCGTGTAAAAATCCCGGAGAACTCGACGAAAATGGAAAGAGAGTGTAATGGAAGATCTGAAGGGATACGAAGTACACAAATGGAAAATAAAAGTTGAACACAGAAGAACATGGAAAGTGATTACTAAGCAATGGGCCTATTTTTTTTAGTGCTACACCACTTGAGAGTGATGATCGAATATAACAAGTTAGCTTGACTTGATGAGACCCTGACAGAAACAATTAATCAAGTTCACTAAATTTTACAAAAATATAAATGATCTTGACTAATTCATGATTCTGTTAATGAATACATGTTTCTATTTCAAGTTTTTCAATGGTTTTCGTAAAGTAACCGTGCTGTGACAGTGATAAGATTTCCAGGAAATTGCTCCGAAATATGATAACACTTGAAACTTTTATCGTATTCGTCAAAACGCAACGCTGTCAGTGTCATATCTCTCCAAAGTGATAAAGCTCTAGTTGTGAATGATTTTGAACCAGCAACATAATTGGCGTCGATCTGTGAATAAAGGAAAGCAACTAGGATTTTGAGTTAGCTCATGAACACTTCAACATTCTACAATTTTGTCGTTTCAATATTGTGGCGAATTGGGTGATATATAATCATCTTTTTAATGGAGAACTTCTACTGGGGTCAGTATTATAGATTATGTTTAATCTCCAGATAAATTATCTGATGGTTAGCATGGATATACTTAGTTCCGTTTATTAATGGGGAAATACCCATTCTAACAACTGGTTTATTCAACTGATGTGTAAACTGAATCTATAATACTGGCAGTCAGTGATGCTAGCATTACATTAAGGCCTTTTATTCAACTCGCTAGAAGCTCCTAGTTATTGCTAAAAACTTCAATAATTGTAGATAACAATTTTCAGAAGTCCCTAATTTTTTAAAAGTAAAAAATCATCAATAGTTTCGCTAACACCAAATAAAAATGAATAGTTTATTGCGGAAAATACTCAAACAATACAATACATACTGCTCCACCCAAAATTCTTCTTACATCAGTTGGAACCAAAATACTTGTTTCATGAAATTTATTGATTTTTTTACTAGTTTGCAATCATTCGACATCAGTTTGGATTTCTGTGTCTGGAATTCGAAAATGAGGAATTTATTTCTAAAAGTGGCAGTACTTTCGAAGCCATTAGTTTGGTAGTAGCAAGTCATTTATTGTATTTTATTAGGACATTTTTTCTCAATGGTATTTTAGTGATTTCCCTTCCTACCCTAGATTATTTCTCCCCATTATTCAAGTTGTGAAATTATGTACTTCCTGGGAGATTCATCTAATATTCACAGTTTAAATCTCAAGACGCGGTAAAGCTTAAATTATTTGTTAATCATTTACCGCCATATATGCATATTGTGTAATTTTTGTCATCCCGATAAATTCGTCTCTATCATGTCGATAAATTCGTGAAACACATATGCTGTAATCTATCTCTTTTATATATCAATTTACTGGAGTCAGTCGTTCATCTCAAGTCTCAATAAAATCATGTTCACCTAGTTGCCTACTGAATATTAAAATGCCCCTATATTTTGCGATTCATCTGGGACAAATTGAAAATGTAGTTCACAAATAGTACCCGCATAAACTCCCACACTGAGATGATTGCAAAAACTTTATGCCTTTGCTGGTTTCTACGTGATCCGATCTTTTTTCTTTGTTGTCCAATAAGCTCGCTTACACTGAACGTTATGGATTGACGATACACCGTTTATTATCAAATTATAATATCAAGATGATGGAAGTTTATCAAAGTGGGAAAATTGATGAATCGATCCTTATGGTGTATTGAGGACCGACCAAAGGTGTGTTACTGAAATCTAGAATTTTATTTCATTTATTGGAATATAAAACACAAATTTCATGGAAACTGACAGCTTGTATCATTTTTTTAAGTCTATATTTCTACTTATTTGACAGTAGTTCAACTCAAGTACCCCATGAATCTTCATTAATTATAAGAACAAGGAAAAAAGTCGTCGTCGTCGTCTGAATTTTGAAATCTACTTTTCCTTTGTCGTTCGCCAATTGATATTAGTTACTACATAAACCATGTACCATTATTAAGGAAAAGAAAATTATATTATATATTTTTTTATGAAGATAATGGGGTTTCGTGAAAACTTTTGTCTTTTTACTCCTCCTTTTCTTCATTTGGAAATCCCAAAAAATATTTCAGTTGCAAAATGATGCATTCGATTTTATCCATGTTTGTATCTTCAGTAAGGTTTACGCTACAAAAAGAGTTCTGATGAAAAAATTTCCGCATTTTTCAAAATGTGCTGTAAAGTTTCACTGAAAGCTGTATGACAGTACACCCGTGAATGAAAACAAAATGTGATTGAAATATTCCTTTGTATTAGAAAGCAATTTTGGGAGCAGCATATATGAAGAGAGAAAAGAAACCAACATTTTGCCGAAAAGTTTTATATTTTAATTGATAGTATTGCCTTCATCATACTTTGCCGAATAAATTGATGAATCTAAGGAAGTACATGAGATTCTTAACTCTACAGTTTTTCTCAATATTGCCTATGTTGTTTTCTATTCTTCAATTGAAATGGGAGGGGCATTCTACCAAGAAATATCTCACACTACCCTTACCCTTACATATCTAATATTCCCAGGATATGTTGGTGGGATATCTGTTATATCCAATTCGTGGACGTGAGAATATTGTTTGATAACCCCGAGGATATCTCCTATTCTTAGGATTATTCTTCAATCTTTTTTATTTATTTATTTTATTTTTATTCATTGAAATCATATAGGATAACAACAGGCATAACCCAAAGTGTTATCCACGGATACAGTTTAGCGTACAGAAAAATATTCCAATATTACATATTTTGCTTAATCTAGTTCTATTCTTAGAAAACAATTTAATTTGATTTGAGCTATGATGTTTTGTAAATTTCTACTATTTTGGATTTGAATACAATGTGTGATTGAATATATCAATATCGTTACAATTTTTATTGTATAGTGTCACTATTCTATGTATTGTATAGTGTCACTATTCTATGTAAGGGTGAGCCTTCCTTCGTTCCCTATCGTCGTTATACAGAAAAAATATTTCTTGGTTCTTTCTCGCTTCCTATGTTTGTTCCTTCAAGATGATTTTGAGTAAATTTTCTGTGTATATGTTGCATACTGGTGATTGCATTCAGGAGCTCGCTATTTATGAGAATTTATGGGAATGATCCGGAGAATGTTTATAGTTTTATGGGCAGTTACTGATTCACAAGCGTCTGTATGTATGTGTGTACATAGACATGATAATCACTATTTTATTGAAATTTGGGGCAGTAGATTGGATGGTATATCATTTTTATTGAAGCGTATTAGATTTCGGTTGGTTGGGGTATTTCAATTAGTCGGGGAATTTGAATGGTTGAATTTCTGCTTCTACTTATTGGTTCTTCCATAAAAGAGACATTGTACGTGGAAATATTTTTTTGAATCTTACTGAGAATATGTCATAAAAAATAGGCTGTCATTCGATCAAATGTATAAGCTTCTTGTGCTATTCTCGTTCTGCTGTTATGAACAGATCCCAATTTTTTATGTTGATTTCTGGACTAAAGCATAGTTGGTGAAATCATGATCAATTCGTGATCTGATCAGAAAATCTGTATTACAGAGCATTATTTCACTGACTGAGCCCCAATGATGAATGCACGGATCTTTCTCTTCTAAACAGTTTTTTATATTATCTCAAGATATTCCATTTCTTTCATAGGTTGGATGCACTCCATTGTCCAGTTTCAGAATCGGAGTTGAAGGTTTCTATTTTCTTGGGAGATTGGGTAGTTCAATGCTAGTTACAATATCGCCCATACCTATAAGGACCATAACGTTTTTATATGTATTATTTCTACTCAGTTGATACTTGTTGTATCTTCTAGTGTTGTAACTGAATATTAATTCGCGTATGCGAATATCTGCAGCCGATATTCACGAATGCAAATATTCAGTTTTTGAATCTGGCAACATTTGAAAAAGAAAATAATAACTTTTTTTTTGTTCACACATTCTGTATTTTTTCCGACGTTCATATTCATAGAATATTCCCTTGAATTATTGCGAAATTGCGAATGCGGATGTCAAGAAATATGCGAATATTCGCGAATGCGGTGCGAATACGAATATTTGTTACATCACTAGTATCTTCCATCTTTCATTTCTATTTTTGTATGAGTTCGAAAATAAATATGAAGAGTCTGAACATAAAAAATCATACAATTTCTCGAAGGAAAAACTCATCTATACACTTATTTCACAACGAATGATATTGAACCGGTATGAAAACTTCGTGTCCAATGAAACCTCTTCGATATTAACATAAGTATGTTATGGGAATGTTATGCTGCAGTAAATGTAAAACGGATTTGCGGTTTATATATTAAGTAAACATAAAAAATTAATGGATATATTTTATTGATTTACTCAGAGCTTTAATGATGTTCATATTGAATGAATGAGTAATATTGAATGTGAAGCTATGAAAACAATGAATATTCGGTCATTTGTAAGATCAATAGTGTATGAATACATTAACAATGTATGTTTGGAATAAAGATTAGTACCTGATGAAACTTGTTTATTAACGTTTACTTACCATAGAATTGATTAATCATCGTAAAATGTGCTCATATAAAAGTTAGTTGTCACAAAATGCATATTCAACATGGAGAAAAGGAATGGAAAATTCGAATATACATTGAACACTTAGTAATTGTTTCCGTCGAATAAAATATTCAGTCAAGATTCCAATTTTCAGATTTCATCCGTTGAAATCAATTGATTTCAAAAAAAACAAACATGTTTATGTAGGTTAAAAATATGTTAATGCTGAATAAAAACCATCAAGTGAAAATGAATACTATAGTACAGTGTCAAGAAAAATCTAAAAACAATCAGTTTCTTCCTCCATATTTGATATATTTCTTCAGCTTATTCGTGATTTTTTTATGAGATAGATAAATATTATCGTTAGGAGAGTGGATATAATAGTTAATTCACAATAATAGAACTCTCTCCAAACTGCATTATTATTTGAATCGTTTTCAAATTGTTATTTGGCCTATTATGATATTCATGAGGTACCTAGTCATAATTCACCGATTAATTTACCCAAATGACAGTGCTTTCTTCTATTTTTTGGAGATAAAATGAATTGGTTTATTTAATTTTTTCAATAACTTGTAATACAAAATTATTTTCAATATGTATTGTAGTTTTAAGTATATAAAACTCGAATATATTATTCTCAAATATTTGAGAGTTACAATATAAAACTGATTTATTTGAAGATATGAACAGAGTGTTTATAAAATCAGATGTGGAATCATCTGTGACTGAAAGATAGACTTAAGTCAATATCTTCCATCGTTCCAGATAACTTCTTGGGGGTATGATGTTAAAAAGAGATACATTCCCCATTAAATACTAATTAATTGTTTTTTTTTCAATTTTGGGAAAAATGTAATTGAGAATGTTTTAACAATATAAAACTCAAAAATGAAAAAAAAAACATGTACGTTTTCATCGATAAATCGCTATACTTCAGGAACTTTCTACCCATCCTCATGGTGTTTACTCCATACTCTTCGCGAAAACTAACAACATAAATAATGAATGACAAGTGAATTTATGAGGGACTTAAGCTCGACATGTCGGAATATAAATGTTTTTTATGTCTCACATTGACGGTTGCATAGTTGTTTTAGACTTGTTTATCTATGTTCAGAATCTTCACTACGCCTTAAGTGGTAGAACCACAGGTTCTTAAAAATATATAACAAAGCCATGAGAAGTTTTGAAGCTGCTGGGTAAATATTTATAAGATCATCGAGATAAAATTATGTGTAGTTTTCTTTGCCTAATATAGTACTTTAAAAACAATTTTCGAATTCCTCGCCTGAAACAATAACATAGGGGTCCGCTAGTTTGGAGGATATGCACATAGATAGGAGCGTAATTTACAATGAGATTTTGGGTAAACATGTGAAGAAGACACAACAGAATGTAGCTTTTGCATTTTGAGGACAATTTTTATGAGTGAAAGATATAAACATCTTCATTTTCAAGTTTATGTTATGTGGAACAAGTCAATAAATGCTTTTTGTTTTCCTTGAAACGTATTTTCGATTCGTTTATAATCTGTATGATATTATGTATAAGATCTGACCTGTATTTACAAATTGGAGCATCCTCATAAAACCGATCCATTAATATATTCTGATTATTGACATTGCACACAAAGAAATCATAATTTCTCACGATTTCACACATTCTCTAGATTTTTTCGTGTGCAACGATAAATTATATAAAAACCTACCTATATGATACATTTAATTAGCATTTATATTATATTAATAGTATTTAGCTACATGAAAAACTAGTTTATTTATGCAAAGGCGATAAACATTCCTAGTATTTGAATATCAACTCATGTGTACTTGTTCTCCATAAGAACCATTTACCACTAACAATAATTATTTATTGAAATCAAAATCAATCATTTCCTGAATTAGTTATCAATAATCATTCAAATATCTTTCAGCATCTACGCAAAAGTGAAGAGAAATCTGAGAGTCTTATTTTTTTCATCCAATTTTTTGCGATTAACAAATTTCCACAGATTGGAGTTTTTATTAAAAATAGATTGAAGAAGAATCAAGCATGGTATCATTCTGCAGTAGATATTTTACACAAACATCGGAGAGTAAGTCTGTGAGTTCTATATTTTGATCAAAAAAACAAAAATTAGCAGGGATAAACTAGTGCACATTTATATTAGTATAATTCGATGAAGAATCTTTAAAGCAGGTATTCAGTATTATCACGGGTGATGGATCCACGGTATATAATTATAACTGTCTGACAAAACAGCAATCAACTGTTCAGGTATTTGAAACTAAGGAGTTACTAAAAAAAGTTATTATTAATTTTTTTGCATGAAAATTAAAAATTTCAGAGATATGGTCCAACGAAGTTCCAAAAAGAGCGGGTTTGGAATGTCAGCCTATATATATATATATATATATATATATCGAGAATGAGAGAAATCTCGTTAAACGCATGAGGAGTACGACTATTGATATCGTGGGTAGGCCTATCTGACACATTTGTTGGTGACCTGTTAATGTGCACGAAATCTCGTGATATTAAAATTCCACGATATTAGGTTTAAGCTTCACCGCACAGATTATAGATGTCACTATCAATAATCTGATGCAGTTCACTTATATATATATATATATATATATATATATATATACAGGGTGACCCATTTAAAATGTAGAATACGCATTTTTCAGTCAATCTCGAAAATTACTTTTTTTTTAAATTAAGCATCAAAAACTGTATCTTGACACAAATTTTCCTAATTTTAGTTTCATTTCCAAGGCACTCTATGGTTTTTTTTCTTTGTCATAAACGGCAAAAGTTCATTAGGCAATTTTTGTTTTAAAATTTGACTATACCACTGGATTCGTAGTCGTTATAAATGACAACCATCAAAATTTCATACATGAAATATTCGTTAGCAACGAAGTTACAACAACTTTAATTTTGGAAACAAAGTATTTGATTATAATTGTTATTTAGATTATAGACATATTTAAAATCTGGCAACACTGCCGATACAAAGTAGTACACCAGTGAATTTGTACAGCGAAAATCCGAAGTCAATAGCTCATTCCGTTCTACAGTTATAACTCCTGAAAGTATGGTAACGTGAGCGATTTGTGGTGTACTAAATCATAGCCTACTATTGATTTAGTACAATACCTATGCCTAATGTATCAGTTCAGCTTTCCTCAAATTATTGATACCTTCTCTAAAAGCTTGTTTTAATTGAGTTTTGCAGAATTTAAAAGGAACATGTGTTGTCCTGCTTTCTCTTTTATTATTCAATAAATAATTTTGATACTTTAAAACTTAATTCGGTTCATTTCGTTTTTATCGGATATGGAAGACTGCATAACTTAAAAATGAATTTTTAATTTTCTGTTATTTTCAAATACACTTATAATCTAAACTTAAATAAATTATTTTAAGGGAATATAATTCACAAATCCAGTGGCGTAGTCAGATTTTTATTACAAAATCGCTCACATTACCATACTTTCAGGAGTTATAACTGTAGAACGGAATAAGCTATTGACTTCGGATTTTCACTGTACAAATTCACTGGTGTTCTACTTTGTATCGGCAGTGTTGCCAGATTTTAAATATGTCTATAATCTAAATAAAAATTATAATCAAATACTTTGTTTCCAAAATTAAAGATTTGTAACTTCGTTGTTAACCAATATTTTTTTATTAAATTCTCATGGTTTCCATTTATAACGACTAAACGACTACGAATCCAGTGGTGTAGACAAATTTCAAAACAAAAATTGCCTAATAAACTTTTGCCGTTTTTGACGAAGAAAAAAACCATAGAGTGCCTTGGAAATGAAACTAAAGTTATGAAAATTTGTACTTAAGTTTTTGATGCTCAATATTTTTGAGAATGATTGAAAAATGCCTATTCTACAGGGGTGGTTCCATTTTAAATGGGTCACACTGTATATATGTCACCTTCGTCGGTCCACCAAAACAATACAGAATATAAATTATAAACAATTACAATTCACTCATCAAAATGAAGGAAAAATAGGACACAATGTCGAGTAACTTAGATTATGTATAAATGAATATTAAATAAAACCTGAAGAAGTCCCCAGCAAGGGACGAAACGTTGTTGACATGAATCAAAAAGAGATTCCCTTCTTTCAACAAGAATCTAAAACCCAATAAAATTTGCAAAAATGTATATATATATATAAAATTATAAATAATTCATAAAATCAACCTCGTATAAGGCATGAAAAAGAGAGTGATTAAAACTTGTCACACTTCAGTACGCACTGAAAAACCTCAAAAAACTCTTCATTAATAGTGGTTACTTTCAATAAAATTTCTAGGGAAAAACAATTTTTCCTCAATTTTCATTCAAAGATTGAATCACAAACTCAAAAAAAAAATTATAATCTTACAGGAGCGAACAGAAATAAATTACCTCTGAAAAAAATATTCTCAAAACTGAAAGATAAAGATCCTCCTTTAGAACAACCCAATGAAGTATATTGCATTTTTTGTCCACAATGTAATGAAAAATATATTGGTCAAACCAAAAAAAACTTAAAGGCCGACTGTGCTCGCATAAAAGTGGTATAAGAAAATTCAAAAAAACATTCTAAGCTCAACATACTTTTTCAAAAGATCACAATCCTGACTATGAAAATGGAACATAAATCTAACTCAAAAAACGTACATTCTTAGAAATGACGTGCATTTTCAAAGAACCTGAGTCTATGAATTCCAAATCTGATATTGACAGTCTAAATATCACTTACTCTTATTTGTTGGGAATTCTGATAAGAGTTTGCATAATTCCTCAGAATTGTGACAATTGACGTTGGCACACCTGTTCCTATTTCTGTCAACCCACATAACTGTTGGCAGCATTGCTATTGATTCATTCACCTGTGTTCCATCATTATATGCCAATCCTGCACAATTCTGACGTTAGTTGTTAGTTCTAAAAAAAGTTTCTCATATTTACACTATTATGTATTCGCTTCGCGTCGTTCGGTCATCTGCCGTCACGTGGTAGGTAAATAATTTTGCAACCCCCTTATTCCAGAATGATGATGAATTCTCTATCGGTTTCAATTATTTGTATCTACTGATGGTGATATACGTTTCGATAAATGGTAATTTGTTTGAATGATCGTTATCAGCAATGAAAAAATCGAACTCAAAACAAAAAATGAGCACGTTGTTAAAATAGTAATGAAACAATCATGATACTCTTTAGCTAGGGCCGATGGTCTGATTCATAGGGTATCCCTTCATTTGATAATCTGTCACCCAACGTACATTGAAATAGGGGAACCGGCGGGCTGGTCAGGTTGACGACAGTCTTATCGATATCTGAATCCAAGCCAGACTGGGCGCGATCAGTACTTGGATGGGTGACCACTGCCTACCAGGAAACGTTCGTGTTACTAAGCCCCGATCAACTTAGCTTAGTAGCATACTCGCAGCTGCAGGCGATATATCAATGATCACGAGATATATCGAGAGATATGCCGTCCTTCGGAGGGGACGTCAAAATGGCGGTCCCAAATTCAAAGATGTTGAGCTCGTTGAAGAACCTTACCTGTGGTTGGAAACACCAGAGGATTTGGAAAAATGTCCGGTTGGGAGAAGTTTGCTCACCGGCATTGGTATTAAGCCTAGTCGCAGAATCTGGTCAACGTTTAATATACGAAAAAAAAATATTGAAATGGTCATATTAATTCCTGATTCAATTTAAATCACACTTTCTGTTAGAATAAACATTACTGAATATTTTGAGATTTGGAACTAACAAAGTTTGGTGGGAGTAATTAAATGAAAATTAGTAAGTAAAATAATATGGATTTTGTCTGAGGATTTATTGTACCGAAAACTAAGTACTAGTACTACCCAGGAGTAATTGAAAATGCACAATTGTCTTTTATTCACAACTTCACTTCTTCACTTGATTCTCCTGGAATATAAATAAAGAACATATTGTTCATGAGAACTGCAAGCACATGCAGCTTGTTAAAACGTATATACGTGAAAAAATGTACATTGTTTTTCGAGAAAATGTTATACAGAATTCGACTTGGATCCACGAATGCCTTGTCGAAAACGAAACAATGGCATGTCGGTGCAAACTTGGTTGTGTAACTGGCTGGAATGATTGTATGTAAATTAATTAGGATGCTTTAATTGAATCACATTTCAATTATAATCTTGAACTTTCAGGTTTCCCATTTAGTTGAGAAACTGTCAACAGTTGAGAATTAGGAAGGTAGTTTTAGGTGTCCCGAGTTTTTTGGGAAATGCTAGACACATGAAGGGTATTGTTCAACTGCTAATGGAACGCAATATTGGTGAAATGGTATATTTCATATAAGGAAAAATAAGATAATAATGCACTTATGATATATGTCCAGAATGAATTTGTATTCATCATTTGAGACTGAATTCATCGCCCTATAATCTTATTGAGCCAACGAAATTATCAGTTTGAATGAGATGTTTCTACCATAGAGTTTCCAACAAAAATGTCGAAGTTTCCTCGATATATTGAAAAGAGCCTTCAGAAGATCACGATCGAATGGAAGATTACGAGAAAATACCCCACAAAACTCACATAAAAATGACTTCGTCATGCTCGATGCCTCTTTCGATTTTACTTCGAGGTTGGACTGATTCAAATTTCAATTATCTGTCGCAATTGATAATTGAAAATAACTCCTTTGTGACTCTGATGAACAATCAACTACGGTGTCAAAATCCCATCATAGAACTCATTATAACTGATTTTCAATCAAGACCTAGACTAATGAATTTCAGAGTGAATTTCGAAATTACGCGTCTCGTCGGATGATCTGCTGCAATCGATATCTCTAACACACTTGTGTGACTATCTTCCACAGATAGACTTCAAGAAGAAAAAAAAAACTTTCATGTCAATGGCTTCAAGGCAATATGTATAACCTGAGCTATTTTTCTGCAAAAGTAAAGAGAGCAAATCAATACTTTACTATATTTTGAAGGTTGATTTTAATAGAAATTCTACCTTTTGGTTCCGTCATCACAACAAAACTTTCAATAAATTTTGATATATTTTTACCGGTCATGTTTTCCAGAACCCAAAAATACCATCAGTTCAAATGTTTACATATATATATATATATATATATATAAAATTTATTTATTTAAAATGGCGGCTTTTGAAAAATAAAAAAATATATCAATCTTTCATTTTCATACCAATATTGGCATACTATAGCGGCTTTTGATAGAGCTTCATGAGCTCTTCAACATAAAGGCGGGTACTCACTGGCGAGCTGTAACTGCAACGATTGCAGCAACCAAAATTTATAATGTAGACGCGTTGCACAGTGTGTTCGCAAACGCGCTTCGAACCGCCAATAGGCGAGATCATTAATTTCTGGAAAAAATACCACAATGTCCAGACCGATGAGAAAAGTGGTTGGATTTTTTTCAATTTTTTTTTCGAAGTAGTTTTTCTGAAAAAAATCCCAAAGAAATGCTCCTGTTTGAACACTGCGAAAACTGCGCCAGGATGTGACGTAACAATATTTCTTTACAATGTGAGCAGGCCGAAAAAATAATGACATAGCACTCGGTATACATACATATCATTCGAAAATAACTAAATCAAGGGCAGCTATTAATTGGAGGGTCTCCATTTTAATATAACACATGCTGACACAAGTTCTGTTCCATTCATAGGATGAAACAGAATAACATTTCCTCAGAAGTTTCGCAAAATAGTGACACTGGCAACTCAGGAAAATGTCAAATCAATGGACTATGACGTCAAAAGGAGCGGCAATAACGCTGTGTTTGAATGTCTCACTGAATTTGAGGGTTTTAGAGCAGCGTTTATTCGAATATTACACAATATCTTTTAGGAAAAACTATGCATATATAATATTTTATCACTATATTCTAACGTCGAGCACATATGGAGCAAATTTGTGATCTCACCTATTGTCGATCTGTAGGCGGATACTCACTGGCGAGCTGTAACTGCAACTGTAACGGTTGCAGCAACATATTTTGGTTGGTACGTCGGCCGTTTTTCGTAGCGCGCCCGCGCTGATCCCTCAGTTCGTTCGAACGACATGTCGGTTCCAAGTGAAATTATTGACAGTGCCGCATTTATTTTAATAGACAATTTATCTGAAGATGGAAAACGTGTACAACGATGACGTCATGAAATGTATGAAAAAGAAATGGATCCGCATGGAGCGATAAGCGATAAGAAATGGAAGCGTCAAGCTTTAAAAAGTATCAGTGGACATTACAAAAATTGTACCCGAATGATTCCAATTTGAATATTGTATTGATGTGCTTGGACCCAATATCCAAAAAGCCAATACTAACTGTAGAAAAGCAACTTCAGTACAAGACAAAAAATATGAATAATCAGTGCTTAATACATTGAAACATTCAGTTGCTTTTCTCTCAGCGTTATAATGAAATTATCTTTCCCAGTTCCAACGTTTTTTTTCTCTTTTGCTTTCTCCCTTCTCCCCTGTATCCTATTTCCTATAAGTATAACTGGTTTCTCTCTACACATTTCGATTAAATTGAAAAATTTTCCCTCGTCCCACTCTGACATTTCGTCGCGGATTGTTTGTTATACCAACCACATAGACGTCCACGAACCAACTATGAACCTCTTTGTGTTCGCGGCAAAGACCGACAATCGGCGGTTCGCTGCGAACCTTTCTAAGCGCGTACGCGAACACGCTGTGCAATGCGCCTACATTCTGAATTGTTTGCTGAAACCGTTGCATTTACAGCTCGCCAGTGAGTACCCGCGTTTTGGCGCGAACACAAAGAGATTCATAGTTGGTTCGTGGATGTCTATGTGGTTAGAACGTGAGTGGGTACTTGTTGCAGCAACAATCCTCGACGAAATGTCAAAGTGGGACGAAGGAAAAATTCTCAATTTAATAGAAATGTGCGGAGATAAACTAGTAATCCAAAAAACAAGGACTACATGATTTGTTTTACAACTTTACAATAATTTTTATTGATGTCAATTTTATATATAAATATTTTCATAAGATTTGACGTATTTACAGCTCAAGTTGTTTGTACTTTATACCTCTATTGAGGTTTTTATCATGTACTATCATCTACTATTCACCCTTGTAATATTCACAATCCCTATTGTAGTGCCCTGAGGATGACTTTATAAAAGTTGAAACGTCGGCAACAGATCCTATGTGGTTTCAGTCAATTGACCTTTTCCCAACCAAACTCCGAGCTATAACAAGGACTAACATTGAAATCATTTGAAATTAGATGCTTGGCAAGAAATAGGTATGGCAAACAGCCCCAAATCACCCTACAACCACAAATACACAAACAACATTGCATTCTCTAAAGCTGGTTTTTTGGTGTTGCCCGGAGTTTCAAACCCCGGGACACCCTTTTCCAGCGTTACTTCCATAGTACCACACATAGGAATGATTTATAATTCTCGGAAATCAGACAAACAGACAGCGCCAAGGTGAACCATTTTTCGAGACAGCATGAAACTTTTAACGAAGTTTGTATACAATTTTATTGACAATCATAGCTTTTAAATGCAAATTATTTTTTTAGATGAATATTCGTCGATTCGCATGTTTCAACGCTGGTTTCTACAAATACCAGTATGAGGCTCGTAATAGATCAATGGTAACGTTTTGGGTTATGAAGCGGGTGGAGCGGGTTCGATCCCCGGTTGACGGACGTTTTTATTTTTGTTTGTTCAAAGTTGGGCATTTGTTTTTAATTAACTGCAGAAACCAGTCGTACTGGGGTTTGGCTCCTGGGTTAGGTAGTATCTCGTATCATTTAAGAAAAAACATAAAAAATTTTGGTTATCGAATGAATGTTGATATTTACCTGGGTGGTAAGTAACATTTACTTTCATTTACATTTACTTTCCACCCGAGTAAATGCCACTTTCCACCTGGATAAATGTCAAAATTAGAAATATGTTTCTTTCAAACTTTTATAAAGACTGAACTATCAACATTACATACATGATTGTAAATGAAAAAATTATTTTATTATAACGCTAAGAGGAAAGCCTTAACATATACATCTTCAAAGTTGCACTTCTTATCCACAAAAAAGCTACGTCCGGCCGATAAACCGATAGATACCCCACCCGAAATCAGTCAGTAATCCCACCAAATTACAAAAATAATGAAACTCGCAAGGGACCCTTTTACATGGGAATCAAGGTTTACAATCACCTTCCTCAATCACTGAAATTTCTAACCGAGCGAAAATTCTAAATAGAACTAACAAATTTATTGCATAGTCATGTTTTCTATAACTTTGATGAGTTCTTCGAATTAAATATTCAATACATACCTCTTTACTTATATACTCTATAAACTAGTCTCTTTCCCTACGCTTCTGGCAGTGAGTAGGTACAAATTAATGTATGCTCTACTGTATATTAATGTGTATAGTCCTTCCAATATCAATTGCAGAAGCTGTTTCTATAGGAAGCAAATAAAAACTCACTTCGATAACACGAGCGTTTATGTGAAGAAACGGAAAAAAAAATCTGTACTACTTGTGTACAGTCTCCGTCGGCACAAAGAGCCCGCTCGTCAACGTGGACTTGAGTGACTGCTGTCTGTTTTACAACCGATTCGTCTGGGCCAATCAAGTCTGACATCAAGTCTGACATCAATGCTGGCAGGTGTGTCTATACGATGGGAGGTCATGAATCACGCGTTATATTTGTGTTTCAATAGCTCTGAAAGATTAAAAACCAGTAGCGTCTGTGGTCTTGATGTGTGCCGATCGAAAAACGTTTTAGGATATTAAAATATCTAAATAAAATTAGTTATCTCCGCAACTGCTGCTCACAGGATTTCGCCGCAAGACTTTTTTATGCTTCTGCAATTGATATTGGGAAAACTATACCTACCGTACATTTAATGTGTATCTGCTGGGAAATAATAAAAAATCGCTGTAAATTACCATTCATGAGAATTAATAACTTTTGTTCACCCTGTATACTCCTTTCATTTGAAGTTTATTCGCTCGTGTCAATCAGATACTATTTGAGTTTCCCTTCCGCCGACAAACGGAACATAGTTGTATTTTGACATTTCTGGATTTTCAAAATTATTTTTACAAGTGATATTAGGATTGAAACCCAACTAAGTACTGTCCATATCATTGTGTTCTGTTTATACTTCTTTCCTTTGATTTGAGAAAGATTACATAGAAATATTAGGAATAATTTAGGGAGATTTGGACCCTTCACCAACTTTTAATTGAAAAGTTTACTTAATGTTTATATGAAAATAGACTTTCTGTTTTTTTTATTTGAGCCAGATTACATAAAAATATTAAAAGCGTTCAAATTGAAATCTCTAATTTTTGTAGAGTTTGAGGTTTTAAGAAAAATAGAAATGCTGTTTGTGTTCTACAGTGAATAAATGTCCTATTTTTTCTGACACTTAATTCATTAGCTTGATTCATGGCTTTTTTAGAATCAATAATTACATTCTGAAATCTACCTTTTCGACTGACTGCGCTATCGGGTTTTTCAATACGGGAAAATAGATGTCAGCAAAATATCTAAAAAATATTTTGCCAAAATAGTCCACAATAAAAACTTTTTAACAAAAAATTAAACCAACAAAATACGGAACTGAAAAGTAAAAAATAAAAACTTTTTAACAAAAAATTAAACCGACGAAAAAATCAACTGAAAAGCAAAAAATAAAATAAACCTTCTTAGTCTAAATGATAATTGAGCTCCTAAACTAATGTAAGTAACTGATTTTGAGTCGGCGCCAAACAAACAATTATCGAAGATCATTATCTATGAAACAAGTCATCAAAACGCAGCCGTGCATATCGCTGCCATCATTTTACGCTTCACCTAATTCAATTGCTAGTTGTGTGTGCCAATGTTCACTAGTGAAAAATCAATTATCCCCTATTTTTCCACCCGTAAGGGTGGCTTATTCCTTTCGAAATCCAAATATAAGGTATACCCTATCTATTGAAAAAAGAATCATCCAAATCGAAGAACCCAGTATAAAGTTATGCCTGATAGAATCGGTTAACGGACCAGAATTCAGAGGGTGAGTGATCAATATCCTTCATTTTGCTACCCTTAGGGGTGGATTTCATCTTTCAAATTCAAATGGGACCAAATTCGAAGTACACCCTATCCACTGAAAAGAGAATTATCGGAATCGGACGCCTCAGTAAAAAGTTATGCGTGATCATACATAAAAAAATATGATGAAAAAAAAAATATACGGGTCGAATAGAGAAACTCCTCCTTTTTGGTTTCGTCGGTTAACAAAAAGAATCAAAAATATAATTAATTCAGAAAGGTTTCGAAAAAACACTTATTCCTTATTTGGGTGGATTTTTCATGAGAGTTTACCCACTCCCGCCCCCTTCATATTCAAATTCTCATTACCCTCAAATGAATTATTTTTCTAAAAAATAATCTTGCAAGGGGCGCATATTGAACAAGAAAAAATAGATTGGATCAAAATTTCTGGATAAACAAAGTACAAAAGTCATAAAAGTGTGAATTAGCTTGGCATACATCTTGATGACTCATCGAATTAAAATTCCCACATATGTGTCTTCTCATACACATTCCTCTTTCGTCAGCACAGAAACATAAAAAATCACAATATTACTATGTTTTTCCCTAAGCCATATAGAGGATGATTTTTCCTCGTGATTAGACTCATGTGGCCCCAAGGCTTCTTCAGATTCAATCTAAAAAAATGGTTTTATAGTGGGGTTATGATCTATGTTTGAAAGCATGTTTTTCAGTTTTTTCAAGGGGTTCTTACCTTCCAACACAAATTCTGGTATTTAAAGAAGTTTCCATATTTCCTTTTTCATATTTTATAAAAGAAATTACAAACAAACTTTTTTTAAAAATGATAATGAGATTTTATATGACTTTTATTATTTTTGACTTATTTTATTTCCAAGAATTTTCTCTTTATTTTATGTTTTTTTGTTGCAATGGAATCCTTTTACGGGGTAATTCATGTGAAATTTTCAGCTTACAAAAAAGTCAATGAGATTTATAGGTGGAGTAAATTTGAGACAATATTTTCAGCCTCTATTCAAGTGTTTTAGGATCATGTCATTCTCATCGATCTAAATTTATAATAAGGATCATTATGATTATCTTCTGAGAACAAGATATAGATTGTGAAAATCACAGAAAAAATCTTTGAACTCGAACACCATACATAAAAATAAAAAACTGTTCGAATGAAAATTGATTCTATTCAACTGAAGATTTTCCATGAGCACCAGTATATTGAATGACAAAATGAATGTGCAGGTCAGTTTTACATTTCCATTACATATTTTTTTGTGATTATTTTGTGATTTTTTTATCTATGTATCTATCGGTTCAGATAGTACCTTGGATATATAGAGAATTCCCCTTCATCTTGAGAAATACCATAACCCAAATAAATTATGTGTTCCTTGAGATTCTAACGGTTTAACTGAAACAAAACAGTGCGCGCCATTTCATTCGCGACATTATGCGATTCATTATTATCATTCACTTGAAAACAAAAG
Source organism: Gonioctena quinquepunctata (assembly GCA_018342105.1). Lineage (NCBI taxonomy): Eukaryota > Metazoa > Arthropoda > Insecta > Coleoptera > Chrysomelidae > Gonioctena > Gonioctena quinquepunctata. Next base: position 104,915 of record JAFIRS010000252.1, read on the forward strand.
ACTGGATATTACTTTCAACAACACTGATACCCTCAAGTTTCATATTACCAGCAAGCACTGGTAGAAAGGGTTTCAAATTTCCTGCGGTATATTGTACACTTGCAGGATGATACCATGAAAAATCAGTTCAGGTGTAGGAAGGAAGATTTTGGTCGATAGACGGATACGTTGAGGTTTTCCTGTAAACTATGGCATCATTATGATCAAACAATAAACTTGATTGAATTGTATCCATTATAGGTTCTACGAAAAGGGAAATAATCCGAACTAAATATCTATTTGGGTTCCGTATATTTCTGCAGCTGGTGAGCAAAATTAACAAAATAGTTTCGCTATATAAAAACAAAAAATGGAGGGGCTTTTACAATTCAAAACTCATAATTGGAAGACTGCTGGAGGGGATTTATAATGTTCTGTGTGTCAAATGCTATATTTGATATTAGAATTCAAATATACTTTTTTTAGCAAGTTAAAATCTTCGGGTTTTCAAGTAAGGCGATGAATAATTCTCAGAATATCAAGAAAAAATCTCGTGGAGTAGTGGCTAGCTTACGAGTGTATCACGCGGAAGACTCGGATTCGATATTCATGTTTGTGTTCCAAGAACCAAAATTCGAGAGGTTTTCACAATTTCATTGAAACTCACAATTGGAAGAACTCTGCAAGGAATTTATCATGTTTCGTGTGTCGAATGCTATATTGTATATTTTGAAATATTACTTTGGAGAGTTTTTACCAAAATAATTCCAACGATTAAGAAGCTGGGAAGAATTTAAAGAATTTATTTTATGACACGACGTTGACATTAAAACAATTATAGTAACATTTTTATTATAACACCGGAGCTAGACTGCGATTCTGTACTGAATAATTACTCTTTATAATAACATGAATTCTTAAAAAAATTCGAGAACGAGAAAGTTTTCATTTTGTGAAAACGAAGAGAAAACACAACACAATAACTTCGCGAAAGTTATACTTAAAAATATTCACGAATTAAAATAATGATATCTAACTGTAAGAAGTAGAACTTGTACTTAGACTGGATTTAATGATACCGCTGGGTACGTACTTTTCCGACGGTAGCGTACCGAAAGATTGCTATGGAATTTTATCTTCAAACATGTTATTTGGGGTTTGAAAAATTATATATTCACTTTCGTGATCATATGCATATCCAATGTGCTTGCATCATGAATCTCAAAATTAGTTCGACATTTTATGTTATATTATATCAGCATTATACTGAATCATTGAAATGTATTACCAGGCAAACCATGTACACCTGACAAAGTTAATTGGCTAGTGATTGGGTCTACAAACTCAACTCTCATTATATTTTCTAAGCAGAAAATTGATATATTCTTATTTCCCCTCCATTTGTTCTGAAACTCTACCAGTATAAAGCAAACAAAAACACTTACTCCACTACATGATAGTCCAATAGGTTATTTAATAGAACAGGGCTTAAGTAGAACAAATATTTTATCCAATTACTGCTTAATCTTCAGTAAAACAAATTTAACAAAGGGAAAATATTGAACTTAATTTGGTAATTGAGCAAATATTGTTACTTTTCGCATTCATTGATTTCCAAACTTTCTGGAAGGTCGAATTAACAACCTTTCTTAGTAGGCAATATTCCAAACTCGTAAGCAAAGAGTCAAGAGGTGAGAAGAATATATTCTACTTCAACTCCCCTGGAGAGAGAATCTAAATGAACTATTCCTGATTGATATTTGCTGTTTTTGTATTCCTACCATAACCATAGAAATTAATTTTCATATATTAAAATATCTAGACTGACTGACTGACACACTGTATCTCTCAAAGGGTAAATCGTGTAGATCTGTAGATGCCTTTTTTGGTTGAGGCTCGAAAAAGAGGATCAAAATTAAAATATTTTTTTCCTAGCTAACATACACTCAAAGTTGAAAAAAAAACCGGTAACTTGTAATTTATATGGAATACCGCAGAGATTTGAGAAAAATATTTTTTTTTTTAATTAAATCCTGGATGTTATGTCATGACATAATTACTATTCAATCCAGCTAATGAAAGTTGAAACTCCTTTGTTTCCAGTATGTTTTGTATCACAGGTAATAACCGATTCATTTATGTGAAGGTATTCCGATAAAATCCAGTACCATGAAACAGCCCTTTTTTCTACCCAGCCTTCCAATTTTCCGCTTTAACTACCAGTTGAAATTGGAAAATATATTTTATAGTTTTCATAGTGGAATTCTCCGGTAATTGTTTCTTTGTCGTATTGTAAACCAGAAATCTAATAAATGAAATCACGTAATTTGGTTTCTGAATGGTTATTATGGTCATGAGCTTTTTAGACGAAACTCAATTCATTTACTATAACACGGCGGAAAAATGCTTTACTTGAAAGCACTTCTTTATTCATGCTTCTTCACCAGCAAGGAGTGTTTAAACTCAGGGCCGGAGTTGATTGAATGGTGAATGTTGTGTCAAATAGCCTGAACGTATAAAAACTGATATCAGAACATAACTTTCTGTAAGAATGCAAGGCATCTAAATTTATAGTGAACGAACAATGCAGAAACTATAATCATTTCTAAACTATAAAATGCATAGATTTCATTGCAGTTATTTTATAATGCGGAAATATCACATTGACTAATTGTTCATTCAAAATATTTTGTTTTCAATTTCTATCTATCTGACATTTTGATGATCGAAATGGTGGAATTATTATACAAACAGTTGAACTTCATTGAATGACGTAATTTATTCCTACAGGATCTGTAGAAAAAATCATGAAATACACTTGTGGACTACAATCTTTATACATATATCGATATTTCTGTTCCTATTATAATTATTTGATTGCTACTTCAACATTGTTAAATATTACGTCGTATTGGGTAGGTTTGAAATTTGTGTAATCGACAAAATATATATCTTCGGAATAATATTTTCACCAAAGTCCAATAAAATAAAAACTCCAGAAGTCAAATTGATTATAAAAAAAACACATTATATGAACCAATTTCAAATCAAGACAAAGTTGTAATTATGACGCAGTTGTCCCTGTAGCACCTTTGTATGTGTTCATCCTCAGTCTTTGATATCGAATATGATGTCATTGGGGGCTATCATTTATATATTAATAGAATATTTTGATTAGATTAAAAAGAAAATGCTTCATTAGAGTATTTTCTCTTCTCACATTTCAAATTCACTAGTTATTTATAAATTATAAAAATCCACTGCGAATTCAGCTTTACAATAGCAATGTGACGCTAGCCCAATCACACTACATTTATTTGCAATTCGAATAATTTTTGTTTTCTGTTGCCTGATTCTGGAGATGCAATTTATTCTTTTTTTTTTATATTTCGCCCATCAATTTGTATAATGCATCTTCATTAAGTTGTTTTTTTTCAAAATCATGTGGTAATTCGATGTAAACACCCTAACCAAAGATTTTTTCGTCTATTGTTGCACATTTATTTCTGTTAGAATTGAATTAATACAAGAAACGTTCCCATCGTAACTTTTCAATGATGAACAAAATTAAAACCCACGTTCGTCAATCGTCTTCTTGTACCTTCAGTTAAAGATCATTCATCATCAATCCTGATTCCGTTCCTGTGCACACTCTAAAAAAATTAATAGCTCAAACGAATGCCGAAAGATCGTTAAAGAAGTTTTTAGCTTTTTGAATAAATCGGTTCGAAGCTCATGCTGTTTTTGCCCGTGGTCTTGCTTCACCTACTTCATTAAGAGTAGAGCATATAAAACATAAGCGTTTGTATTTCATGAAATAGATTTGCTATCGAATGAGTTCTCAGTTGTAATCTTTTTCCGCAGATGCAATTAGTGAAGGTGATTCGAGTACAACTCTCTGGGGGTTTTTGTCAGATTTAATTAAATCTCCTTGTGAAATGTAACATGTGGGATATCTCTCACGACGAAGAAGAATGATTTCTAAAAATGTTCAATGGGATTTCGCGCGATATTTTTTATGTCGCAAAAGTATCTATTTTTCCATAACAGAATATCATTCAAACCGAATCATTCAAATGAACACTTTTTTCAGAAATTAAATTGAGAAATATATTTCCAAGCGGATATCTTTTGACGTGAAGCCCAAAACTGACGTAACTGCTGACGATTGAGATATATTAGGTATATCTATGAGTAATTTCCTGATATGTATTGACAACTCTGAATTCAAATCCACTGAACGTATTCATTGAACTCTTTCAATTTGTCACAAACAAAAGTTATTTCAATTTAAATTATGTTTTCTACAAACATATTTTTGTTCTTGGAATAAACCAACTGATTTAAATTTTGAATCAAATTTATGATCGGTTGAAGAAAATAATAGCGTCGATAATAGCATTGCATTGGTGAAATCAAATAACAAAATTATTAACATTATCGACAATGTTGAGCACCTAAACTTAAATTAATTAAAACAATGTTATTGAAGAATTGTTCCCCCCAAATATTTAGAAAAAAATATTAATTCGAAATAGAAAATACACAAAAACATACCAACAAACGCTAAATATTTCATGCTACCGTATGCAGATGATTTGACATGACAATTATTGATAATTCTTGAACTCTTACCCAAGATTGGAAACTAACACAGTAAAAGACCAAAAATCTATTATTATTTACAAAATACCATGTTCTGATTGTGACAAAGTATACATAGGGCAGACAGGAAGGTTCTTGAAAATCAGGATGACTGAGCACTATAGGGGCGGTAAAAATATGTCCAATTCACTGAAAAAAATAAAAACCTATAAGTCTTGCAAAACACTCCAAGTAATCCCTCCATATTTTTGTATCAATCACCATCATTGTACACAAACAATCTCGAAACACTCTTTTTTTTGAGACTTTTCTACGAATTGATAGAAATAACCAAAACATAAAGCAGGAGGTTTCTTTGTTTTCGTTCTTTTTTTATCGGTGTATTAAAATCTGGATAGGTATCAAACACGATTGACGATGGGCAACATTTCAGTTTGTTCTTCTTTGTATGTATGGTGTTGGTATTTCATAAACCTGTTTATTTATTCTTTTTTATTGATATAATATTATATAATTATATTAATGTATTCGACAAAGTTACTCGAAATGTGAGTTTCATTGTTTTTTGAACGTTCTCCCTTTTTTCGTTCGTTTCCTCTTTTCTCCGATGATTGATTGTCATTTCAGACCATTTGTTTAAATTTTTGTTTCATCTAAATATCATCGAGATATTCCATTTTAACATGTATATTTTTGTTTTTTGTACTGCAGGGCCATGAAGATGAAATAATAAGTATCAAAACGTCGTAATTGTTTTTGTCAAAATAAATATATATATATATATATATATATATATATATAAGTATATGTGTGTGTGTATGTAAAGTATTTATCAATTATTCAGTGACGGAGTTCTTGCATAATTGATGGTTGAGTACGGGGTACGACATTTCTTCAGACTTTATAAGCACTCGAAGCTACCCCGTCGTTTTAATCACTACCTCGATATTGGACATGTAAATATTGTCTAGAAAAACTTCGTTCAATTATAACTTCTGAATTGTCTTTTGTACGCCTTACATTGCATACATTGTGTGAATATCACGAACAAAAATTCATTTTAATTTTTCTGAGTATTTCGCACACAATATGAATATGCGTGAACCACCAGAATATTTTAAACGATTTGTTGTTTTTATTGGATCGAAAATCAGTTGCTGTTACCACCATAACATATCGAATAAATGAATACTGGATATTGTTCGTGCTCCTAACAGGTTGAAATAACGACTGAAATGTTTCAATCAATTTATTACGATTACTACTTACACCTAAATAATGTGTTCAACGGCTTAATATAACTGCAAAAACCCAAAGTGATGAAATTGAAATGCGATTCGACAACAATAGATGAAATTGAGTTATAATATCATGAAAAAATGTTGCCTTCGTTTATATTCATATGTTACTGATCTAGATTTATGAAAAAATAAATGCCAACGGTTTGTTAATTCATGATTCATAAGAACCCATGCTTTTTCATTGTTATACAATGACATTTTGAAATAATAAAATTTTCATATTCTGTTTCTGCTTTCAACGCTGTAAACCTAGCGATATGTGAGAATGTTTTTCCAATATCTTCATATACATCCAATATTTGTATAGAGTCCAGTTTAAAACAGTGCAAACACAGCTGGGTACCGCAAAGACGAACCATTGAAAGAAAATGTGTGGATATGAGATAATCGAAATACTGACATTCATGCAGTTAGAGAATAATGCATGAAGACGTTTCTGTCTGAGCTACAGAATGATTCGGAGAAGCGAATGATTTTAGTCAAGAGACATATTGTTTAAGTGCATTTCCGAACTTTCTACCATCTGAATCCAATAACTCAAATCGAAAGTCATTTACTAAATTAAAATCTTGATAGATATCTACTTTAAATCACCTGCATGATTTCAGTATTGGAATTGACATAAAAGCATATTTCAAAGTGTTGTTCACTTGAATCCATTGGTAGTTGTAAATGTCTAACGACAGTAATTATCATTCAATGTTGAATGACTGTCATTCAACAATGTATACCTGATTGATATCAAATTGAAAAAATTCAGGGCCATTTCTATATTTTTACATAGATGAAACATATTCTGATTTAAAAAAATGGATTTCCTAATATTTCTGAGAAATCTTTGAAACTCAGTGTACTGGGAAAACAACAAGAAAAAGTCTCTCGTAGAACACTTTGATTTATCTTTGTTGTTCCTGACAATTTTGCATTCATCTTAAATTGGAATTCCATAAAAATTCTCATTCGAGTAAGATTTTCTTCCGTTTGCCAGACACACAAATATTTTTGTCTACGATTATCATCTAGTTTGATAATTATTCGCACTTGGTGTCTCCCTTCCTTTGTGATTGTGCAAATTCCCGTCATTCTGTCAGCCATGAACCCAATAATGAATCAGCCTCAATGTTCTGCAGGTTCTTTATATTTCTCATCGTTAGCATTTCCGGAGTCGCACCAACTCGGACATACAAATCAAAGTGCGCTCTCTGACAAACATTCCTGAGACACAGAATGAGGAAGGTTCCTACTTTATCGTCACGTCCAATCTCATGATTCCATTGTTTCAGTCTCAATGAATTAATATCTACATTCTTCATGTCAACTCTCGGTACTTCAATGAATTGCTTCTCGATGGTGGTTTACAGCACGATCTCGTCTTCGGAGTCTATGACTGATGAACCATCACAAAGATATCTTCAGAAATCGCAATGGAAAAAATCGTTCCACATTTTTGAGGAAACTGTTTCTTCTTACTCCGTTGTCCTGAACAACTTCTGATCGACCTCCCCACTTGACTGCTTTTCTTCTATTTTCTTCAACACAAATCAGAGTTTTATTTTTCAATCTTTCTAATCTGTTCCGTATAATTGGAATGTTGAGAAATTTCTTTCAGAATATTTGGTAATTGTCTGATAAATCTTTTTTTTGTGCTTCTCATCTTCACTTTGTCCAATGTGTTTAATTTCGTGCATTCTGATCATTGTCTTCGTTCTGACTTTAATTATTTTAATGTTGTGTTTACTTCAGATCTTTAGTATATGTACACGCACTCATGATGGCTTAACAGTCGAAAGCGCTCTGCTACGATTTTAATTAATAAGTTTTCTGTACGAAATACGAAGTTTCTTTCTTTGAGTATATCGATACCTTTCACTTAAAAAAAAATCACCAAAAGAAACTTGGCGAATGAAAAATCTATTTAAAAAACAGAGTGAATTGAATAAAAACCTGAGAAACGTGTTCACTTGTTCACATTTCTGTGTCCTGTACATGGTCGATTAATATGGGACTCAACATTGATCCTTGCGGAGCACCAGGTACAGTTTATGAATATCGTCCAATTCAATATATTTTTTTGTTTCAGTGCACGCATGGCTCGGGTTTTTTCGAACTGCAAGTCCTAGAAATGGCGAATCCGCGGAGCGAACTGTCTAGCGGGGAGTGTTGCGGGGGAGGGGTACGTTCCCCACTGACAAATCGCTGTTCGGTGCCGTGCCAGACATTTTTCAGGCTCTGCCTGAAAGAATATCAGAGCAATGTGACCAGCACTGGTTCTTGTTCCTTCGGGAATACGTCGAGTCACGTCCTTGGGAGGGACTCCTTCACACTTGCCGACCCCGACAGGGGCAAATTGGTCTTGCCTTTTACCTTCAGATGGACGGTGAGTACCTCTTTTTTTATTGTGTTTTTCTAGGTATCGTATGGGATTGTTCCCAGTTTAAGTAAAACTTGACTTTGCCGATCATGTTTTATACGGATAAGTAGTGAACCAGTTGAGTTACTCACAATGTCATACATACAACCAGTCCAGTCAGTTATATAGTGGGAAATTTTCTCTTGAAGAATGATTCAATGACGACATTTTGGTCATTTCAACAGCCTTAAAATACCGAAAAATATGCCTGCTCCTCTCGTAGGAGTAAGTTTAATACCTGCTCAGTTCCCCAGCATACATCTAGTAGGCGCTCTAAGTCCTGTCAGTTATAATTTTTATTTAATCTTGTAACTGAAACGTAAAGTATGAGTCGTTTTGGGAATATTGTATAGTTGTCCTTTCGAATAGTTCTCTAACAAAAATAATAATGATTGATGTTCATTCTAATATTCCGCAGATGAACTGTAAAAAATATTCAACCTTAGCCAGCAATAATTTATCTCAAAAAACTGTCGTTCAAAAGAGCAGCTCGAATTTTAGTCTCCCTCAAAATTGTATTTATTCATCTGAGGTTACTATCTACCCGAATGAGATGATACCAGTTTTGTAGATGAATAATGAATCTTTTCCGATGAATTCAAACAGTTTCCAAGATCAGGACAATATGAAGAACTACCCACGTATCTTCTCATATGGAGTATGATATATTTCTTTTGAATTTGATCAAGGAACCAACCAGAATTTAATAATAAATATTGTGTTAATTCCTTTTCTCCACATTATATATATATTATATATATAACGTGGTTGTCAATTAATAAAGTGAAGTTTCAACGAACGAATTACTTTCAAAATTGATATCAGTATGAATAAAAGTAATAAACAGTTAGTAAGCCATATATATTAAGAAAAATATGTTTAGATTATTTTGAGGAATTGAATCAATAACATTAGAAATACGAATAATTCTGAAGCTATAAAAGGGAATATTCCAGAGATACAATTGCAAATATGAAGAACTACTCACGTAGATTCTGCTTTCTTCTCATATGGAGTATGATATATTTCTTTTGAATTTGATCAAGGAACTAACCAGAATTTAATGATAGATATTGGTTTAATTCTTTTTCTTCACATTATGATTATATTATAACGTGTATGTCAATTAATAAAGTGAAGTTTCAACGAACGAATTACTCTCAAAATTGATATCAGTATGAATAAGAGTAATAAACAGTTAGTAATCCATATATTTAAAAAAAATTGTTTAGATTATTTTGAGGATTTGAATCAATAACATTAGAAATATGAATAATTCTGAAGCTATAAAAAGGAATATTCCAGAGATACAATTGCAACTGAAAACAGTGGGCAACAGTTGATAATTCCCATTATTTCTGAACCAAACAAAAATGCATGTAGAATCTTTTAATAGAACGTTATTTTGGCAATTTACTAACGAAACCATAATAAACCCCTTTAGCTAAGCGTTTGGGGTTTATCCAGATAATAGAATAGAAACTAGGAAAATACTTCTTTAGAAGATAATCGATTATTTGAAAACATTTCTTTTCATAATATCAACTAGGTTTTTTGTATGCCGACGTTTTAAAATGTTCACAAAAATATTGACATCTGTTGAAATTTTTGTGGAATGTAATAAATACTATTCGAAATGTAAGTGGGGGTGTTTTCTATGGATATTCTTGTATTGAAAGCGATAATATATATTTTATGTAGTGAAGATTCAGAATTAAAGAAAATTGTTTTTGTTATATGAGATTTTGTGAACAAGGCACTCTGTAGAGATTGAGTTGAAGTGGAAATCATAGCAAGACAACTGTAATTTTTTTCACGAAAACCTGTGAAAAATGTAGGGCTAGGTTAGCTTAGTTGTGATTAATATCAATAGACATATATAGGAACTACAAGTTGGTGGATATATTTCTATTGATGAAGAATATCTCAATAGTCTTCTAGAGAACTATGCTTTGTTGTTTATTATAATTTTTGAGTTTATTTTGAAAGTACACTGTGTTCAGATTCTTTCCGAACTGCCCAATTACTATATATTTTTCATCGACCTAAACAGATGAGTGAACCAAAAAAATATATCAAGTGTTCAATTTAACATAAACCGTTCATGTTTGGCTTGAATAAGGTTATGATAGTTTGTGATTTTTTTAAGGTACTGCTTTGAATTCCATTCGATATCAATGTTGGCCTCCTATTTTTAACTAGTTATTCACCTCGGTGTACACCAATAATTATTTATAATATGTTCCGAGGTTTTAGTAATTGAATTTCTACCAGAAACATGGCATGAGCTTATTATTGTAAATTTGTCTCCAACTTTAACCAAGTTGCCGCCAAGTCGACGAAAGAATTTTTATAATTATCAAAACCGTAATATAGAATCGTAAGCCGATTTGTACTCGACAACATTTTCATTCGAAATTAACAGCCAAAAAGTCGGAATCACTATTTTAATTACAGGTAAAAACTTGAAGATCGTACAGTTTATAATGAAAATAATTCCAAAGATATCCGAAGTATCCCCGTAACATCCAGCTGCTAATGAAGAAAATAAACGAAGAGACCCTTTAAATTCTTCACTAACGAAAAGCGGGCTTAATCCAAATTACCTGCTGCTTCTTCTCCGATCTCATGGCGTTGACAGTGGTAGAGGATAAAATGGGGCGAAAGGCTATAAATGATTTGATGAAAGAAATTTATAACACAGGAATGATTTCTTATAAAATAATTCATTAGTAAAAAAAATATATTGTCCATGGGAATATTTTTTAGAATTCTCTGAAAGTCGTTGAACGATAATAGCATATTTAGCATAATAACAACCGTACAAAGTTATGATATCGTTAAAAACAATGATCTTGTTGTTTTTTTGTTGTTATAACCTTATAATTATTCAGTAGTTAGTGACTTGATATTTGTCCATCGAAAAATTCCAGCGAATAGACAAATTAAAGTTATTTGAATGTTGACGTCAGAGAGATCGAATGCGGCTTGAAACTAAAGAAACATTCAGGAAATGATAATTTATTCATTCCTGTTTCAGTACGCCAATTCAGAAATGAAGAGTTACTAATTGATTATTTAATTTTTTCAAGGAAAAAATAATTTGACAAATGCAATAACTTTTGGAGACAAACTCATTTCTTCGTCCTTCCACACTATTAAATATTTTCTAGATATATAATTTTTATTTTCAGGTTGTAAAGAGTTATAAATAAAAAAATCATTTTTTTTTTAAACAATAAAAGCCATACAATATAACTTTTTGAAAAAATTATTGGGAAAGTTTTTTCAAAGATATTAATTATTTATCATAAAACAATTACAATTGATAGTATTTTACAATCAAGCCAGAACTTTTTCCTATTTTATTTATTCCCACATGTTCAAAAACATTTTCCTGTTTAATATTTGGAAGAGATTCTATTGCTGTTAGTAAGAACGGCCGCAGTCGGTATCTTCAATGCGACAAGGACCGCTGTAATTTCTGAAGTGAATTTGTTTCAGCACTACATTAATTGATATCGTCCTTCTATGAAACTTAAGATTTCTTTTTTCGGTATCCGACGCTTTTTTTCATAATATTTACTAATCAACATTGAGTAGACACTCCACAAAGCAGAAGTTCAACAATTTTTCCCCATAATAGGATGTAGGCACATTTTCAGACAGCTTTTTGACATTTTCTTTTTTCGTGCCATTGGTCACTGTTTTGGCTGGATCTTCCATATTATTTATAATAACTCAAAATTGAAGCAAATACGAACAAACTATAAATGTATAAAAGGGCATTTAATCAACTTGGGTTTAGTGATAGAAATTGTAATGAAAAAAATAACAAGCGTAAGAATAATAAAAAATAGGAGCCATTTTATGCAACAAATTTAGATTCAAGGAAAAACCTTAAGAATGACAACAATGACACTCCTGCAGGTCTGGATTTTGAATAAAGTAACCTATTTCTGGATTTGTTTGAAAATATGAACAGGATGTTCATCAAATCAGATGTGGAATCATCTGCGACTCAAAGATAAACTTAAGTCACTATCTTCCATCGTTCAAGAAAACCTCTTGTAGGATATTCATGTTGAAAAGGGAAACATTCACAAAAAATAACCTTATTTTTATCGTGGATTTTTCAATTCACAGAAAAATATTTCTATTCAATTGAGAATGTTTCCCTTCTCAACCTATTTCGAATTCCAACTCAAAAGTGTTCCAGAATTTTTTCTTAAAATTATAGAATTTCACAAGAGAGATGGAATAAAATTCGTTTGCTACAGCAGCATCTCTGACTGCACTCTGACAGAACAGAACTCTGACAATTAGAAGAATTAACATGGAACAATTCTATTTGACAGTTGACGTGAGAGACTCGGCGATTGCACATTACAGACAATATTTTGGTAATAGTCGTAAGATTTTTAAAGTTGGGATTTTCATGGTCGGGTTATCACTATCACTTAAATCAAAACATTGAATGAATGACTACATTTGATGGCTTCTGATTGAGGTATTCCTTATATAGAAAATAGAAAGGAAATTGTGGCATTGCAGACAAATTTTTAAATTCCAGAAAAAAAAACATCTTTGAGCAGGATTTGAACCCGTGACCTCAAGATTACTAGTCTCATGCTCTACCAACTGAGCTATCGAAAACACAGGGTTCACATATGCATTTCGCGATACAGTTTTTTCACAGAATTGAATGTTAGTTGTTGAAACATGGAAATGAAATATGATATATAAAATCTACGTGTGTTATCAATGGTCATCAAAAACAGATTTTACCTATCTGGAATTTAAAATTCCATTCTTGGTATTCCTTTTGTTATTGCTGTTACTAGAAAAATATGACTAAAATCACGATTAGTTTCTTACTGTTTTCTTATCGATTATATTCCTACGATATTATCATAACCATTTTATTCTACATTCCTTTATTTCTTGAATATTTGCGATCACATTGATATGAACATGTGAAGATCTTACCAGAAGAGAAAGATCGATATCATTCCAGTTCTCTATTGGACCATAATTGGGAGGAAGATATTCTTGAAGGATAACATATAAATTGTAAACTACCACCAATGACAGATAGATAGAACAGCCAACTGCAAAGTATCACATGGGCCTGCAGTACATTTCTCAATGGTGAACTGTAGAAAATAATCGACAGTAAAGTCTGGCCTAAAGCTCGAAGCTATGCCACTGCAGACACAGGATGAAAAGATATACTACTGAAACGACTTATTATTGAAGAACCGCTGCAGGGTGTTTCTTCTCACTTCATTTCGTCGGAAGAAAAAGACGTAGATAAAAGGAAGGTGTACCTCGTTTTAAACAGGTTGGGCACAAAAACAAGACCTTTTACCGTGTTTTTTTTTTACTGAATCCATCACACAACGAATATAACGATATTATTGAACGACGGTAAAAAGTGTAAATCTCGTGTGAAACGTTTGCACTCGGTGTCGGATGGATGGTAGGAATGATTGTTTCTCTTTTCGATTCGTTTCGATTTTTTGCTGTTTCACTGCTTCATGATTTTCAAAAGGATAAGAGAATTTATAGTCCTCTCCACCGATGATGAAATGTACGAGAAATAATTATCAGCGGTATCAGAAAATGAACTATGGATTACAATGCTGAAGCTTCGTGAATCAGAAAAGAGAAAGTGTTATTCGAGATTTGTAGGAGTGAATTTGTTACCAATTTTTTTTGAAGTGACTGATATTTCTGGACAAATATATTTAATACCCTCATATTCTTAAACTGTTAAAATTTCAAACTACCACTGACTGACTCACACGTTTTCCCGTTACGATGTCAGGAAAACCATTATCCAAAAAAAGTTTGGTAATCGATTATTTTGTGGTTGGTCACATTAGGTACCCTTTGAATGAGCTGATTATAAGGTAAAGAAAACGCTAATTAATTAAATTACGACAAGAATATCTACCACAATGATGAAACATATATAGGGGAAACATAAAGACCATTGAGAATAATAAAATCTGAATAAAAATAGCTAATTTAAGGGCAAGCTTTTATGTAAGCCGTGTGCATAAAATAAGTTTAAGTCATCGCTGACAATGATTTAATTATTTTTTGTTGAATTATTTGGTTTTAAAAAGCTTGTCGCGCGAAGTGTTCTTAAAAGTAGGTACCGATTCATTTGATTGGGCAGTGGTTGGTTGGTAAATAAGAACTTGTCAAAGTATTCAATTTTTACAAAATATTCATAACAGTAGGTACAATTAATTTCTTGGACAATGATTGGTTGATAGCAAAATTTCAATTATTAATTTTATTAAATTTGAACTTTTTAAAACCAAAAATTAAAAAAAAAATTAAATTCGATACTTGAATTTTTTTACGTTTTAGTACACGGCTCACATAAAAGCTTGTTTTTAAAAAGTTTTTTTATCAGATATTTTATTTTTTGCTTTTTAGTTAGTTCGCCTCAATCTGTTCATTTCTAATAGAGCATCGTTATTACAAGGTCTCTTCCCTGTAAGTTTTGAGCTGAAAGAAGTCATGATCTCCGACCCGTAAAACACTCACACACCAATTTTGAATATAATCTGACCGAATAATCACAGAACTTGTCCGCCATTCTAAAGTCTGAATTTATAGATTTTGACAAAAAATTCATAATCTCCGAACCTGAAAACCCCAACAATTTTGAATGGAATATGACCATAATCAGAAAACTCGTCCTCCATCTTGGAGCCGCCATCTTAAATGTATGAATTTCGACAAAAAATTCATAATCTCCGATCCCGAAAACTCCTGCATACCAATTTTGAATCAAATCGGACCATAATTTCAAATCACGTCCATAATGCATTGTCACCGGAATTATGAGCACCTGCCAAATTTCAAATTAATCGGACGACTAGAAATCGGTCAGAATTCACTTGCAAGATTTGACCCAAACTGACAAACAAACGAACGAACTAACTAACAAGTGAAACTAAATGAAAGCTTGAAAAGCTTGTTAAAACAGCATTGATATTCGCGAAATTGTAAAATCGAAATAAGCTGAATATATATCAACAATTAATGGACTAGAACAATACACAAATTTCAATGACAAAATTCTAACGATGAATCCAATGATATCACAAGCAAATCGGCAGAGAGGCTGCTTCTATTCTGTTGCATTGGATGGAAAACGGTGATCTTCGAAAAATTCCTATTTTTTGGGGCACCAGATATAATTTGAATTTACTTGTTTCAATAAGACACTGGCGGTTGTGATTCCGTCAAACTGGAAAGCAGTTATTTTGAACCCAATATACCGAATCGTTATTTGATTGTAAATACGATACTCGTTTTTATTGAGAAGTGCGAAAAATGTATTGATTCAACTGAAGTCAATCCAAAACGTAACTCAAACACAAGTGAAACAAATATTCACGCAGAATATCGATATACCTAAGCGGACAAATCTATCGATCCTTGACAATACCAATCACTAGTATTTGGAATAATTAATGATGACGAATCGCCAATGCTTCAATAATTACTTATGTTCAAATGACTCCGTCGGCATTCATCAGGTAATTTTCTCCAATTGAATAGCAGAAGCTGTATATTAATAAAAATGTAATTATGACTGAAAAAATGATTCACAATGGAGTAATATCGAATGGTTGGTATGTGCAGTGGATGATGGTTATAATCATCCTTGATCATCATAGCTAGTTATTACTGAGTAATTATGAACTGTTCGAAGAGGAAAGTTATCTTTGATTCACGGCGCAATTGAAAAAAAAATACGTACGGTTTCATGGGATCCCAAGCCAAACTTCATTTATTGCTTTTGAGGGCAACGAACTTGTGTTTCTTTTCCTTTCGATATGTTTCTTCCTAGATTTTCGCTGATGTAATGTGTTGTACTACTTTCTTGCGTTCCTCTTCTTGTGCTTTGGTATTTTCAACAAAACACTTTATTTAATTAAAGTATACAAATAATGAATAGTTCTGTAATTTGCCATTTTAATATATGGTAGGGTCATAAATGAAACTGGTTATTCTAAATCAATCATTTCTTGATAGTTCTGAATGAATCTCTTCTAGAATTAGTAAAGAATTCAGCTGCAGCTGTTTCTATAAAGGAGTTATTGAGGAAAGATTTAAAGAATTCGGAAAAGTGTAGAGTAGGTTCATAAAATATCAGTTTTATCAAAGATCGTAAATGGATCTATGTCTCATTTTTCTCGATTTTAATGATGCTAAAGTCGAGTGGCGCCCTGCCAAAATTTTCAGAAATCAAATCTCGTCCCGCTGTCAGTCATTTGATTGCCGGAGTATATCATCTTTTGAATAAAAAGCATAGCAGAATTATCAATATTTAATGAAAATGTCAATATAACATATTACGAACAAAACCTCGTGAATTCCCCAATGATAATTTCTGTAACATCTTACTTTTTATGGTTGCTCACTCATTCATGGTATCACTTAGGGCGTGATGGATAAAATACATGTTTCTTCTTTATTTTCTTTCCTTGTTGCCCAAGGTGCACCTATTTTTTCCATGCTTGTCCATTTCTTGTGAAGACCTTCATTTCTCTAATCGTTTTTCTCTCTTGACATTATCTGTACTATACCAAACCATTTCTTTTTTATAAATACCTATATGCATGTGGTAATTGCTTTATGTTTCAATTTATTTCCGTTATCTTCGTTTTTGCATACATATCTTTTGGTCTCTCCTACAAATTTCCCTCCTTTTTGTAGGTGTTTTTTGTCTCATATATTTTGGAAAATCTAGAAATCCAAGATACGGTTTTGACCATTTGCAGAAAAATATTTGAATCTTTCAGTACTGACCGCAAGGTATATAAATGAGTTTTATGAACGTGTCAAGTGATTTTGTACTGAAATCTGGAATATTTTTGCGTATATTACGCACTCGATTTATCTATTTCCGCATGATTGACTATCGCAAATATTTGTTCAATTTTATTCGGAAAACATTGTGAGAATCATTAACAGCTTTCTTTTTTCATTAATGGCAATGGATTATCACATGTTCAAATGACCTCCAACTAACAATATTCTAATTATCTCAAGAATCGACCGACACCCAGCTCATGGTATTAACATGAACAATAACGGAAACATAAAATACCAGCAAGTTCTAGACATTATAATCATACACAATTAAAAGTTGTTTATTTTCAGGTAGAGCGACTCAACGTATTATTGGGTACATCAATTTACAGTTAACTTAAACATAACTCCGGCTGATTTAATTTATTCAAGCTCGTTTGAAGTATTCAGAATGTTTCGGCTAAAGAGTTTATATTTGTCCTTCCATCCACGATCGCTATTAACAGCGTGGAGAAACGTATTTCTCATACATGAGTGTATTCTGCATTTGCAATGTCGAATATAACAAAATTACCTATTATTTAAAAGGTTTTTAATTGTCACCAAGTTTTGCACGGAAAGGGTTATACAAATTTAAATGATAAGTGCAACAAGAGCAAAATTGAGGGTTATATATTTAACTAGTTTCACTGGCTTTTCTACAAAAAATCAAAGCAATATCAACCCTCAACATTTATCGAGTAGATTGACGTGGACGATCAAACAAAATGTTGATTTATACAACACAGGCCCGTGAATACATAATTTCAAGAATGCGCGAGTTTTTGAATGACAAAAAGTGGAAAAACTTTCATTAGAACCACCCAAGTCCTTGCGGATGCATGCCAGAAAGATGAACTCTACAATATGACTTTGATATTCGGGATCAATGTTTTATTGATTTGTTGAAAATATGAACAGGATGTTCATAAAATCAGATGTGGAATCATCTGCGACTGAAAGATAAACTTTAGTCACTATCTTCCATGAACAAATAGACAACATAAGTCTCAAAATTATTTTAAAAGAAAATTGCTCAAATATTTGGAAAATATGTGAATCTCAGATCAAACCATATAGACCGTTGGCGGTTTTTAGCTAATATGAACTTGATAACTACACAATTCAAGTAGTAGCAATTAATATACAGCAGAAACTCCAAATCGCATCACTTTTTGCAACATATTTGAATATTCCAGACCCCAATATACTGGTCATAGGGTATTCACCTGCATTGCTGATGGGTTGTATGTACATGATTATGAAAGTCGGGGTTATACACAATCAATTTGATTCCACCAAGTATCATTTCTTGTCCATTAGTTTTTTCACTTATTGAATTGAAAACAATAAGAGACCTGATTCGACCGAATAAGTTCATTCCCATCACAATTTCCCAACGTTTCAATCGATACAAAGACTTTTCTTCATGTCTACCATATTAGGCCAATGATCACAAAGTGTGAACTGTGAAATGTTTCTCGGTTTCCAAACGAACGACGATACCATCTCGAACTTATGAATATAATAAGACAGATGGAAAGATTATCCTTTTCAGGAATCATAGAGTATGAAAAACTGCCCATTGAATGATACTAACTAGACGAACATAATGAAGTTATTACGATCTATTCATTCACGCGTATATGCACACATTTACATCGCCATCTAGGAATAAATGAAGGCTATGTCCAAACACGGTAAATTTATTCGTGAGAAAACCGTCAAAGGATAAAAATTTTGACTTGAAAGAAGAAACCACCGGTGCTGCTATGAGTATATATAAATTGAATATTCAACAATTATATTATTTTTTGTTGGCAAGTACAAAGCTCATTTCCTTGTTATTTTTTTTTTCGCATATTCCTTCTCATTCTCATGATGAATTGAATGGTTGATGTAAAATCGGTAAAAAAAATGCCCATTTTCATCATTAGTTGCTGAGTGTCACAATTTCTCAGAAATAGGCATATTGTGTCAAAATTCTAGCAATAGTTGAAAGTATTATGAGATCTATTTATTATTTCTATGCATCTTACTTCAAAACTATCCGAAAATAAATCAAATTACTGAACAGTTACGATAAATGGAAGAATATTTCAGATGTTTCGCCATAATGAGGTTCTGAATAAGATTCACCCTAGAACGCCCAGAAGTTTTGGAACGATTGACGATGAAGAAATAAAAAAATATATCAAAATGCTATCAACGTTTTAGAAAATGAGGGAAATGAAGTAAGGAAATGTCGAGGGAAGTCTATACAAGATTTACATCTCCAGTCAGTAACTACTAAACTCAAATTGTGTGAGTCACTAATAATCTCGAAAATTTCTTACTGTGGCAGTGTTTATGGGCCCGCCTCAAAGCAATCTGATTCGGTGTGCGCAAATATGACCATATATCCTCTGCAATGAAGGAAACAGATCAGTCCTAGTCATTCCTAAGCACAAGTCTTCGATTTACACGCGTAGATTCTAATATAATGCTCCGAATCATTAAAACTCACTTCCCAGTGAATTTAGATCTTACATAATAAATTATTTGAAAAAAAGATTTAAGCCACAATTACAGAATTAGATTTCCTTCTTATCTCCGACCATAGCTTACTTTTTTTGTATTGCGGCTATTCAAACAAACACATTATTATATTCTATGTTCAAAAATTGTAGTGTATTTATCACTCCTTTCTAAGGATTGTATTTTTTACTTTTATTGATTTATATTGTGAAGGTTGAGTTTAAAAATAGCGCAAGCTGACACTCAATACCTTAATGTATTTTATTTTTATAGTCATGGTGAATAAAGACGCTTTATTATTATTATTATTAGTTTCATCAAAGAAATGTCATGTCAAAGCTGCCTGAACTCATCACCAACACCAGACACATCAATATTGCGATCAAATCTTCAATTCAATGGAAATACCATCAGTCATACGATATTGAGAAATGTTTAAATAATTTCAACTGCATATGATTCAATGAAATTTCTTCAAAACCTCAACCTGATAAGTTTTGGCTGATGAAATATATTTAAAAGAAGGAAAAGTTCATATATTTCCAAAACTTTCCGGTCGTGTCTGATTATTTCGAAATTAATTCTAAAAAAGAAAATAATAACGGAAGAAAACCACATTTGCTAATATTATTAACAAGTCTTTATGTCAACTAACAATGGAGATATTCTTCTTCAAATAACTGCTCGAACCTGCCCCTCTCTCCCCTACCATATTAATTTTTGGATTCACCAACCATGTAAAATCATTTCTGCTCCATGAATATGAAAGCAATTCTTTCAGCATCTGATACAGCTTGTCCAGATCTTTAGTTTGACAGAAATTTACTAATACGCAAGACGAATTTTCTTTCCACCACAGAGATAGTTTTATCTTGACTTTTTAGTTCCTGCACGAGTCATGGTAGTTCTAATTGTATTTATTCCTATTCTACCGCAACTAGCGGTAGAGAAAAAACTTGCACATTCTGAAAGTACGTCGCATTGTATAATTGTTCATTATAAACCAGTGTGTTGGTCACTCTGGTGCCGGTAGTGAATAATGTTAGATGTTGTGACTAGGCCTCTTACATTGTTGTCAGATGCATCAATCCCTCGGATTGGTTTGATAAGATTTAATATGGTATTTCCTAGAATAGTTGTTATTTTTGAAGGTGAAAAAATCCTGTCCATGTAAGCATGGCATTTTACCTCATTTCTGTAACTATGAGATTAGGAAGAAACAAGGGCCTTGTGATTCCTGCTATTGTTAGGACTAGGTTCCATCTAAAAATGCCGGGTGTCGACTTTTATTCATTAATGACTGAAAATGATTCATTGTCTAGATCAGAATAAAAATGATGTGTTATTTGTAATCAGTAAATATGTATGTAGTCATTTAAAAGGCTTTGGTTCATCATATAGTGTTATAACCCCTTCATGTTTCAGTCCTGATCAGTTATACTCGTATGTCTCTTGTTCTCATTCAACGTTTAGAAAAGTTTGGAAATCCTACATTTGTTACAAAAATTTTGAAGTTCATTTGAAGTTCCTGAAATGTTCGATAGCTCAAGTGATATATTTCAGAAAAAACCGAGTAGTTCTTTATACTCGTTCAAACGAGTTATATACGTTCAATGGTTATTTGTGACGGTGTGTTTCTTCATTTAACTTGGTTTGGTCTTTTATATCTAATCTTGTATATAGTGAATTACGATTCTGAGAAAAAGACTTTTGAAAATTTTATATTATTCTGAAGTTTCTATTTGTAGCATTCAATGCAAATAATTGTGACATGTAGAGCGATTTCATTGTAATTATTATATTCAGTTGTCAACTACCTAGTTCAAGTTTTGTGAAGTGTTGCTAATAGTAAAAATAAAAACAATAAACAGAAATCATTCAAATGAAAGCTGTGATTTCCACGCAGCAACTTTTATTTGGACGTTCATTCTAATTCACATTTACTATGACATCATTATTCAGATTGCCAAAAACTTTCTGAAGTCTTACGGGTCTTCAACAGAAGATTTATCTGAATGGATTTACTCTGGAGTATTGAATTGAATATTAACAAATTAACGACAAATTAACGCGACCTATATGAAAAGTCAATCATGTAGCGATTCTGAAATCCAATAGGATGTGTATATCACATTTGGTCTATCTGACAAAAGTATTTTCATTGACGTCACATTTTGCAATTTTCAGTTACTCCCATGATTTCGATCTGATTTTATACTATGTATAGTGTTGATCAACTTAATTTCACACGTGTCTTGATTTAATTGCAATGTTGGCTTCCATCGGCTCATTTCTACAAACGAAGTTATACAAATTGATTTATGACCAGCAGTAGAGATAATACTATAGCCTTGCCATGATTCCTCCTATTGGTACAGACACAGTTTTTATTGGCCCACGCACATTTCATTTAGAATGACACATGTCGGTTAAGTCCATGATGACCGTTTCCAGTTACAGAGATGAAACCAACTTGTGAAACAGTGCAAAAAACTTTGGTCTACACTACACCTAAAATAAACCGTTTTCAAGTTGATTAGACTTTTATTCGAAAAAAGTGACAGCTCCGGTCAGATAGATGAAATTCTCTTCATACCCTCCAGTTTTCAGTATCGAACCATGACTAGTTTTCCATAAATAAATCGTATTGACTCGTCGAGATACACCCCGAAAATGTCGAAAATAGTACCTGAAGACCAAGACATTTTCCCATAACCTGCTTGCATCGTCCAGAACCTTGTTCTGAAATTGAAGGTGAAATAGCTTATGTAGAAGTAATGTCAAACCTTTGCTAGGGGTTTCAGATGACTCTCGCTGAATGGAACTGATCAATCGGTACTGGGCAACACAGGCCATGCAAAGAAAGATGCGTTCCGGCGTTTCGAAGAAAGGAGGATTTTCCCGGAAATAACGGACACATGGCAACGTGCCGCCGGTTAAATCGCTGGCGAATGAATGCAAGTCAGCGAGAAGCGAGGGCACAGACGAGCATACGCAATGAGCTGCACCGTTTTCCCACGGTGACCGATTCATGTCCGTGATGTCATACAGAGGCATACGCGGCGGTCGTCGCTAGCTATATCTACACCGCCAGCTGCCTCTGACGGTCTCTTCTTCTAGATTCCCATTCCATTCAACCGAATACCGAGGACACATCAACAGGTACGGGGCGAGTCACCTAAGACTCCGCGGTCAATAACTCTACCACCAAATACCGATCAAAGATAATAATTTTTTATCAAAAATGAGGATGTATGTCCAGTTCAAATGAAACGGAATTTTCTTGCAAATTGATATGGGGATAAAAGGGTTCTACTAGTAGCTGAGCTCTATTTCCCAATGAATATTAACTGTTTATTGTAGAAGAACATGCCAGAAACAGTGCCAGCCCCTTCAACACCACAAGTTTCATCATAGACTGCTGCCCACCCTGGTATAGTTATTCTAATCCCAATTGGAACGGCAATAAAAATAAGAGCACTACGAGGAGTGTTCATATGCATTGCCCGGCAAATGGGAAATTTATATACTACCAGTGTTTTTACTTTCAAAGCGTTCCCGGTACAATCATAAAAAAGTTCTGTCGTGTGGCCCTAGTTGCCCAGATTATTAGTAAAGGCGCTATCAAATATATTTGGGAATAAATGCTCGGCTGCTGGATTGGACACCTGTTATCTGAAGCCGCATGATTTCCCCAGTTCACAATATTCCTTAATCAGTGCCGTGTGTTGGTGAGGTTAGGAATTATCCATTGAAAATCATTTTATCAATATGGCTTTCTGGAGACCTTACGAAACAAATAATAAAATTGAATTGAGATAACATGTGTCTACTTTTACATGGGGTGATCAATTGCTATGATTGTAAGAATAAGTAACTGAAAAAATACCACTGAAAAATAATATACCGACGCCTATGTCAAGGCGGCAACTGGAAAGAGAATTCCTTCCCGAAAGTTTTTATGCCGGTCCAATTGGGATTAGAAATACTATAATGGTTGGGAATGGCCTAGGTCCATAACTATGCTGTAGTAGTCCGTAATTATACCCCCCGTAGGGCCTTCTTGTAATCCCTAGCATATCTACAACCACGTACCACACGTTTGGTGTGGTTTCCAGAAGCATTGCGGTTTCAAGACATTTTGTATTAGTCTATTACATTCTGAGATTGTAGTGGCCAATGTTAGGACTTCCCCTAGGAATAATTTCCAGAAGAACTGAGATTGCGTAGACAATGGTCTCTGTCTATCAGAGAACAGTGCCCTCTGACACTGGACACTGCAGTGGCCGGGGTCCGATTGAGTATCAGTATTTTTTTTAGTTTTTTTAATTAAGCAATATATCAAATCATACAAGTTTTCAAAACACTATCAGGGTGGAATAATTCTTCAGAAGATTCCCGAGAGATATGCTGGGACACGACCAATGCGGAAGATATAACATAATACTTATTGAATAGAAAAAAAAAATACTTCATAATACTTATTATCCTACCTTTTGTCTTAGTGTGATACTGATAATGCAATAATCCACAGTTAATTTATTAGATCCAATGTATTTAACACATATTGCAGCAAAATAATTTGGTTGAACATCCGGTTGCTGTTGTTTCCTTTTCTATTGTAAGATGTCAAGTTTCTCTTGAAAATGAGGATTATGGAGATAGTTGGAAAAGTCTTCCAATGTCTCACTAATAGAAAAAAGTGGTTGGGGGAGTCGTAAATGAATATTTATCAGTTAATTCGATTTATTTTGTTGTAAACACTCCAATAACTAGTTTTATTATTACTGTACTGCACATTTCATTTTTCCGCCCAGTATCTAGGCGATGTGGAACAACGTTTTTACGGAGATCGAATAAAATTTTCTGAGGTGAATGAGTTTGAAAATCATCTGAATTTCCAATTGGTCTTCTTAAAGTGATTCACGATGGATGCAGGTGGATTTCAACTCGAAGAATGAATTTGTATGCAATGCGGCTATATGGCTGGTCTGACCTGTAAAGAATGATGAAAACAACAAAGATTGAACGATTGATGAATGAAGAACGAAGACTCAGTCAAGATCCTACGATAAAGAGAATGATGTATATAAATAGTAACAATAGTGAAGGTACGGAACGTTCTAAATAGATGAAGGTTGACAAGTATCAAGCAAGTTTTCCATAGTTTGAGTAAATTCAAGTAAATTATCTCTATAGGGACTTGAAAACATATCAAAACTGAAAACGGAAACATTTTCAATTGAAAATCTAATAGAAGGATTTTTCTAAAAAATGAAAAATCCAGGAAAATAATGTAGTTATTTTTTGTTATATCTAAAACACTAATTTCAAAGGGTCACTAGAAAAGAATTGTTTCCAATATTTTTCCATCTTTGCATAGTGAGATTGCTTCTAGAAATATTTCCCAATTCTTCCGGTCTTCCTGATGTTCGTGAAAGCGTGAAAGACCTAGTGAATGCGATGCCAATATTGCATCTATGTTACAAATGATTTTTGGTGAGTACACCTTCTTGGAAAACATTCTTTTTTGCCTCATTCATCTATATGAGTTCTTTATTAGGACTGAAATAGAAAATTAAATAAATATATGAATAAAAATGCAAATTTTCAATTTCAGTTTTTTTTCTTTTGAGTTAGGGTCTTTTCAGAATATCTGTCAGATGTAGTTCAATGTCCGGCGTGACTTTAGCCAGGGAAGTAGTTGTTTTCTGTTGGATATTACGAAAAATAACTTCATTATTTTCGTGAATTTTTGTAGAAAAATACTTAGATTTTCAATTGAGAATGTTTTCCCTTTCAACATGAATACCACTCCAAGAGGAGATAGTGACTAATAACCTGAAAGTGCAAAAAATATCTCGAGGGAAAACAGTGATGGTACTAAAAAAAACATTTGGTTACGTTTGATAGCATAGTCATTGTATTATATGACAATATCTCGAACACTATGACTTTTTTAGCGAAGTCAAAGTTAGTTATCCTGGTTGGTCATGAGCTGGCGATCAGCCTTTGAAAGATTGACATTGAATGTTGGGACACCCTGTATATACTGTTAAGAATCTGGGGTTCGTGGTTATTCGACGATTCTAGTACCTTCTGAAACATTGCCGTTACGCCACCCAGTTGCGTGACGAAACTCACATTAGCGTAGTGTACTGATTTTCGTAACAATATCCACACGCAGGGAGACTACAGTAGAAGAATAACGAATTATTTTTTTGTAACACGACGTACTGTATTACTAGAATTTTATGCAAGTTTTTTTCTTAAACAATGTTTATCCTTCACCAAGTTTTCTGAAACGCATTCTATTTAACACATCGTTATTCATCATGTTGAAGGACATCTTTCTATTCCTTCTGTGAGTTACTGAGCACTGAATACCGCCGCCTATTTGCAACAGTCGAATAAATAATATGCAGAGTTTCCTTCTTTTGACTTGGCGCAAGTATGCAGCATACCTGTGGAATGTTGTTGGATGGCTTAGCTACATGTTCAAAACTAATTCATTACGTACATAGCGTATTCAGAAATGTGTTGTTGGTAGTTTACCGTAGATAGGTGGTAATATACAAGTGTTATTATCCGTTCGATTTCAATGAATTAGCAGTGAAGCGAATCAGATATTGATTCACATCTCCACATCAAGGATGCTGCTTTGATATATGCGATTTTTTTTTCTCGATCAAACCATCATCAACTCATTCTAAAATATTATCATGTACGTTGCAGAAAACTGGAGCATAATTTTGCCAACACTCTTCGTTAATGAAATTAAAACTTGCCATTCCACAGCAGTGACCTTGTGAAATTGTCCTAATTTAAATGAGCGGAGAAAAACAATCATAAAATTAACACTAATTAAAAATGTCACCACATTAACGAAATACCAGCATCATGATCCTCAAAAATAACTAGATAAATTGAGAGAACATTTTTCTTCAGTCTCCTCTGTTTCATCACTCCAGTTCTCAATAACAATTGATTGGAACAAGAAAGCAACAAATATTTTTGTCTTCATCCATGTTGATTTCTGCCTTGAATATATAGCTTTATAGCTTTGACGGATTTGGTTATTGGATGTTCAGGACAAAATAAGGTGTGAGTAATTATTTTGGAAAAATATCATATATCTCAGATTAATACAAAATGTTGGTTCTACAAGAGATAATATTCAGTTACTTCTAGAACATTATTGCTCTAGAAGACTGAATAAATGGACAACAATTCATATCCTAGCCAGTTTCTCTTTGTTATTATTGAATATGTTCGGATTATTGTGTTTCCAAAACTTGTTCATGCCCACTTCAACCCAATGTAGGAAAAATTCAGTTGAATTGACGCACCTACCAATCAAAAAATATTTTTCCAAACTTCTTTAAATATTGAAATAACCCTGAGATTCTGCGGCTATTCTCGATGAATTTTCAATTTTAATGAAGTCTATTAATCTCATCATCGGCAACAATGATTAAAAAAATTCGGGCAAACTCTGGCTGACCTCAAACCGCTTCACCTTCAAGGTTAAAAAGAGATTCTCCTCTTGACCCCAGACATGCAGGACTGGCCTGGGGCTAGTCTCTACTTGAACCTGCAGGTATTTATGGATAAAATCAAATAGAATGCCGGTTTTTGTAGTATGTATGGCTAGCAGACGAGTTTTATTCAATAACAAGAAACTATTTGGTTTTTAGATGGACTTCACATTCGAAATGATGTGTGCATTGATTTGTTGAAAATATAAACAAGATGTTCATAAAATCAGATGTGGAATCATCTGCGACTGAAAGATAAACTTTTGTCACTATCTTCCATCGTCAAGATAACCTCTTGAAGGGTTTTCATGTTGAAAAGGGAAACATTCTCAATTGAATATTGATAGAAATATTTTTCTGAGAATTGAAAAATCCACTATTAAAATGAAGTTATTTTTTGTGAATGTCTAACAGAAAACAACTACTTCCCCGGCTAAAGCCACGCTGGACATTGAACTACATCTGATAGATATTCTCAAAGGCCCTAACTCAAAGAAAAATCTGAATTTGAAAATTTGCATTTTCATCCAGATAGTTATTTGATTTTCTATTCCAGTCTTAATTAAGAACTCATAAAGATGAATGAGGCAAAGAAGAATGTTTTCCAAAAGAGAGTACTCACCAGAAATCATTCGTAACATTGACGCAGTGAATGCGATGTCTCTCCTGCGTCAAGGTTACGAATGATTTCTGGTGAGTACTCTCTTTTGGAAAACATTCTTCCTTGCCTCATTCATCTTTATGAGTTCTTAATTAAGACTGGAATAGAAAATCAAATAACTATCTGAATAAAAATGCAAATTTTCAAATTCAGATTTTTTCTTTTGTGTTAGGGCCTTTTCAGAATATCTCTCAGATGTAGTTCAATGTCCAGCGTGGCTTTAGCCGGGGAAGTAGTTGTTTTCTGTTAGACATTCACAAAAAATAACTTCATTTTAATCGTGGATTTTTCAATTCACAGAAAAATCTTTCCATCAATATTCAATTGAGAATGTTTCCCTTTTCAACGATGTGTGCATCTTTGTGACATCTGAAATAAATTAGAGAGTAGAATCGTTATATTCGGCCAATAATGACCATTCAATAATTTTCACGTGAGGTCAGCGTGGAATGAATCTATCATTTGTTTAATTCAACCTGATTTGATCGTGATTATTTTATTTCAACGGGGTGTGCAGATTATTAGGGAAAAATACAAAAAGAATGAGTAGTGTTGATATCATAGAATTTTTTTTTTTTCGTATATATGAATTACTTCTCCTGAAATATAACCGGTTTCTACTGAAATATTTTTTTATTGACAAAACTTATTTGTATATTCATTATTTCCAAGGATATTTGTTATGAAGATAATAAATATCC
The DNA here is from genome assembly GCA_018342105.1 of Gonioctena quinquepunctata. Classification (NCBI taxonomy): domain Eukaryota; kingdom Metazoa; phylum Arthropoda; class Insecta; order Coleoptera; family Chrysomelidae; genus Gonioctena; species Gonioctena quinquepunctata. Next base: position 133,510 of record JAFIRS010000252.1, read on the forward strand.
AAGAAGTCGAAAAGACAATCCAACATTTTGATAACAAAAAAAAACAACACCAAGACCATCAACCTTTAGTGACAAAATATAATTTCATTAACAAATACAATGTAAGAAAAGTCATCTCATGATACTTTGAGATCGGAATTGGCCCAAACAAAACAATAAACAAAAAACATGTATACAATGTTTCATGTATTTATGTTAAAACTTACTTTTGAGAATAAAAAATCTGAACACAGGAGTGGATATGAAAAATAGAGTATTTGGAAGATCAAAATTAGCATTACTTATTTTAACACAAACCGAGGCAAATATGGCGGACTGGGGCATTACGAAAATTCTTATGTATGAACCCAATGACTAAGAAGAATATTGAAAGAAGCTTCCTGTATTTTGTTGAACGGTATTGATAATATAGTCGCATGTTTTCTCACTATTGTATTTTGTACTCAAAAGTTACTTGTCGGTTCTAAATAGTTCACATTGAATAGTTGTGTCAGATTTTGGCAGGAAATTGTCAAAGAACAATAATATTTCATAAAAAATTGAAATGGGAAATTTTCTATAAACTTAGATTTGAGAATGGGAAGAGAAGTTATTTATGAATCGTCATCAGATAAAGTATATTTTGTAGTAGTGATTTTCTTTATTATTATTTTTTGTGACATGTTAGGCAAATCATTTTCGACGAATTGTAAGTTTGCTCAGTACATTCTTGAATCCATAATAATAAAACGAATGAAATTTACTGATTTTCCGTTTTCGAACAGATAAATGGCATTTTTCAGTTCCAGCGGGAGATATAATAAAAAATGGAAAGTAATATCTTTATACCTCCCCAAAGGACCAAAAAAATATTCTAAGATACTTTCAATTAGTGCCGAAATTTCATATGCTTTCATAATTGAAGTAGCAAGACTGATAATCTATCACTATTTCGAACTTTCCAATAGAATGACGCTAATACTTTTCCAGTTGTAATGATTTAAGAATATTTGTGTATATATATATATATATATATATATATATATATATCGTACGTAATGACGTTTGAATGAATAAATATGGGTTTGAAAATATTATACAGGGTGTTTCTTAAGTACGTGTAGAACATTTAGGAGCATGTTGCTGACGTCAAAATAAGAAGAATAGTTATTCGTTTCTGAGATGCAGGGTGTCATAGTTCAATTCTTATTTTAATTTTTGTGAAATTCGAGTAATGTTTGGTATCTGGGAGTATTTTTCAATGACAAAATAAATTTGATGTTAGTTTGTCTCTTTCGAGGGGGTGGTACATGTCTTTTCAGTTATTTGAAATGTCATAACTTTTTTGTACGTACCTGTATCACGTTTTCTAGTCTGCCTGCCACTGGAGCTTTTTCAAAGGATCCAGACTCCATGAGGTTTGTGAATGTCTGGTGATTCGGCGCTCGATGATTAGGGAATCTTTCATTATGAATACGTCTAGCCTCGGAGCAATTGCCATCGGCGAGACCGTATACGTACATCATATTAGCCGTTTCGATATTCGTGAATGCTGCTATTTGAGAAAAATTGGAACACAAGTACAGAAAACAACTTCACTGTCACAAGAACGGATTGAAATGACATGACAAGTACTCACCTGAATGTTATTTATTTAAATCGGAAAAGAGTTCAAAAAACTCTGTAACAAATGTAACAAATGCATTGGCGTATTTTTTCCGATATTTACTACTTAGAGGCGACTTACGAGCCCCACGAAAATAATTCAAATGCATCGAATATTTCAAAACCCAATAACTCGAAAACAGTTTCTCGCAGCGACCTCTACCAAAAATATATTTTTCACACAAAAATGTTAGAAAAATCGATTTTTCCACTAGAAAACGTGATACAGGTACGTACAAAAAAGTTATGACATTTCAAATGACTGAAAAGACATGTAGGTGGCGCCACCCCCACGAAAGAGACAAACTAACATCAAATTTGATTCTGTCATTGAAAAATACTCCCAGATACCAAACTTTACTCGAATATCACAATTATTTAAAAATGTATTTACAAAAAATAAAAATAAAAAAGATGGCGGACATGAGAACAGCCTCTCGTCACTCCAATACCCCAATAAAACTCAAATCAATGCAGAGGGAGTCAGAAGTAGGGCAGGTAGAATGAGACAATGGTCCTTTAAATTCATGAATGTGGCAACATGAGTTTCATTTGGTTGGTAGTTTTGTATTTCGTAATCATAGTTTAGCTACTGTTTAATTTCTAGGTCAGGAAAAACCTACAATTGTTATGAACGGAAATGAACGGAAAAAAATCATAAAATCAAGTTGAAAATGCCCAAATGCTTCCAGGCACAAAATTGAGATGAATTCTACCCATTGGCTACCGGAGATAGTCCGTACCTGTTAAACGGGCCCCGACGGGATACTTACTTCACAAGAAAATCTTCGTAATAACAGTGTTGGCCAACTTAGACCATATTTTGCCTTTTAGCTTTTTTCTCGTTTTTTGTACATGCGAGTCTTTTCATTGTAGCTTTTGAACGTTCAGAAGAAAAGTTTAATCACACGGATACGTACAGAGCTTGAAGCATAATGGAGTTATTGATATTAATCGTCGTTTGTCACGACACGTTCACCGGTAGCTTGTGTGGTGAAGAAGAAATTATAAAGAAATCTGTGCACCAGTTCTGGAGATGAACAAATTGACTTTTAATAATCTTCGTCGAAAAAAGTTACAGGAAAAATGTTACGATTTAGCACTTCGTAAGTGCTGGCATTGCCGTGCGAAAAAATGTTAAGGTAACGCTGAATAAAAATTTAAAAAAAATTATATACGAATGTTTGAATCGGGATAAATTACAGTTTTGGGTAACCTCAATTAAGAACAAATATTTTCGTATCTTTAATGCATTAGAATAAAAGCTTGTCTGAATCAATTTGATCCGAATTCAAAGTCACAAATTTTCAATAGAAAATTTGTTTGGTGGATCAAACGATTGAATTTCGATGAGAAAGTATCATTTCAATCTCCAAGAAACCCTGATTTTGAAAGTATTAGGACCGTAAATAACAAAACTTGCCTTCATTTAACATGATTATTATCTATCAAACACAAAACATTTACTTACTATTGATTGTTCGTATTATATTCTACTAAAAAGGTACAAATGGAATACGCAGAAGAAGGGAACTCTTCAGGAACTTGATAAATTTGTTAATTATAAACGCCCGAAACAATTTGGGAGATACATGTTTGTTTTCACAAAATATTGAATTCCTTCCAGGTTGGCAATCATTTGTTCGAAATTATAATTTTCATTTCTATTTGGAATACTATATCTTTCAATTTATTTTATAGTTGAATAAAAACTTTTTAACAAAAAATTAAACCGTCGAAAAAATCAACTGAAAAGCAAAAAATAAAATAAAGCTTCTTAGTCTTAATGATAATTGAGCTCCTAAACTAATGTCAGTAACTTATTTTGAGTCGGCGCCAAACAAACAATTATTGAAGATCATTATATTACTTTGAAGAAGTAATAAAAACGCTGCTGCCATCATTTTACACTTTACCTTATTCAATTAGCAGTTTGTTTGGCGCCGACTCAAAATAAGTTACTGACATTAGTTTAGGAGCTCAATTATCATTAAGACTAAGAAGGTTTATTTTATTTTTGCTTTTCAGTTATTTTTTCGTCGGTTCAATTTTTTGTTAAAAAGTTTTTATTTTTCAATTTTTTGTGGCTGAAATCTACTAATCACTACCTACTTAATTTTTTATTACTTCCAAAATGCCTACTTACCTAGCTTATTTCAAGTATTAACTGTTAAATAATATGATTATCTACTTCAACTATTTATTGTTATATAATATAAATTATTTTTGAAAGTTCTGGTTAGTTGATTTCATCACTTTGTATATAATTCCATCCTTTCATAGATCGTAATTATTGTGACGGATATAGGAGGATTTGTCATAGTCAACTACATATGTGTGCCAATGTTCACAAGTGAAAAATCAATCATCCCCCATTTTTCTACCCATAGGGGTGGATCATTTCATTCCAAATTGAAATTTGATCAACTATGAGGTATACCCTATCTAAATTAATTATTAAAAAAGAATCATCCAAATCGGAAAACCCACTACAAAGTTATTCCTGATAGAATCGGTTACATTTTTCATTATGCGGTTTACCCTTTTTATCGGGGTTTTATTCAAAGGATTTAATTGTAGAAGTTATATCAATAAATTATTTAAATAAATATATTTATATAATTTTTTATATTTCAATTGGGCTAACAGTTTGTTATAGATTTCGTTTAACTTATTATTCTTTAACGGGTACCTTCAATTTTTTATCTTTAAATAGTTTAACAGAACAAAGATATTTAATATTGAAATCTATGGGAGGTTTAATTTTTTTTTGTAATTTTTAGAGGAAGGATGTTAATATGATTAATTTTTCCAAGACCCGTTTTTATTTGTTTACCAATGGACCAAAATTCAGAGGGTGAACGATTAATATCCTCCATTTTGCTACCCTTAGGGATGGACTTTTCTGTTCAAATTGGTCCAACTTCGAAGTACATCCTTCTCAATGAAAAAAGAATCATCGGAATCGAACTGCTCTGTGCTCATACATAAAAAAAAATATACGCGTCGACTAGAGAACCTCCTTCTTTTTTATTACGTCGGTTAAAAAGATATCAAACCTCTATCTGTTTTATATTCGGAGTGATAACAGTTGTTTCCCACACATTTTTATCAGGCAATACTACAGAGTAGTGAGCTGAATTACTTGATCTCATTTGCTACTCAAAGTATAGAGTGTAGATTTCTTATCCCTTCTCTGAATTCTCAAATTTTTATATACTTATTGTACATAAGATTTCTTGGACTCCTTCGGAACTAAACTAGCTGCTGATGCTACTCAAGTCCCTGATGGAACTGAGAATTTCCATTTTTTTAAATATTCCAAGAAACCACCAGTGACAAGGAACTTGACAAAAACAAAAACTCACTAGCATATCTAACTCGTTTGCTCAACTCATTTGATCTTATGGAAAATTTCTACAGAATATGAATCACAATTTTTGCATTGAAAATTCGGAACCAAAAACCTTTTATAGTTTTTGATAGTTTCGGAACAAATCGTCCATGAATGTGTCAAATTATTATATATTGGAAACTCTGTGCATACGAAGGTTATCGATCATGGTCACTTTATTAGATTTTCGGTAGGTTTTTGTCGCTTGTTTTTGTTCAATTGGATTCAGCTGTTGTGAAAGTTGGACTCCTCAGTCGAGCAGGCCTGAATGAGACAAAGATCTTCCCGCGCAGAACTTTAAGCACAACGAGCTGAGACACATTTAAGACTATCGTTAGCCCTCTATCTACGATCTCATTCGGAAGTTCGATCCGGTTTTGGAATGAATTGGATCGGCTTTAATCTATATAGCCATTGCTTCCCTTTCGATAAACTAGTTTCCTTCTTTGGGTGGATTACGTATCAGGAATTGATCTCCCGAGATCGGCCAGTTTAGTTCGTCATTAATAGTATTAAATCAACTATTGAGTATAAACAAGATCGGTAAATTGGAATTATGTCGTTGAGTGGTATAATCGACAAGCAGGATCTCCATGAGTTGATATAATATTTCATCATCCGTTCGAAACATTCGATATCGGTATCAGGAAAATGCATTGACCATCCATTCTGTGATATATATATATATATATATATATATATATATATATATATATATATATATATAGAAGAAGGGTAGTCTCGTGACTGGACTAGTTGAAAATAACTATGAATTTGAAATAAACTTTGTAAAAAGGATATTCCTTGAGGTTGCAGTCAAAATAATGACTGCAACCTCAAGGAATATCCTTTCTACAAAGTTTATTTCAAATTATATTATTATATATATATATATATATATATATATATATATTTTTCTCAGGTTATGGTTCGTTGGGTAAATAACCAATTGCAGGTTAAAACATTTTATGGGCGGTTTTATTTAAAAAAAAATTACGTTTCGCCTGGGAGGCTTCCAGGCTTCTTCAGATTTTAGCTGCCAAAACTCATTCAAGCCTCCTAGACGAAACGTAACTTTGTTTTAAATAATACTTCTTATAAAATGTTTTAACCTGCAATTGGCTATTTACGCAACGAACCATAACCTGAGGACCTACAATCCATACTATATTACATGGTTCAAGAATATATATATATATATATATATATATATATATATATATATATATCTAATATATAAAATTCTCGTGAAACGGTGTTTGTAATTAAACTCCTCCGAAATGGCTCGACCGATTCTCATGAAATTTTGTGTGCATATCGGTTAGGTCTGCGAATCGGACAACATCTACTTTTCATCCCCCTAAATGTTGAGGGTGGTCCACCCCTTAATTTTTTATTTTATTTTTTGGATAAAATTTGTTGTTTTTATGATACAGCATTCGAAAATACATATAACCCTAAATTTTCACCCTTCTACGATCAACCCCTATTTTTCCATCGCGGTTTTTTATTTTTTTATTTTATCCACAGATCTGCAATAGGGTTGCAAGATGGCAATCGAATATAATAATTGTAGTACGATCAATTGAGAACGGGATAACGGGATAAAGAAAAAACGGGATAACAGGAAAACGGAATAACGGGAATAACGGAATGACGAAAAAACGAGAAAACGGGATAACAGGATGACCGGATAAGGGAATAACGGGATAAATAAACAACGGGATAACAGGAAAACGGGAATAACGGGATAACGAAAAAACGGGAAAACGGGATGACAGGATAAGGGGAAAACGGATAACGGGATAATGAAAAAATGGGATAATAGAAAAACGGGATAACGAAAAAACGGGATAACGGGATGACAGGATAAGGGCATAAAGAAAAAACGGGATAACAGGAAAATGGGATAACGGGAATAACGGGATAACAAAAAAACGGGATAATGGGATGACAGGATAGGGGGATAACGGGAAAACGGGATAACGGGATAAAGAAAAAACGGGATAGCAGGAAAACAGGATAACGGGACAACAGGAAGCGGAAGGAGTCAAAAGCATAGTCTAGATGGAACAACATAAAGGAAAACAGAAAAAAAGAAATTCTACACGGACGAGAGTTTTCGGGAAAAACATTTTAGAGAACATAGAAATTTGGACAGGACAATGTTTATTTCTACATACTCAGAATTTTTTTTTCTCCAGAGTTTGCAGAAATAACATAAAACCTGAAGTCCCCAACTAGGGACACAGTCGTCCAAATGGAATAATAAAATAGTTTTTCTGTCAACCTGAATCCAAAATCCAAGAAAATGTATACAAAAAGATTCAAGAAAACTAATCCAGATATATAGGTAACCGGGTCACTTTTCACCGGAAACGACCCCATCTTGGGAATTTCAAATAGTACATCCTGTATATTTTCACTTTTTGTATTCTAGGGACGATTCTGAGTACGATCACATAATTTTGACACGTAAAAGGTATATTTAATGTTCCAGAACGAATAAAATGAAATCCCAGAAATAAAAAACATGTTTATAAATACTTCGGATCGGCCACTAAATATTGTTAATTATGTTCACCGGTGTATGCCAGCACTCAGTCAATTGTCGATTGATTAACCAGCCACATATGGATACCCAGGTTTCAATCGAATTCGACAAATTCGAGAACTTTCATCAACCCATATCAGGAAACAAGATTTATGTAATTCCGCGTTTTATTGCCGGGCTGCAAGTGTTTTTTCAAGTCACCGTAAAAGTGTATCAACCTACTTCCATGAGAATGATGGCTATTAATTAATGTTGATACTTGATCCAAAAATCTCTAAAACTGTATTAATTCATTTGGATTAGAAACTACGGCATTCCATAACGGAACAGTATGTGATATGTTAATTTATTTCGACGTAAGCATCAATAAATGTCAAAACAAGTTGATATAGAAAGGGACTTTTTCCCGCTTAGACATATGTTTGAAATGCTGACAAATTGAGAAGTCGAATTCCAGACATTGCTCAGTTTCCTATTCATCTGACTGCCCATCTAATATTTAGTTGAACTGTAAATGTAATGTTTATACATCTTGAATAACAATGGAAATTTTTAATACCAACGACAAATAATATGGAACGTTCGTACCAATAAAGCTACCAAAAACAACATTAATTTTTCTTATAATATTCAGAAGATTTGTTGTGATTTGGATCAGTTTGGTTGAAGAAAAACTATTGTTTCCTTACCAACGTTTCGTATTTATAGTTTCCACACTGAGTATGCTGGTATTTTCAGTATCCGTTTGTTTTTTTATTGTTTTTAATCAAAATCAACGAGTTAAATTTTAAAATCTACCTTTTCAACTGGCCGCGCCATCGTGTTCATTTGGTAGTCAAATTGGCTTTTTCAGACATAGAATCAAACACACAAACTGTCAAACTTTATTAAATTCGCATAATTTCTTCCCTCTGTAACTATTTATATTAAGAGGAGAAGTATTTTATTTAAGTAGCTGAAATTTCAAACAGAGAACCAATCAGATCAGTTTTATAGCGACAATTCAACTCATGTATAAAAATTGCATATGACACAGTGCAATTGTCAGTTTGAAAGCGGCAAAAGTTAGCTGCAACTTTTACAGCGACAAATGCACTAGTGGTTGTTTCACTTATTCATTTGTTTATCAATTATCGCGGTGTTGGTTGCCAAAATAAATAGTTTGTCAACAACTTATTGAATTTCTTAGCACTAACAATGAGTCGATTTGGTGAGTCTACGAACGCCGAAATTAGTCAAATTGTTAATACCTGTGTGCCTACTAATACAGTTACGACGCAATCATCAATCTGGCGACAGTTTTCTACGTTTTGCGATGCGAAAAGATATAAATTTGAGCCAGATACTTCCATCGAGAAATTGAATGTAATATTGCAAGAAAAGGCAACGGAGAAGATTACAAAGAAGCGGTAGTTGAAACAATTCGGAACACCACCGCTAAAATGCTACAAAGTAAATATTATAACGAATTCAATATTGTATTTAACCCTTTCACCGACGTTCAGTTTAATTCATCACGAGCTGCACGTAATGCTAAACGTAAAATACTACAAGCACAACCCGAAAAGAGAAAATCTAGTGCATCAGCTCTTGATGAATCTGAAGTATTTGCAATGGCCAGATTATATGACGAAAATGAACCGGAAGGACTTCAAAAGAAATCATATCACATTTTGGCGTTTGAATTACCTTGGCGCGGAGGAGAAGCAGCTTACTGCAAAACCACTTATTTCGTATCTGAAATTGAAAATAATGGAAAAGAAACTGGATGTATCGAGTATAATCCTCTATTTTCGTTCGAAAACGAGACAAGGCGGTAACAATAAATTATGTGACACCAAATGGATTACGCCTAATATTTTAGAGGAAGATATTTGCCCAATACGTTTATATAAAAACTTAATGGAAAAACGAGACACTTTTATAACATTGGACAGAGTATTTCTTACACCAAATCCCTTTTGGAAGAAGAAAAATCCCAAAGGTTGGAATAAGAACGTGCCGATTGGAATTAATGAAATTTCCAAATGGACTAAATGCTCAGCACAACGTATTGGTATAGATGTCAAACGTGTCAAAATTACAAATCACTCAAGTCGAGCGGCAGCAGTTAGCGAATTAAGTAAAAGCGGAACTGAAGAACAAAATAAAAATAACAGGACACAGCAATTCTTCATCAATAAAACCATACTTACAAGTTGACAAAGAGTATCATTCGAGCATTATTCAATCAATTCGTTTGGAAAAAGAAAAAACTTCAACATCTACTACAGAAACGATTAGCTGTGGCACCCGCAGCGACATCACTGTTCCTAGTTTGAATTTCAATAACTGCGTTTTTAATAATTTTACATTTAAATAAAAATGTGTTTATTTTTATTCATTAAATTGTCCTGCCGTATTACACTCTATGTTTGTATTGATATCAGGTAAATTTGTGTTGTTCAAATTCTAAACTGTTTCGTTTAGCAATATGACTCAAAAACCTGTCAACCTAAAAAAGCTCCACCTTCGGTGTTGCGTTTTTAATAGTTGACAGTTTTTCTCGTCTAATTGCTAAGCAACAGTTTCTCATTAAACAACCCAAATTTACCCGATAAAATACAAACCTCTCGTGCAATTATAAGTGATAAAACGTCTTCTCGCTGTTTTACTTTTACAGTGACAAATGCACTAGTGGTTTTTTCACTTATTCATTTGTTTATCAATTATCGCGGTGTTGGTTGCAAAAAAATAAATAAAGTTTGCATTGATATGTTTCTAAATATCTTATTCATTAAATTGTCCTGCCGAATTACACTCGATGTTTGTGTTGATATCGGGTAAATTTGTGTTGTTCAAATTCTAAACTGTTTCCTTTAGCAATTTGATTCGAAAACCTGTCAACCTAAAAACGCTCCATCCACCTTCGGTGTCGCGTTTTTAATAGTTGACAGTTTTTCTCGTCTAATTGCTAGGCAACAGTTTCTCATTAAACAACCCAAATTTATAAGTGATAAAAGCACCAGCAAATTCGATATTGTTTTGCGATAAAACTACACTTGGTCGTGTCAGAATTAAATGTCAACGCATTCAATTCCTATATAGGGAAGTAGGAAATGCAAAATTGATAGAATAAGGGATTTTGAACTCACTACATATAGTGATTTGATATTTGAATTCAAATATACCTTTTCAGCACGTTAAAAGCCTCAGTTTTTTAAGTAAGGCAATGTATAATTTAATGACGTAATTTTCAGTGTATCAGTAAGAGTTCTCGTAGACTTGTTGTTAGCGTGTTAGTCCATCACGCGGTAGGCTCGGGTTCGATTCCAAATCAAGGAGCTTTTTTGTTTTTAAACGGTTCCAGATACAAACATATTTGATCTTATAGTGGAATATTCATATTTATTTCAGGTTTTTGGATGAATTTGAGAGCAGTAAATAATCATTGTGATTGAATGAATCTGTAAAACGAAGCATTCAGAAACGGTAATTATTATTCGGACAAGACTTCTTCGATTTTGGATCGAAAATAATTGTACCTTTCCCCGTTGAAAATTGAAATATTACATGAATTCTGGTTTTAAATGTGATTCGGGAATTATTCTCATAAAATATTATTCGTTATAGAGATTTTATGGCAATTTTTTTTAAATTTCCCCAAACATTTTGCCTCTAGGAAATTTAACTGGTGTAATTTGCGGCCTTATTATCAGATATTGAACCACTTCAGATAATAAGACCGCAAATTTTCAGGCAAAATACTTTCTCGAAAATTAAAAAAAAAATGAGCGATAAAACCCCTAGCACTTATGATATTACCCTTGAATTGAACATTACACCAAAATATTCACCTCGAGTCAAATGAAGATGATATATTATGCCCTCATCGAAAGCCACCTAAACTATGGAATTATCGCCTGGGGGGCTACAAATAACGTATTCCTTAAAAACCTGGAAAAAATACAGAAGTTGATCCTCAAAGTTATTCACAACAAATATTATACTTACTCAACTGAAGACCTATATAATGAATCAAAAATCCAGGATTTGAGACAATTATATTTTCAACAGCCGTAGTCCGTCGACATAAATATAAGTCAATTTTAGAACCCATTAGCCACTTGTATGAAACAAAACAGAAACCAAACATGTCGCGACTAACGAGACCCTCGAAGAATGTCCTGCAAAGAAGTTTTTCATACCTTGGCCCGAAACTTTACATTCTCATACCAAGAGATTCAAAGCAGTCCCAGAACTTGAAACTTTTGAAAAGGAAAGTAAAGTCATGGATTTTCCAAATCCTTCGCCTTCAAGTTCACCAATACGTAGACTTGAAAAATGTTTATTATTTCTAAAGTTTATGAAAAATTGCCGGTGATACCATGGACAGAAAGAATGCTCTCGATTACCAGTTACTTTGGTTAGCTCACCTTGGGCAACTATTAACACTCAATTATATATTTTTTTCTTTTCTCTCCTTTCCTATGGTTCTTCTTATGGTTTTACCAGAAATATCATTGTTATTTTACTCTCCCATTTTGTCTCGCATATATGTGTATTTATACATGTGTTCTTATATATGTCTGAGTCTAGGTTGTTAACTTTTCTTTTTAACCGACGAAACCAAAAAAGGAGGAGGTTCTCTATTCGACCCGTATATTTTATGTTTTTCCATCATATTTTTTTATGTATGATCACGCATAACTTTTTACTGAGGCGTCCGATTCCGATAATTCTTTTTTAGTGGATAGAGTGTACTTCGACTTTGGTCCCATTTGAATTTAAAACATGAAATCCACCCCTAACGGTAGCGAAATGAAGGATATTGATCACTCACCCTCTGAATTCTGGTCCGTTAACCGATTCCAGGCATAACTTTGTACTGAGTTCTTCGATTTGGATGATTCTTTTTCTAATAGATAGGGTATACCTTATATTTGGATTTCGAAAGGAATTAGCCACCCCTACGGGTAGAAAAATAGGGGATAATAGATTTTTCACTAGTGAACATTAGCACACACATACGTAGTTGACAATGACAGATCGCTACTGACATTATTCTTGTTCCGTCAAAATCAGTATATTTTATGAGAGGATGGAATGATATACAAAGTAATGAAATAAACTAACCAGAACAACGAAAATAATTCATATTACAACAAATAGTAAAAGTAGATAATCATATTATTTAACTGGTAATAGTTGAAAAAAGGTGGGTAAGTATTTTGGAAGTAATAAAAAAACAAGTAGGTAGTAATTGGTAGATTTTAGCCACAAAAAATTGAAAAATAAAAACTTTTTAACAAAAAATTAAACCGACGAAATACGGAACTAAAAAGTAAAAAATAAAAACTTTTTAACAAAAAATTAAAGCTGATAATTGAGCTCCTAAACTAATGTAAGTAACTGATTTTGAGTCGGCACCAATTAAACTAGCAATTGAAATCAGGTGAAGCGTAAAATGATGGCAGCGAGATGCACGGCTGCGTTTTGATGACTTCTTTCATAGATAATGATCTTCGATAATTGTTTGTTTGGCGCCGACTCAAAATCAGTTACTCAGGAGCTCAATTATCATTTAGACTAAGAAGGTTTATTTTATTTTTTGCTTTTCAGTTGATTTTTTCGTCGGTTTAATTTTTTGTTAAAAAGGTTTTCTTACAATTAGTTGAGCAAATAAATTATTATTACTATTATCATTATAACGTACTGAACTTCAAGAAAATCGATCAAGCAAGACATGTTTACATTAGATATTCGGATGAAGACTATTCCAAAGATATTGTCACAGGAATTCATTCAATATAATGAATTGGTGTAATGCATGATCCTGCCACAAACAACAATCCGTTCTGTTCAGAAATGTACGACTATGTAGACGCATTTTTGCTAGCTAATAAGTGACAGGGAACCTCACACATCGAAGGTGTAAGCCATTAATTTCTTCTTCTTCGAAAACCGGAGAATCACTCAACATTCTCTGACCGTCATAAAAATAGTGAAAGATAAATGTTCCGGCGGAGATGGTATAACTGTAGTTTGTGATTTTATTGAAACATGAAGCGGCGATATTGAATACACATTTCATTTCGTATATTAGTAAACAAATTCGAGAATTCAAGGTATATCCGGTGAACATTTTCTGGTATGAAATATTGGTCATGGGACAAAGTTTTGTCTATTGAAACTAATCATAAATAATCAACCAAAAATCATAGTCAGGTGCTTTTTTGTGTCCAACGAGTATTTCATGATGTTAAGGACCGTATTTGGGGTTACTAAATACTCCAGGTAATCCCGGAAAATGGGTAAACAGAAGGATTGAATTATTTTTAGGTACCACTCTCTCAGAATTGACCTCTTAAAATTTTCCCAAGAAAACAACTATTCGAGAAATAAGGCGAACTTACTTCCTCAATACTTATTCGTGTATCCTGTCATAAACCGCAGGGCCCCATAAACTGCCTCGGTGTTATCGAATCATCTGGGAAATTTCAATAATTATGTAAACTCGTTCCAAAAACGGTTGTTATTAAAGCAATTGCAATATTGTTTAAAATCCAATGCTTTAAGTTTTGTGTGAACGGCGGTAATTAAGGAAGCGGCGGCAGTCACATGTCGCTGTCAAAGCGGAACAAAGCTAATTAATTATATTTATTCACATGTTTTCTTATTCTTTTTCTACGACTGGTTGATGAGATTACATTAACATGGAAATTGGATTGAAAAGAGGAGATCAGTCGTTTGGACTAGTTACCAAAAACGGCATTAATTTTCCGGATATTGTACAGTTTTGGAATATTCTCACGTAATATGCAAAAGCATCAGCTATATCGGATAATGGTCATTAAAAGTTGTTGATACAAGCACATATTTTATCATGTGTTTGATAGATGTCCCTCCACTGTTTATCAAGTCTTTTTATACTTTGTCTATTGCGTAATGCAGTATTTGTCGTTATTTTTTCTGGCATGAATTTTAAATTAATTTATGAATCTTCCAACGTTCACTTTCTACTATCTACAATGTCTACTATTATATGAACCATAACAATTTGTATCGATTTAACTTTTGATTTTAATGATTGTTCATACGGTAAAATAGGTTCAGTTACAGTTTTAAAGAAGGCCTTAAAAAATATATCACGAAATGAAGAAGAGACCAATTCCATTTAGGTTTAAATTATCAATTATAGTATCAGTTTTATCATATGCAATGGAGGCTTATTGATGAAAGATAATGTTTTACATTTGATATTGATATTTACTATTCATTTTACATATAGTTACTGATTTTTTTACTTGTCATAAATATACCATTTGAAAATCAATGAATCTATCCATCTCTCTACCTACCTATCACGTAATTATCGAATAATATTTTTGAATTATATTTACTGAATATTATTGAAAAGTCAAAACACACATCGTCATAAAAATAATTTTGCAAATGATTCCATAACAGAAAAAAAAAAGAAAAAAATATTCATCATTATATCAGGAGAAATTGATGTCTATAGCAATTATATAATATCAAAAATAATTAAAAAAAATACAAACAATGTTGTTGAGTAGAGAATGCAATTGATTAAATTGAAGTTAGATTAATTCAATTTGGAAATTAATTAAATCGAAATGGGCCACTTTTTCAATCAGGGCCTCAATATAGACCAATAATTTTCTAAATATATATCAAATACTTGGAAATTTGAATATGCCAGAAAGATATTAATGTTTTTCAACTCTTTTTTTAATTTTCACCTCTTTGAAGTTGAAATTAAAATCCAAAAAATCCATGTCATCCTACATACATACACAAAATACAATTTTACAGAAATTAATCTTCTTATTTTCAATCAAATATATATATATATATATATATATATATATATATATATATATATATATATATTATATATATATATATATATATATATATATATATGTGAGGCTTTCTTCATAATATAAACCGGAAAATTGAATAACAACTATATATTTTTTAAATTCATTATTGATGATGAAGTTATTTGTTCTTTGTTTGGGAACATAAAATAAATATTATTTACTGACATTCAGGTTGAGTTTGATTGTCTGAAACCATAATACATTTCTCCCAAATCATCCTTGATATGATTTTATATATCGGCGATGTCATTGGCAGAATAAAATAAAGTTTTAGCACCCCCTTTAGATCTAAATTGAATATGGATTTCATATGAACAAAAAAGAGATGAGATTGGATTCTTGTGGTACCTCGCAATTGATATTTAGTGGATGAATTGATTTCTTCTTGTGATTTTGGAACTACTCAATGAACTCCTAATGGAAAGAGGAATATTTCAGTAATATATAATAATTGAACTGAAAATCTCCACACAAGGGTAGAGATAAGAAGCCACATTTATGACTGCTATTCTGTTGCAAATATCTTATTGATCATAATATTTTAAATGCGGTATTATAAGAGCTTAATTCTTTCGACTGAAATGCGGTCTAGAGTTTGATCGATGTTTTCAAAATAATATAATATTCAAAACGCAACTTTTTATCATTGTCATTGAAGTTGATCATATAATTTATCACATCTTAGAAAATACCAACTGGATTATTCCATTGAGAAAAAAAACATAAAATCTAATTTCTTAATTTGTTCTGACTTATTAGGAATGGATGATTCAACAGTCAGTGATTTTCTTAACGCCATTGACAACCGACTAACGATGCTCGTTTGTTATTTTTTTCGAAAGACTGATTACCCTGTCCATTCACCATTGAAAATCGATAAACTGTCTCTGAACAATTAGAACTGCTTGTACGAATACCAGACGTCTAGGAAACTCAACCTCAGATCCAACGTTGCAACGCTGACATCTCAAAAGCTTTTGTGTACGGTATCTATGTGATCGTAATCTATTCCTGAATGGCTATATCCCAACATTTATTGTGATCAGTTAGCGTTATTATAACATTGGATAACAATAATATCCCACACAATGACCCTTTAAGTGATATTAATGAGATATGTTGTAGTGCAAACGTAGTGTCTTGTTTGTAGTGATGACGTGAATGTATAACTGCTAAAGGATAAATTCTTGCAACTGAACCCCAAAGAATTGCAAACAGGATAGTCGAATTAGATGAAGATATTGGTGTTGATAATGAAAAAAAGCAACTGAATAGTGCCAGGCCCAATCAATTCTTTTGATTTTTGAGGAAATTGAAAGTTGCAAATATGCCTACTTCTGGTAGGTAGGAATGAACTAACTGAATAAACGTTAATCATATATAGTAATAGTAACTTATGTCATATAAAGTAAAAGTAATTTATGTCGCACAAAATTGAGAATTATAAGTGAAACTGAATCATGTTTTTTAGGCATACCTATAATACATATTTTATGGACGTATAAATATTGTATTGAAATAAACAATTTAAAAAATGGAGAAACGCTGGGTATCTACATCTAACAAATAAACGAGAATGTCCTTATTTATAATTTTTTATATCATTTATATTTTATGATTTCATTCGATCTGGACGATATATACCTTTTCAATGCTAGATAAAGTGAGTTGAATATAATATATAGTTCAGCTGCGAAAATATATATTTTGATTTGAAGCTTGAATTTGTGGTCAATAAACCATCTCCATCATAGTTTTACTATTTTCGTTCGAAATCCGTACAAGACTGTATTGACATCTGAAGCAGAGATTTCAATTTGAATAAAATAAATAAAACCTTTTTTTTAATACTACATTTTTTATCAGGAGACATGTTTTCTAGTGTCTTAGAAATATATTATCTTTTTCAATTTGGTAATGATTATCAATAAGTCATCAAAATTCTAAAAGCAATTGAATACCCCATCTTTGCCCTCCTGATCAAGTTTTCCTTCTCTATTTTTCTATATTTTTCATAGAGAAGGAAAGAAAGGAGAGAACGAAAAAATCATAGAATATATAGGAGGTAATTATAAAAAAACAGTATATTAGAACATTTTAAACATGTGTTATGAAAGAAATGAAAGGCTCAAGAACCCAGTTTTATATAAATAGAGAAGGAGAAGTAATATGAGAAAAAAATTAAGTACTGGAAGGATTATTTTCAAGAACTATTGAACCCAAGAGACATCATAAATGACATTTTTGAACAAGACCAAGAATCATATGAATAAAATCAAGAAGTAGAAGACATTGCCACAAGTATAGTATAATATATATATATATATATATATATAAGAGAGAGAGAGAGATGGAGAGGAGGACGAACTAACAGCAGAAATGTTCAAATATGGAGGAAAAAAATTAGCAATGATAATGCAAAAAATATTAGAAATGTCGAACCGAGAAAACATAACAAAAACTTGGACAGAAGCAATTATACACTTTATTCACAAAAACTGTGAGCTATAGCTGAACTTAATTTACTTGAAACATATTTTAACCCAAAACGTAGAAAGAGAAGTAGCAGGATATCACTGGGTCTTCAGGAAAGGAAGATCAATAGTAGAGCAAATATTTACATCAAGATAAATTCAAGTTTATAGTAAGGAATAACAGAAATAGACATTTCTAATTCAAAATGATTTCAAGCAAGCATTCGACATAATTGATTAACTCAACTTTGAAGAAGACAAAACTGTGTGAAAATAGGTGGGGCTTAACCAAAAATTTACGAGTTAGAAAGGGACTAACACAAGGAGATCCAATGTCTTCAATTTTGTTTAGTTTTTGCGATAAGAAAAGCAGATAACGTGATATCAATAACATATGCAAACTAGAACTACAAGAAATATTATCAAGGTCAAAAGCAACAGCACTAGAAATCAACGAAATGAAAATAAAAGATGCTTTTTTCAGAAGGCGAGTTCAAAAAAGTAAAGAAATGGAAATTTAACCAACTAAAGGAAGACATACAGATTTGAGGAAGTAGAAGCCTTCACTTTTTTAGGAACAGAGATCATTATATAAGGTCAACAGAGTAGGTACTCAAGAACAAGATCAAGACAGATAAAACTGCGTATCATGGGCCCGATAGAATAGACAATGCCAGGAGTATGAGAAAGAAAATGTTTGAGGAAAATATATAAAGGCAAAAAAGTTCAAGGTAGATGATATATATATATATATTTATATATATATATATATAAATAAATAATATATATATATATATATATATATATATATATATATATATATATATATATTTGAAATAGTTTTCTTGAATCCTTCCTGTATATTTTTTTTCCGTAGTTTCTTGGGTTATTGGATTCTACAATTATTGATACGTTTATATTGTTAAAAGAAGTTTCGTCCCGGGCCTGGGACTTCTTCAGTTTTATTTATTTCATAATTCTCTGAGTGATGTGTAGCAGTCAATTTATATTAAATGAATCTTCCTTTTTTTGGAATTTTTCCACATAATGGAGTCCTATCAACATGTTTCTTGTTCTATATGTGTGTGTGTTTGGTTTGTTTCTTGAACCTTTCATGTACTTTGTAGGGGGTTCTTGTGGTTGAGGTTCGTTTAACATATAAACAATATTAGCTAAAAGCTCTTGTTTTCTTTTGTTGTCGACGTTTCGACGGGAGGCCCCTCGTCTTCTTCAACGAACATTTGTTTTCCTGGTACATCTTGAAATAGAAAGAGAGAAGAAGAAAGAAAATAAACCACGTTATACATCGACCATCACGAACAAAAGCATAACAGAATAAACACAAAAAACTGGTATTTTTCTACGGTGTTGATGAAAACTGCCAAAAAAGCAGTTCACCATGAATCACACCAATCTTATTCGGTAAAAACACAGCCACACTATGGCCCCTATTTTAACTCATCATCTGAAGAAGGTGAACAGAGCCTATCAAATTTATGTTTGATATTCAAAACCTATTGTTATTTCGATTTCCATTTTCAACTATTTCACGATATACCAAATATATATACATATATATATACATATATATATATATATATATATATATATATATATATATATATATATATATATATATATATATATAGAGGTCCCATTTCACGACGTTTCGGCAAGATGACATATGACATCTTCAGGTGATGTTTCGTTGATGATTCGAACTCGACTGTGTCACAAATATTATCCTTATATTCAAGACAAAATATTATTACTATTAATAAAGCTAGATTTGAGTTCAGGCTTGTATGCTGCCATTTACATAGAATGTCATTATTGCATCGGGGCTGTGTAATGAGACCACTGTACAAACTACCTGGACGGTATTTATTCTGATTTCCTTAAATCAAAATAAATGTAAACCTAAAATTTTTCCATATATTACGTTTGAATAGAAAAAGGTTATTGTCGTGATTTCAGCCTTTTGGTTTGAATGAAAGATTTCATCAGGACTTTATAGTTATGAGTTCGTGAACAGAGTTCCTTCTTCCATCTTTTCGCATGTTTTTTATCTCGTGGCTGCATAGGCTTATTGCTACGTCAAAAAATACAAATGAAAAGTCATTTCTTCTCTAATGGATCATCATAGAATTCCAACATCATGCACCTGGAAATATCGCCATTAGCCCGAGAGAATTACAAGGCATTCTAGCTGTACATCGATGCGAAAAATGCAAGCGAAACATTCGAGTTATGACATATGTAAATTGCAAACCGAACACCGCAATCGACCAGCCGTTAGCTCTTTCTTGTGAACGTTCTATGCTATTCGCAGAATTAATCTTGATATTATTCACATGTCAAGAATACAATCACTTCACCCACGCAATTCACTACCGCTCTAGAGCACTCTGAACTGATTCATTTGTTTCTTCGCAGACATCCAATAGACGTTCTTGAATAATCATTGAGATGTATATTGTTATTTGCACTTGTTTACAAGCAGGTGAAACACGATATAACGAACATCAGAACAAATTATCTATTATATTATGGATTAGATTTTCAATAGTACCGTCAACTGATCGATTGACATATCAATTATTTGATTTAGGTATACTTCAAAACTAATAATGGGTAATTCAGCTACACATACCCTACATTATAGATCAAATAGAAAAAATATCAGTGTCTTCAGAAGATCTAGTCCTCTTCAACCTTCATATAATATAGCCCCGTGAACACGATCTAACCTTAGGAAAGGTTCGCGATAAAAATTGGTATACATAGATATTTGATCATGGAGAATATTCTCACGCTATCCATGTTGCTATAACTCGCATAATGGAATAATGGGATAACGGAAATCTGGATAGCGGGAAAGTGGTTAACGGGAAACGGCATAACGGGATAACGGGAAATGGGGTAACGGGAAACGGAATAACGAGAAACGGGATAACGGGAAGCGAACAAAGTCACAGGCATAACCTAGATGGAACAACACAATGAAAAATAGGAAAAAAAATATATGCCGACGAAAACGCAGGTATACTTCTGCCATATATCTAAGAGACTCATTATAAATGGTAATCCGATACCGTTATCATGGCCCATTGGTCGAGGTGTGAAAAACAATAGAAAAGAGGCTTTGGATTCCAGGTACGGATTTGAACATACGTTAGTTGTCTCCTATATTCCATTTTAATAGGCAAATTGAAATTTGTCCACGTAATTTGATAGTTATGACTAATTTAATTGATTTTAACCTTTTTATATTAGGTTTGGATTATGTTATGAACTAATTTGCTTAAAATAATCAGGACAGGCCGTCAATTAAACATTTTTGAACAATTGTGTAAAAATTTCATTGTATCGAGTACGTCCTTGTGGTCGGTCGAACGCTTAGCCTTATCGGTAATTAATAATAATGAATCTATCAGATACCAGCTAGTTATCATATATACCTGTGACATTACACTAGGAAAAACAAAAATGCTATAATGGATATCCGAGAATGAATTACTCAATATGAGAAAATAATTGTGCGCCAAATGAGAATTTAGTCATTACCGTAATAATGGCATAATAAAGCTCAGAGCAATAAGAAAAATGCCGTCTTGGACTGAATGAAGTGATCAGAAAGATATATTTAAAACTAAAGGATTATCCAGTATACATTTCTGGATTCTCAGTTAATTAGAATGAGGGGTATACCTTGAGGTCATCTTCTTCAGTATTATGAAGGAATCAAATTTTGAAATGATCTGACGCCTTTCTTGGACATTCGTTTTTTGTAATTTTCGAACCTTAATCACACCTGCTTACATGTTGAATGTCCTCTCGTCTTCTTTATCAGCTCCTATTTAAAATAAATCAAAATCGTTCCTTTCAAATAGTGGTATCTATTGTATCGACTTCTCCATTTGGAATTAAGTCAAATGTTTTGAATTGATTGTACGCCAGTGTCGACTTATAACGTACGCATCACGTATTACAATGCCATGGTCAGTATTGCTGTTATACCTGCATGATTTCCAACATAGGCAACAAGTGTGAGAGCTTTTCGAAGAATTATTCAAACGCAGTTAGTTACACTATCAAATCCTGAATGACGATGTGTGGTGATATTGGAATACCGCTAGGTTTATATTCAGTACCTCATTTGTCATTTTACTCGTATTGCAGGTAGTAGGTTTCAGTTCAGAACCCAGAAAAGTATTCGATAGACAGGCGAAAGCTTTCCCCACGACTACAGAGTGATTCCTATTCTGAGATAGTTTCCGATGCCTAAATAATTGTGTCGCAGAAATTGCGGAACCCCAAAGAAAGTCATTAAAAAATTCATATATAAAGTATAATGTATACGTAAGGAATCATATCTTGATAAGTTTTCCAAATAATAATTGATAATTAACACTCCCTCCACATGGGCAGTGTTACATCATATTCACCCTCAACAGTGTTTTAAGATTCCTATTTTGGACTACCTTCCTGTTTTCTTCAATATTTCCTTTTCAATGGAATCGTTAACATCTGCTTGCGGTCGAAAGGTATGATGCAACATGCATAAATACATTATCTTTTAGTAAAAGGACTCTTAATTTGGATAATAATATGTGTGAATATAGAATGAAAAAACTCTCATTGAAAGTTATCACGATCGGAATTGTTATAGTTTCATAGAATTGTTTACAACTGTACGCACACAAAATGTTAATTAAAACATTCTGGGATCGATGACATGCATTATAAGTACTCACTCGTTACCTGTGAACCAGTGGCGTAGAAAAAAATTTCAGGTTATTAGAATTTCAAGTCGATGGTTGCAGATGTACATTGTATGCTGGAAATATGACGCTGGTGAACTAATAGTGACTAATTATTCATAATCAATCGTTCTGGCGCAGTGCGTAGGATGAAGAATGAACTTTTGCACATTGTCATTAACGCTGATCAGATTATCGACACCCGGTAGTCATTCCAAAGTCAATTCAATGCAGATTTGCTGGAAGTTCATGTAGCTAAATTCACGTGCTCAGATTCATAACACAATTTCCAGAGCTGATGATTATTAACCAAAGAGCTACTTTCTGGTGAGATGTCCCATTATTACACCCCGATTGTATTCGTTTTAGACAAACTGTGTTAGATTTGCATTTTTTTTTCGCAAAATGTCCTGAAAATTCGGCGGTTTGAGAGCATTGTATACACATAAAAACATCGACCCACTTGCTCTTAATGAAATTAATATTTCCTACTGAGCTATTACACAGGTAAATAAATATGCATTTCGAACAGATTCACTCTACAAGTTCTAAAATTTTATTGATACGATGAAATGGTTTTATCCATTGAAACCAACTTCCCCAGTCAATTAGTGTTCCGAAGTGTTGTTGGATACTCGTATGACTTCAATATCCATTCCCGTAAATACATTCCCACCACACTCATGTAGCAGTCAACGTACGACTTCCAATATATAATTATAAATACGTACTGATTCGGAATTTTTATTAGGTACCACGTTACCTCTCATTAATTATACCAAACGTAAATTATATAATGAACTCGTATTACACCAGTGATTCCGTATTATAATGTGAGTACAAAATTCAGACACCACCCACGCAGGCCAGGGCTTTTTATCTGAAGAGCGTACTTGAAAATTGTGTTTCCTTTGTAGATAGAGCGGTTATTTGGGTGCCTTGCTTTTGCTCGGTTTCATCTTTGAAGGTCAGCGATCATTTTATTTCCGCAGAATTGCTTTATATATTTTATTTTCTCTAGAATTAATTCCAATTTGTCTAGTTTTTGAATCAATATTCTTATATTTAATAACAGTTCATATTTATCCAACACACAACTGTACACATCACAATTTACATTGTACGCCCTGAAGATGAATATATATGAAGGTTGAAACCTCGGAAACGTATTGACAATGGTTCCAGATACTTGAACTTATCCGATCTAATTTTCAATTATTATTTGAGGTCACATGGCATCCAAATGAAAAAAAAAAATATTGGATACTGTGAATGTCCAGGGTCTTTCATCATTATGTTTCTGTCAACTTTATATTCCCTTCTGAGAAAAACAATCGTGACGATCTCCAACTGAAATAAATCAAAGCAAAACAAATTATGTATTTCTTCATAGATTAGCAGAATCAACGATATTTTCATTGATTCGGCGAACATTCCTCAAGACATAGTTTCAAATATAATTATAAATGTATTAACATAACTATAAAATTTCCAATGCCTAGCACTAAGCTATTTTCGCTGCAACTGAAACCGAGAATACACAACTTACATTGCGCAGCATTTCTATCGACATAAATTGTGGTATTTTATTATTTTCATTGTTCGTCAATACCTGTCAGTGTTTATGATAGAAACAAGGCATTCAATTCCTAACCTACATATTTGTCTTGACCTTCGAGACCGAGACTCATTCATACATATTTCTCCAGTCGATATGTAGAAGAAAATGTGAAAAAATATGTATATATAGCTTTTCATGAGTGTGGATAGAATTGTAGGACTTCCCCGACACAAATCAATTTTTAATGATTGATTGCAGTGAAATATCGAAAATGAAAAAAGTCAACATCATATCGCTCATCCATGCTGACAGAGAATAATATATGGATTTATTAGTTCATAGAAATTATTTTTAATTTTTCTTTTTTAAACCTTTATTTTTTGCATGAAACCATACCTCGAAAAGTCTACTCAAAGTAATTGTGAAAAAAAGGAATGATTCAAAAACTACCAATTAAAAAAAATTTATGTGCCGTCAAATTTGCTATAGAAACAGAAAAGCTACCATGATTTATGTACCAGAAATACTCGATGTAGGCTGAAATAACCCTGAAAAAAATATTAAATCCCCCAGTGGTAAAATAAAATAATATTTTAGGAAAATTTTTGGATTTTTTTGCAAAAATTTTGAAAAACAAAATTAATGAAAAAGTTAATGAAAACTCAATATGGTCCCTGTGTCGCCAATCAATTTTCAACAAGGTTGAGTATCCTTTGGAAGTTAATGACTGAGAACTTATTGTACTATTAGAGCAAAAAATGTACATATTTGAAAATTTCAAATTCAGAATGGGGTGAGAAATACGAAAAAGTGTATATGAGCCTTTTCGCTGAAAATGGATTGGATGTTGTGAAACTTATTTCAAATCAAATCACTTCAGTGATGAACTGCTTATCCAATAGAAACTCTCTGCAACATGTTGAAAATTGATTTTCTTAACCGTTGCTTCAAATAATACAATTAATAAATAATAAACAATATTTAAAAAAAACAACACGTCATATTTTGAAAATTATTCATTTTAAGGCATATCTTTCTATCCTCTTCTTCGGCAGAATGATCGTGTATCTAGTATACATAAATGTCATATTTTTACAAGCATTTGTCGAACACCTAAACAAATTTATTCTTTGTGGAAATTATTCGAGAGGGGACAGAAGTGTTTCCTTAAACGTGACCAAAGAAAGTATATTTTTCAATAATTTTTGGTATATGCTTCAATGTGAATTACCTAGGCAAAACATTGTTTCACTGTACGTTACTGAGAAGCTGATATTTTTTTCATTTACATTCTCAAGGTGGAAAAAAACGCAGTAACCTACCAGGGTAACTAAACTAGTTTTCCAGTTAAGAATAGATAAAAACGAACTATTTTTATTTCCAGGGAAGAGAAAACAAAACACAATCTACCGCCACCTTCCCAAATAATATTTAGACAGTATTTGATAAACTATTGTTCTAATATAAATATAAATCCCTTTTGTTTGCTTGAGTGCACATTTGAATATGTGGAAATATCAACAAATTGTTTGAGAAATGTAAAATGAACTTCAGTTGAGTTGAGTAATTGATCAAATGATAATTCAAGCTGTGTAGATGAAATCAATTATCAAAGCACAACACAATAATAAGAATAAACAGGAATGTCGCAATTGAATCGATAAGTGGAACATATATTCGTATGTGTCCATGATTCAAGCGTTTCAGCAGTAGTTAAACTATTGGAAATATTTGTTTTCTCACTTATTATCAACTCCTCCTAATTTTTTCTTTATTCCAGTAGACTAACAACTGTTAGTGGTATTGCAACGAGTTAGAATACACCCTGTATTCTTAACCATTATGTTTCTGTTATGTAGTTGTTTGAAAATTCATATAGGAATTAACGATGACAACAAAAATAACGAATAGGAAGAGTATTAGTACTAAGGACGAAATAATCAAAAAATAACTGTTTATGGTTGAGTTCGTTTGGAAATTGATTGTCTGTAAATCTCTCAGCGATTACCTTCTCAAAGTTTCGTCACCAAATATTACACAACTCGGAAAACATATTCAAATCCGAAATCCAATTCAATAACCCGGTCCTTATTTTCCGATCGAAGCCAACGTCGAATAGAGAAAAGTCATTCCCGTGACACTTATAAAGAAGAAAGATTGGCTGCATGTTTGTTTGGTTAATGTTAATGTCTTGTTTGTCCTTCGGCTGGTGGACAAGCGACGTTTGCCTGACAATTGAAGAGATGAGAGGATAACGGAAGACAAATTATGCTAAGCCTCTTATTTGTGATGCCACGAGAAAGCAAAAGACAGCTTTGCTCATCGGGTACTTGGGTGGCAGAGAGAGATTCGGATGGGAGTGAAAAATTGAATGATTCACGGATAATTGGGATTTATCCGTGTACCAACTACGATATAAATCAATAAACGAAATGCTCACCCATACATCCAGTCGGAGATTAGTGGAAGCCAAGCTCTTTCTATATTATTTATAGCTTTTTTTGATGTATCCATAAATTTCATCTATTCAAGATTCCAATCCGAAGATTTTTCAAAGTTTCCTCCTCTATTCATATTTCATCTCCATTCCTGACTAGTAGCTTTCTTTAGAGGGTATTCCCATTTTTAACATGACTCTTTCAGTGGTCAATCGCTTCTTCGATCCCTTTCAAGGGAAGGTTCCATATTTCGAATATCTTCGAGCTCATCACTGAAATACAGATAACATTTTTTATTTGATATTACTTACAAGTGCTCATAACTCCAAAGTGATAATTCAGGTTGTCGACAACAAATCTTCTTTGAAATCTATCAAATTCATGAGCAACATACACGGTAAAAAATAACTTATTATGAGCTGCCAATATCCCCTTATAGGCTCAGGGGGTGGATTAGTTCAAGTGAAACTTCATCTAAAGTTCACTTTCAAAATGTCCACGAACTTCCAAGGGAAAATTCACCCCAGTATATACTCAAATGCGTTCATATATTTAAGGGATACATTGTTGGTAAATATGTCAAATATGTACTCATTACCCGACTGCGCGACCTTTTTGGTTATGAAAAATCCTAACTAAAAAGTGTAAAATAAAAAAGTTGATCTGTTGTAAATATGGCGTAAAGTTTAACTTCGCCAAATTGGACGTCGGAGTTCGGAATAACCTACATTTTACCTATAATATTTGTTGTGGTTGTTTTTTCAAAAAAGTGTGCACAACTTATTTCGAAAAGAAATAGGTTCTTATTGATATCCCTACAAAAATATTCATTCCCTAAAATGTAGTCGGTGTCTAAGCTATTGTTTTTCATGACAGACAAGTCATCAAAACATGTTTCTTTTCTACAATCATTCCTTTATTATTCTTGTGTTTCTATGCGGAATACTTCAAACAAAAACTCTCTATGAAATTCTCATTTCGATTTCGTATACTTGTAATTGCGAAAGTGGACACTTCCACTTTAATACGTTGGACACAAAATAGGGAGAAAAGTATGACTGTGTGCACGTATCGATATAATCGATGAAAGAAAATTGTATTTTGCGCATAATATAATTTATTAAAATCGTAGCAAAGCGCTTTCGACCCTTAGATCATCATCAGTGCGTACCTGAAAGTAACTAATATTGATAGAGAACAAGTTACTGAAAATGAACTAATTAGACTTATCTCTTAAAGTGTTATTCAATTTCGATGACTCAAATGTGAGAATTTAAGAGTCTTGACTGGTCTTCCTTGGAATATTGAAACATATATTTGACAGATGACAGTCCCCATTAGATGGATCATCTTCTAATGTGTTTTTCGTATGACAGGGATATTCCTTTCATGATTCTGATATCTCCATGGTTCTGTGTTCCATGTCAATCTACTTCATCGTTCACTTGTCAATCTCGTCGCTTGGGTCCAGCTATCACACCTAAACAATGGCTTATAAAAGATATCGAAATGTAATCTCAATTTTCATCCTGGCCTAGGATAGGTTTTTTTAACGTGTTTGTCACGTAAACTTATGCAACACTCATTGATTTTATGGTCTTTTTGGCTTCTTGTACACCTGACGAGTAAGTAACCTCACATTTAAAGTATTTCAATTTTCTTTCTCAAAAAAAAATGTTCAGAAACTTGTTCTCTATCAATATTACTTACTTTCAGGTACGCACTGATGATGACCTAAGGGTCGAAAGCGCTTTGCTTCTATTTCAATAAATTATTTTATGCACGAAATACAATTTTCTCTCATCGACAAAATAGGGTATTCACACTTTCCTGTGCCTTTATGTTGGGAAGAAATGATAACTAGACATCGTGCTATGAGGAGAATGAAAGGTTTGATAATGTAGTATGTGGAGAGTGAATGAGATCACTTTATTTTATTGGCACTCTTATCCAGCGTTGTTCTATATGTTACGAATGTAACATTTATGTCATTTATATCTAATAAAATTTTCCTTATATGTCATGTTTTAAATTTGGCAGAATACGTCATCTCTGAAGATAGGGCGTCACTGAATAAGCGAACCGTCGAAAAAAATTTATGTTTGTTAATGACATTGGAAGGAAAATTGATGCTCCAAAACTCACATCTTCAGTTCACGATCACTACTGCTTGCAGGAAAATCGGGTGAATGCACGACGCAGAAAAAATGTTGCGAGTCAAAATCCTATCCATCCTATCACCCCTTGAAGTCAACAATTCGAAACAATTTGTATCGCAACAAATGTTGCATCCAATTTGCGAAGACTGGATGCAACATTTTGTATCGCAACGTTGTGAAACATTTCGACGTGTTTCCAATAGCTTTTCATAAATTCACAAAACGATCACAAACAAACATAGAAATTTGGGCAAGACAACGTCTGTCGGGTCAGCTAGTATATTTATAATTATTGCAATATCTCCAAATGGATCCAACCCGTTGTAATGTTACTTTGTATTACAAGTCACATGACATTTGCGCTCATAAAAATCTAAACAAACATGTCAGTTTAACGGCAGATAAATTTTGAAATTTCACTGGACAACTCCGAACATTCACAAGCCAAACAACCATCAATTTTACTAATTGCTCGTTTTATTTCCATGCTGTCATCGTGACTACGTATATTCATTTGATCTTGATTCCAAAAAATGAAGCTATCTATTATAAAAAATTTATTTTTTCCCACTGTGATATACTGTCACACCTATTCCATTCTCAAAGGAGGCATTAATGGCCTCACTATCGAATAAATTAAGTTGAAAAATTCAAATACGGCACCTGTCTTGACGAGGAACCATTAATATAACAAATATCTCCTGAGTAAAATATATGTCGTATGGCAGAGAGCTTCATGAAGGCTATCATTGTCGTGCGGCAGGGGCTTTTTATTTGAATAGTCTTGAACACACCTACCTTTCATGAATTGGTGACTACATTTAGAAATTCCAATTCTGAATACACATTCACTAATTCTGAATACACATCCAGTTAAAAATTCATATTTCATTGGACAATTACTAGATTGTAGGGGGTCGATATGGCCTTCAGCCTCTCCGTATCTCGACCTGTAAGGTCTTTTGTACATTACCCTTCATCTATTCGAAACCCGGAATTCTGAGACTCTGAAGCCTTTTTGGTTGTCTTTGTATTGGAACCGTATTCCAGTGGGTTTTGATTTGGTTGGCTCCCTAGCGCAAAAACTCTTACTCAATGTGGGCTTTTTTTTGGGAGGTGGAGGAAATCCATTACGGACAGAGTGTGGGACTCCCTGACACAGGTTTATCCGCTAAAACCTCCACACTATAGGCTCGTCAGGCTGTGGCCTTCGACGACACTTGAGCCTTCTGGCCCATTGTACCTTACCTTGTACGATTTTTTTACCATGTCGTATCCATGGTTGCCGATTAAGTACCGCTTTGAGTTCCATCCTAGCGACTGCATGTACTGCCTTGGCTACCTTGCGGTTCTGGAGGTTCATCTGGGCGGTCCCTGTCGTTTGTTCAGTACCCTGAAGAGTCCTCATCCGATCTCGGAGGGCGCTCGGAATCATAACCTCTTCAGTATCGTTGGCTTAAATATAATTGCGAGATTCATTCCTAACCTGTAAGTTTCACGTGTCACACCACATAGAGTACACATTTATATTTATATAATTTTGAACAACGCTAATGTGGTTGTAATAACTAGGAACTTCGTTTTATTCCTTGATCTACGGCTTTTTTCTTTTGTATCACTATGTTAGATGAATATGTTTAACATCATTGAAACTAACCTCAACAAAGTTGTAAGTAGCATAATGTTTCGAACTTGAATATGTAATACTATTGGGTTTTTCGTCTATTGTAGTCTCCCTGATGATGGAAATAAACATTTCCGAAAGCTTGGATAACCTTAAAGAGTTTACTTTTTCAATGCTACTTTTCCCAATTTTCCTACTTTTGTATATATATTATATATACCCTGCAAATTATCTGACATGTACGCCCGAGAAGATCAACGAGAAAAAAATCCGACCTTACACATGTTCTCGTGATGTATGACTCTCAGATCGTCAACTACTCTGGTCTTGGTTGTTTGGACAAGTCCTGACTTGTCGCTAATGGTGATGGTTTTTATAGTATAATTTAATAGGGATCGTTTATAATTACTCTCTCATTCCGCGATGATAATCTATAAAAGAATAAACCATTGTTAAGTGAAGTGTCGATATAATTAATGTTTTTGTAGATATTTTATGAGAAAATATTAGGGGTTTCTCATAATTGTATGGGTAAATGGGATTTTTTTTTTCTACAAATGACCTCACGGCCATGCTATAGGCTATCAAATATTCAATCGATTAATTTAAATCTTAGGAAGCTGCGAAAACCCTGAAATTCTTTTGTTAACAGAACACTTGCTGAACTCCAAAGGACCTTGATTCTTACCACATTATATTTTATTGTCTACATTTCTTTTTCAAGTTGGAAACACTTTTATCTTCTTTTAACAAGTGATTTCAATATCAATTATCAAAGTTTACTCATTTTTTCGTAGAAAATCACTACATAATTTACCAAATTCTTTCAATTTAAAAATGCATGTTAAAATGTCTTCTCCTAATTGTAAGCATCCATCGAGTCATCTGGATTATATCTGACCCAACCTTCATGAGGAAGTAATAAGCTGTGAAGTAGTCAATGCTGGCATTTCTTACCATGGCGCAGTATTATGTAAGTGTCCCTTTAATAAACTGAAAGATTTTCACGATTATACGCTGATTTCAAATGGGATCATATACTCACAACCGATGATCCACAAGACAACCTCCACCAATAATTCCTGTTTTTGAATAGAGGTTAAAAAAAAGAAATCTTGGATGACTAAATGCATACAAATTACGTCTAAAAACGTGAGATGTCTTCATTACTTCGGAAAATATTTTATGGAAAATGTTTACTTTATCAATGATTATAACGATTATAGAAATACTTATTGAATGGTCATTAAAGCTGCCAGAAGAAGTTATTTCAGATAACTGAAAGCTAACACCAATAATAATAGGTAATGGTTTGAGAAACAAGAAAAAACTCAGCTCCGGTCAAATGTGAATTACATTCAGAAGACTTGAACACATTTTACTGTTGTAGCAAAAAAAACAGGCTGATCAAATAACACTTGAAGCTAATCCTATTCATTACTTGAAATATGTCGCTATGACAAATTCGTTCGCATACCAACTTCTGCAAATGACATAAAATAAATTATTTTCGAAATGAAAAATAAGAACTCATCAGGATGGGAATATGTTTATAGATTTTTTTTTAAATATACATGACAATTCATCACTATTCGGACGTCTATCGTCTTGATGAGTTTGAAGGTTTTTCATGACGTTTCGATGTAGCTGCAATCGCCTTCAGGTGAATACCGTATTCAGGTGTGCTATGACATTAAATAATTTCTGATTAGTGAAATGATACAAATGTTAATATGAAAAAATGAATACCCCGTCGTTGTATTTGAATTTCCATGAGCTTACTAACATTCAGACGGAAACCCAATGTCCTTTGGATCAGAAGTAGATCAATGAAAGTTTGATAATTTGAAAGATCATAGTTATTGATTTTCTTTGACCCGAAGTCCAATTTTGAGATCATGAAAATAACGATATTATGAAACAACATGCCCTATTACTCTTTGAATTGTACACATCCGTCCACCTCATTTGCAGGACGTAATGACCAACCCGGAGTTTCTTTTAATTGAAAAAGTTCAATTATTCCACTAGTCGTTTTCTTCCGATTACTGTTATTACTCCTTCCCTAACTACGTTTCGGCCTGCCCGAAATTTCAATTGCCAAGTCATCATTAAAACGGTAACAAAACCAACACCAGAGTTTAAAAACCTGCCATTCAGCCTTAAAACGCCCCCTTCGTCATTTCAGTGATGAGTGGACATCAATCGAACAACGATTGTAAAAACCCAGAAATATGGGTACAAGAAAGCAGCCGTTGTCAGTGCCTTTTGCGGAGATGAATAATGTAAATAAACGAGTTGCGAGAAGGCAGATCACGATCATCGCACAATCACACACGATTTCGATTCGCATATATCCTACATTCTGAGGCGAATGAGCCTTTCATACGTCAAATTCTTTCTATGCTTTGACGGACAATGTCTATGTAGAAAGTCATGGGTATGTTATGTTGCATTTTAATCACAGTCGTATTTCACGTTGTTAATTAATGTTACACACAATAAAACAATGATTGCGTAAGCTTTATCAACGTCTTTCTGATACTCATTGACCGAAAGAACTCTTCATTCTTCCTGATTCCGCGTTCATTGCATTTTGTATTTCGCTTTACGATTCATAGCGTTTCCTATTATATTGCGGATCCGTTTGAGATCAGTGAAACGATACGACTATTTTCATTTATCCTTTTTTTAAGTTTCACAGTGGGATTAACTACAATATTCTCCTAAAATGAATATCAGGATTCACCTAGTGGAAATCCGCAATATATATTATAGATGAAAGATGCAATTCGACTGTTCCTCTCCTTGACATGAGTGACAATGAGTTTTTAATGAAAAAAAATTTAGTTGATATTAACATAACTTTTGCTGTGAAATCATTTGTTGGCCTTCTTTGTGCCTTTTTGTTCGGTACATCAGGGTCATTAGTACCTTCTATAATGAGCCCTCAGATGGTTTTTTCGGCTATTTCGTCCTTGGATGGACAATAATTAGCACCATCGTTAGTATAATTTTCAATCAACTGATTTCAACAGTTAATATTATGAACGATTTTAATCTTTTCTCTGGGCTACTTGTCTGGTAATTGCAGTTTTATTTACAACTACCTTAGTATATATTTGAAATATGTGATTAATTGTTTATAATTCTCTTACAATAAAATTTATACATACATATATATATATATATATATATATATATATATATATATATATATATATATATATATAAATTTAGAAATAAACATTGACTGAAAATTAGAATAACATGAATAGAGGTGAATAAGGTCTAGTCAGACAAGTGTTGAACTATGAAAACTCTTTAATACGTTGGACCGAGCTTTCGTTTCATAGTTCAACACTTGTGCTGACTGAAGATCCCCGTTATTCCCCACTGTTTATATATATATATATATATATATATATATATATATATATATACAGGGTGTTCCAAATTAAGTCGGCACCATTGCCAACTCCGTTATTATTGATGCTACGATTTCGGTTAAATGGGCAAACTGGTAGCATTTTTAGTGGCCTTCTCGATGCCGAAAAAAAAATGGACAGTCGCGTTGTCATAATATTTCATAAAATGATATTTTTTTCAATGGAACACCCTATATTTTTTCATCCATTTCGATTCGTAATAACATTCTCAACAACATAGCTTATATCCCTTTCCTCCTAAAGTGGAAAATGAGCGACTTATGTGGAAATATTTATTTCTTTCACTAGTACAAAAAATTTCTTTGTTTTGGCGAATAAAACCTCATGATTGTCCAAACGCTCATTTTTTGTACTTATACGAATGACAATATTTTGTTACTAATAGCAAAATAAGACAGTAAAAAGAAAAAATTGTGCTGGGATGTGAACTCGTGAAACCCGTTATCATCATGTCGCACCACTCAATTGACACCACTAAGCTATCTGGTATTGATGTACAAAACGATAATTTCCATCTTAAAGCCATTCCGCTAGCCGCATTTATTTTGTGAATCAAAATATGTCTGCTGTAATGATAACTTTGAAGCCGTTTTTGTACAGAACAGAAAATACTGGAGGGTCATATGAATGTGGTTGGAAAAAATGTGTTTGATTCGATAAAACATAATTATTATGAGCAATCAAGTTGCCTTGAAACTTTGTTGAAATTCTATTTGTCAAATATTCTCATGTATGTCATGACAATGTCATAAATTATTGTAACTGTCAACTACTGTTCGAATATTTTTCGAAATGCCGTTTTCCCATCAAGAAAAATGTGATATGTTAGAATCCTACTTGGTTTGCCAGAAAAATAGCGTAAGAGCACTCCAACACTACAGCAATTCGTTCCCCGATCGTGAATTACCTAATCGGCGTTTTTTTGCTGTGCTTCATCGTCGATTCAGGAACAATGAAAAAGTTTTTGAGAAGAGGAGAACTAAAAAACGTTTTGTAATATCTGAAGATACAGAAATTGACGTTTTATCCTACTTTGAGGTATATCCAAATAATTCCATCAGAGATTTATCTAGAGAAATATCTGTTCCACTGTCTGGTATTCAAGGAATTCTGAAGAAACATAAGATTTCTCCTTATAAGTTAAGACCAGTGCAAACACTAGAACCTGGTGATCCTGAGAGACGATTGGGGTTTTGTCGGTGGTTTATGAATAAATGCAGACAAGATCCAAACTTCAATAGAAAAATTATATGGAGCGATGAGGCTAATTTTTCAAATCGTGGGATGTATAATAAAAATAATTTTCATTATTGGAGTTGACATAATCCATTTCTAGTCCATCCCCACAATCCGCAAAGACGATTTACTATTAATGTTTGGTGTGGTCTATTTAGAGGCAGAATTATCGGTCCATTTTTCTACCATGGTTCTTTGAACGGACCCCGTTACATTAATTTATTAACAAGAATGTTGGAAGAGTTTTTCGATGATCTTGATCTGGAGGCTCGTCAGATGATCTATTTTCAGCAGGATGGAGCACCACCACATAATGTCAGTGGCGTAAAACGACTGCTGCGAGGCTATTTTGGAAACAGATGGATTGCTACAAATGGTCCTGTTAAGTGGCCCCCTCGTTCACCAGACATGACACCTCTAGATTTTTATTTTTGGGGATTTCTGAAAAATGAAGGTGTACAAAATAAAACATAATAATGTAGATGAAATGAAAAATTATATTGAAACTATAATTAATAGAATTGATGGCCAAACTATGTTGAATGCCACTCGTAGTGTCAATAGAAGGGCCCAAATATGTGTTCAACAAGAAGGCGGTATTTTTGAACATTTACTCGATATTTTATAGCGCTTTATCAAACCCGTTTGTTATAAATGTTTCCTATTAATACAACTGTCTTATTTTCACCTTTACGAAAAAAAGTCAGCTTTGTTGTTGAGAATGTTATTAGGAATCGAAATGCATGAAAAAATATAGGGTGTTCCGATGAAAAAAATATCATTTTATGAAATATGACAACGCGACTGTCAATTTTGTTTTTTTTTCGGAATCGAGAAGGCCACTAAAAATGCTACCAGTTTGCCCATTTAACCGAAATCGTAGCATCAATAATAACGGAGTTGGCAATGGTGCGGACTCAATTTGGAACACCCTATATATATATATATATATATATATATATATATATATATATATATATATATATATCATTAGGGTGTTTTTAACGACAATTTTTTTGTTCTTTGCTCCAAAAAAAATACCTGAAAATTTGAGTTCTTAATGATAACATTAAGTACTTTCCCAGATTTCCCATTTAAAATACACGTAAAGTTTCTTTTTTATTAAAATATCTATACCTCAGGGGCATTTCATGCTATCATGACGTACCAAAGCGCGATTTACTCAGGATTACATGCTCTACAAAAGTGCCTATCGCGATATAGCTGTAATCTGCACCTGTAAGATTGTACGGGTCACTAAATCTGATTTCTTGATTTTGGACACCCAAGTAACAATGAAAAACCTCCAGGTATTTATTACATTCATCTAGATGAATTAAAAATTCCGAGATTGTTATTTCAAAGGAAGCCTAATTTGCCAGCTGCCTAAGAAGGACAAGAATGTTAAAATTACTTCTCAGGCACATCGCATACTGTTTCCTAATTGGTTGCTGAATAAGATCTTTCATCCACTAGCCATTCAGGAAACAGTAATCGAATCCGACAAACGTCATGTCGTTCGTAAACAGCTTTCGAATTCACCGATAGATTTAACGTCGGCCTATTTCTGAGCATACTTCCCCAACC
The DNA here is from genome assembly GCA_018342105.1 of Gonioctena quinquepunctata. Lineage (NCBI taxonomy): Eukaryota > Metazoa > Arthropoda > Insecta > Coleoptera > Chrysomelidae > Gonioctena > Gonioctena quinquepunctata. Next base: position 170,282 of record JAFIRS010000252.1, read on the forward strand.
GAAAATTTTTCTGCTGTTTCAAAAGACCGCCATCTCAAAGTTCCCTCCGAAGGACGGCATATCTATCGTCATATATCGTGCTCATTGATATGACGCCTGTAGCTGCGAATGTGCTACTACGGGGCGTTTTAAACGCGCACCTTCCTTGCCCCCCACCAAGTACTAAACGCGGAGAGTGTTCTGGTTGAATTTGCAAAAAAATTGTTGAATTTTTCAAGATTGTTTTTAATTTCTAACCACTGTAATAAGAAAATATATTATATTATTTGAAAAAAACTGAATAAAAATATATACTTCTATGACGCCTGCTCAAATCTGTTATTCCAATAAAAGAGGTTATCTGGGTACAGGAACCAAATGTTTCCTGTTCTGAACATTTTCCCATAATTAAACATTCACTTTCATTGAATTAGTAAGATAATTATTTTCGAACACCACAATTTTTTACCTGATCGTGGAAGGATCCAAATCCCATCTCGCGACATTTTACACAAAACAGTATGGAATTGTAGCTAAATTCACGGTTCCTTTGAAAATGTCCAGTCCCGTGTTGACTCATCAGTGTCCCGCGAAACCACGTTATAAATCTCGTTGATAAACAATCTCGGCCAAATTGTTAATTTGCAAATATCTACGTTGACAACTGGCGGGATCAATTAAGTTTACTTTTTGTTTCATTAGCAAGCGTCGGAAAAAATACCAGACCCATTCCTCGAATAGTTCCAACTTCGCATTGGTCACCGCTTGACTTTGTTTTACTATCCAATTAATTTTAATGTAATTTACCTTTCGATCCGTCCTCTCGCTCACTAGTGACTCGAATATGTGAAATATTTTCGATGAGAAACCTGATTTCACCTAGAAATGTATGGTTTGTCCGAAGGAAACGACTCAGGGCCGGCCCTACTTTATAGTCCAATGCGCTTCTAAAACGATGGCAATCAACAATTACATAATTTCACGAATATTAAATGAAATATATGATCTCTACTATCATTATTACATCCAATAATCACCGTGTTTATGCAATTGGTTGTTTTTGGGATGGTGGTTGGCAATAATGTTATGTTAACCTCATATATTTATCACCTACCAATACCAACACTCCATAAGACCCAATGTAAACAAAGCAAAGTCAAGTCAGTCTCTCCTTTTCCATGCGGGTGCTCGAGAACCATTGCGCATGTACAACTCTCGAATTGTGACATATTACATAAATATTTGAAGGTTAGGTTATTCATTTGACATTTCGACAAAAAAATCAACAATTATTCAATTTCTCCAATTTCATTGAGAGTATAATTCACGTGTCACATGGTACATTTCCGACAAATGTGATTGGCTGAGACAATAAAACAACACAAGAGGCTATCAAATCGATGATATTTCCATTATCACCGCATGTTGACCGTCAACCGTTTCTAATGAAAATTGTAGACTGTCAGTTTGACGTTAAGAAGTTGATTTTATTTGATAATGTTCATTATTATCACCAAATATAACTCGTGCAATGATTATCATCAGTCCTAGCACTCGGTGAAACGGGTGAAAATAGATCTGCTGCGCAGTCGTTCTATTTTCATCGGTTTTAACTCGCTGATAGCACCGATGATAACCATAGCATTTGTTATATTACTCCCGAAAATAATGGTTATATTACCATATTGGGAATTTGCAACAAATGAAATAAGCCTGTCATACTTCAATGATTTTTCACGCGAAACAATGAGTACTAGAACGGCTCATTGATCAGAAATATGATAGCGCATCAGTTTTTAAAAATGTTCAGTTGTTTTGGCTCTCATATGCTTTCCTTATTATCAATATTTGTATATAGGTTATACATATATGGTTGACATACGTTACTATTAATTTGAGATAGTTAGTGTTGAATTTCTCAGTTGTCTAGATAAAATAAAACTTTTTGGTATCCTCCATACAAAAATTCTACCTGACAATTATTTTTTAAAGAATGTATCCAGTTTCTACCGTTTTATATGTTATGGTTTTTGCATCGAAGGAACATGTTCATCTAAGCATTATATTTATAATGTTTATTAATGACCTACCAGAATTTATGAAAACGAATTGTAAGGTTATATATGCGGACGATGTTTCCTTTGCAACTTGTGGCAATTCTCCTGAAGAACTGGCAGATAACTTAAGTGTACTATATAATGATTTCATCGAATTGTGTTTGAACAATCATCTAGTTCTAAATCATAGGAAAACGATTCTAATGAAATTCAACATAATGAATGATCCCAACACTTCTTTTGATATACATACTGAAAATATGAATTTGACGTCCTCTGAGACAACAAGATTCCTTGGATCCTTTTTTGACTCATCACTCTCTTTTCAGGCATGTACTGATCATATATCAAACAAGATATGTAGCAGCTACTATGCAATCTTACAACTTAAAAATATACTTTCCCAACAACAACTAATAAATATCTACTGCGATGACATACACTCAATTATCCTATAATGTTTCAATTTGGGAAAACTCTAGATTTTCAACAAAATTGTTTATATTACAAAAAAAATAATACGTCTTATCCTTGGGATACATAAGAGAACTTCCTGTAGCGGCCTCTTTCAATCAAACAAAATGCTAACTCTCCCCTGTATCTATATCTACAAAAATATTCTATTCGTTAAAAATAATCTGAAAGACTGCATTAAAAGTGCTGACAATCATAACTATAAGACAAGGCATGGTAATATTCTTCGCATACCGCCTCATCGGTCAACTGTTTTTGAAAAGAGTCCATCCTATACAGATGTTTAATAAACTACCAAGCTCTATAAGAGAAATCCAAAATTTTTATGTATTCAAAAAATCTCTCAAAGATCTCATGTGGCAATACTCATTCTATAATTTGAATGAATTTATGGAATGTGTTTCTTTATATATTTATCTATGATATAACATATTTTATGTATTCTTTTTTCTCTACTGACTTTTCCTAATATCATGTAAATGGTCCCAATGGAATAAAAGATTATTTATTTATTATTTATGGTACCCTTAAAAATTGCATAATACCTACTATATATTCGTTTGTTTCGCTAAATTAGGCTAGTACCTGATCTCACAATGAAATATTTTTGAAAGGGAAAACATTCTCAAATGAATATTCAATTGAAAATGTTTCCCTTTTCAACATGAACACCTCCCAAGAGATTATCTTGAACGAATGAAGATACTGGCTTAAGTTCATCTTCCAGTCGCAGATGATTCCACATCTGATTTTGTGAACACCCTGTTCATATTTTCAAACAAATCGAAATATTTTTATTCTCGTGTTACGCATTGAATAAAAATTATTTATTTTTTGGAATTGATATACATTACCAATTTCTCCACACGCCACTGCCCCTTCCAAAAACTGCATTCCTTTCTCAAAACTTGTGAAGATCAATCGAATTGTTCAATTTTCGTAGGATTCCTCCCTAAAAGAATAATTTTGGAACATTAATTTAATTTACTATCTCGATTATTTTTTGCGTCGTTTCGTAAACTCCACATGACATGATAAATGTACACAACATAATTTGAGGAATTTTTTTGACTTTCTACTTCAGTCACATCTTGTCTTTCATTGTAGTTTCTGAATACAAGCACATGTTTCTGGTCCTTTTTTTTTTGGTTTTGTCTCCCACGAAAATAAAATCATCAGTTTTTACCGTTTTGTGAACTTTGAGTATGATATGTATTACATTGACTAGATTCTTCAATTTAACCCAAATTGGAACCATTACCAATTGGAGCTCAACTGATAATCCATTTCGAAAATTGCACACAAATACAAAATCAGAGAAAAGTGAGCAAAAGTACAAGCGCCAATATTACCAGCCAAAGTTTCTCCCATTATTCTTACTGTACCCCAATATAAAACAAAACATCACAAATATTGGTTGATTTTCAGAAAATATAAAACTGCTATGAAACACTAGATTCCCGATTGGAAGATAACCTTTCGACAAAATGTTTATATCTATTTTATAGAGCAGGATCCTATAATTGAAAAACCTAGCCGATTCTGGTTGATGCGGAAAAAGCCTTATTAAATCGCACTCAAATTAAATAAGAGAAACAATGTTACAATAATCGAATCTTATCGTATTTGTTATTTTCATAATGTTATGAAGTTTTTTATAAATTGTTTCCTAAAACTCGTTTTTTATTTGTTTTTATTTTCAACTCACTATTTATTTACCCGTTTGTATATTTCAATTTTTTCAATTATTTTAAATAAGTACTTATGAACATGTATAGTTGTGTATTTCAATGAATAATTTCAAAATAATTCTCCGCGATGCTTCCAAATGTCAGTTTTCGTGAAAACAGATTCTAGTTATTATGAGTATTCATAAACCCAGCCTGAAAATTAGGATCTAGTAAGTATCTTTGTGATATCATTACTGGATGAATTTAAGAAACAATGAATTTACACACGACACAAAAAAGCATGGTTACACTTTACCATTTACAGCCTCCATTAAATGCCGGTGTCAATTGAAAATAAACAATAAATAGCAGGCATAGACGTTATTGGTATTATAAAACAGTCAATATTATTGGCTACACAGGATGACTGGTGAGTTGTAACTTATATGAACTGCCTCGAGTGAGTTAACATGCATCCATAAACGGAATTTTATTTCTAATTAATAAGAGATATGCAAAGAAGAGCTTCAGGTAGCTTGATCCTTCGAGAGATATATTATGCTTGCCATTCGAAGACAAAAGAAACCAGGAAGCTGATGTTGAGTGGACTCATTTTTCAGTTCCTGATTTACTACAGAGATGCGTGTAATATATTATGGCGAATACCAACTCGAACAAGCATCTTGAAACGCTTTGTGTGTCCGGTACATTAATAATTGTAACTGCGATCTCTCTGAGAATGCATTATCTATTGAATTCTATAAAATGTAAACACGATACATGTATTCATTTCCTTCTTCATTAATCTGCAGACAGAGGAATCCCAAGACGAACATACAACTTTTAATCACGGATCCAGAATTAAATTCAATGATGGATTACATATCGAAGGTTGGGCACCGCCCGGCTTGTCAGGTTGCCAGAGAAAACTCGCGTTAAAAGCCCGTGCAACTGCAGCATAGTAGCATATCACAACTCGCAGGCGCGCTAGTTCAATGAGTATGATATATGACGAGAGATATGCCCTCTTTCGGATTAGACGTGACGTCACGATGGCGGTCCCGAGTTCATGAATGTTGAGATCGTAGAAAGATCCCTGCCTCTGTTCTGAAACATCAGAGGATTCGGCAAAATTCACCGTCATTGGTGATTAGCCCTGGAAGCAGAAATAGGCCAACTACAAATGAGAAAGTTTTTTTTTTTTTTTTTTTTTTTGGCTTGGACATTTCGTCATTCGGCCAGGCACAAGTTGAATATTTATTAAAACACATCGAGGACCATCCTCGGCCCGGCTACGAAATTTAACATTTAATTCTCTCTAATTAAATAGAAAAATGTCTGCCCTGGCCGAGAATCGAACTCACGACCTTTCGATCATGAGTCGGACGCTAACCCACCGCGCCAATCCCCCCATAATGAGAAAGTTGAAAAATATCATAGATTGTAACAGCTTCATATAAAAGTGAATAGATGAAAAATGTTTAATTTGCCCGAAATATAATCCCTTTTATGTATGGTATGATGTTATGATATAGCGTATATTATACGTCAAATGATTTCCGGTGAGGAATCACCCAACATCGTGAATGTTTGGAGAAGCAATAAGGACTGCAATCGCGGAAGAAAATTTGGAAGTTGTCAACGATTCAATAACGAGCACTACATTCATGGTAAACCAATGAAGGTAGACAGAATGTTTATGGTTGTGTGCGGAAAGAAACCGATGCCCAGCTTTCTTGGGCTCTACAGGAAATATCGTTTTTTACGATCAACCCAACCCAAAAGATTTTTGGTGTTTAAAAAAAAATATGAAATGTTCTACTAAAGTGGTTGGAAAAAAACACGTTTGGTCAAATGTCACGAAATATTGCAGTTTTTTTGGGCCACCCAATACTTGTGAATAAACGGGACTTGCAAGAAATAATATCGCCAATGAGATTGTATCAAGGGACTGTGGTACACCCTCAACATCAAAAGTAAACGCTCAGGAACAACCTCCCAAACAGCATTATAGTGACGGAAACTGATACTGCAACTTCGACTCGGTGGTTATCACGTAATCGCCACTAAATCTACCACTATACAGTAAAAATAACTAAAATTTTATAGTTGTAGGGTTGTAGTCACGTAATTCCCATCTATGGTAGCCAATCCACAGTTCTATAACTTATTAGTGTCATTTGAGGTGTCTGAAACATTATGGCCACTGAGAAAATCACTTCAAAGGTTTTTAAACTTAAGAGTGGAAAATAACCGTTGCGGTAACTATCCTGTCTTAAATATCTTAAATATCACTTAGAAGTCACAGTCACTTTCAAGAGAGTATGATAGTTTCGGTGAAGTTTTGGTAACTTCCATGTGGCAGGCAGTTGATTGTGATATGTGGTGATGGTTGCCACATTCTTGCTATCTCCATAATTGATAGCCACAGTACGCATTTAATAAAAGTCACTACAAATTACAATAATCTTCAAAATTCCCCATTACGTGCGATGACGAAAGCTAACCTAAGTTTTCTCAAATTATTTTATTGTGGCTTACAAAAAGTTAGTAACCTGTTACGTAAAACACGAATTTAAAATCTATAACGGTACTTACATTTCAATTTTTTATTGTGGCTTACAAAAAGATCCTTTTACCTTGGAATTTCAAAATAAAATGGGTTATGCGTTTTGAATAGATCGGATCCCGGACTTGTGCTCCTGCTTAATATTTATACCTTAATTGTTAATTCTGTTTGCATAAATGTCATCATTTTCATAACTTGATAATTGTTGATTGGAGTTGCATGAATCCACTATACTTGATACATGTCCTTTTTTAACAATCAATGAACATGTTCCCGCAGTTTCGAGGTTATAACTTTGAAGTGGCAGGTTATAATAGCCGGACGTGTTCGCCCCTTCCTAGGGTATGAGACCCATTGTAATTTTAAGGTTATAACTTTGAAGTGGTGAGTCATGGGCCTGCGACGTGGGTGCCACTTTCCAGTGTTGGAAAAATTAATAATTTAGTTCCACTGGGCACTTCATAATGGCAGGAGCTTTAGAGTGGTATATGTACGCTTTTTGACACTTTATCCTCCAAAAGCCGCCATATAAACAGGTATATGCTGGGTCGCCATTATTAGAGAAATGTTTTCCTCATTAAAAGAGTATTCAGATGGCGCGTGCTCACAATCGAGCTACAACACCCATATTTCACATAAAACTTTCAATCGTTTTAATTTTATCCCGATCAGAAGTATTCAAATTCATTATACTTACTTACGCGTATGTATGTTTATATGTTATATATTTTTATGATTGATCGAGTTTTAGAAATGAATCAGGCAAAATGGAAGAATGAGGAACATTTATCATAAAAACATGTTGCTGAACAGAGATCGAGCTACATATTATTTACACAAACGCAGTCAGTTCTTAAACGTGTCTAGTGTCTGCCACTACATATCCACGTTTATGCCAGGTGACCACAATGTGGTTGGAATGTGGCTATCTGAGATCCAGGAACGTAGATCGGAACGTAGCAGCCACCAAAAAAGTGTTCCCCATTTTGGTAGCCGCCGCGTGATAGAACCGTGTATATTACGTCAAACACCTCAAAGTTTTCCAGAATTGTGGCCACTGTTTTTAGTATTATTTTCGTGTTAAATAAATGATTCCGATGTATTTGTTTTTGAGCTTACTATTTGAAATTTATATGTATGTACATAGAGCAAAAATCTATAAAAAATTACTTTACCGCCCTCGGGTGATAAATTGGTCCGGCGGACGGTAAAGTTCTCCTTTATACTAGAAAAATCGGGCGATAAAATGCACTTTACCGCCCGCTTGTGCATACATATATTTTTACGACTTGTACATCCTTAAAAATAGCATAACCTTTGATAACACCCTGTATTTTTCTGCGTTAACTAAGAGAAAAAGTCATTATTATATAATTCTCGACAGGTTCTGTGAAAACTATCTACGAGAAATGCCCATTTCGTCATTCAATAAAGACCAAACCAGTTCTTTGTAGACGTTCGTAAATACAGAACTGGCATTCAAAACATCCGCAAGATATAAATATGGAAAATTAAAAAGTTTTGTCAGATTGATGGTAATCAAAATACAGGTTTACCGTTAAACAGTCTGAGGAATTTATGTATAGATAGAAACTGTTTCAGCCTTCGATATGTATCGAACTGGATCAAGCCTATCTCTTTTTGGTAAAACGTTATATCGAATGACACTAACAAGATTTAGAATATCGTGTGACATGTAACACAAGTATTTGATACGAATGCTACCGTGTTGGATACTAAATACAGAATGAATTGGCGATTACCGTTAGTCTTGGAAAAGTGTACAGAAATAATTTGGAATATAGAATTCATTGAAAAACAACAACTAGTTTTTTTATTCATTTTCATTTGTTTATGGACAACACATATTCTCCTATCATTTGTGCATCGAAACAAATCATCAAAATGCACATACCATTGACACCAATATTTTCAACTTTTTATATCTATCGATTTTTAATTCTCACAACGCCATATACGAACAGGTATCATTTCAACATGATTTTTTTATGAAATATAAGTATATTTATATGTTCAAATAGTGCAATGGAATTCGCTATATACAATGAATTTTACAATTACAATGATTGACCAAGGTTAACGCGCTCCTAGTTAACTGTCTTATCTGAGAACTGGCCATTTGGAATTCTGAATCGGCTTGTTATTGTGCTTATATTATAACAGGTGTAAGAAAGAATATCACCAAATTATCTAAAAAAATGTAATCCATATATCGATGAACTTCAATGCCATTGTCAGTGTCAATTAATATCATGTAATATTCCAATATTTAAATCATTCGAATCTGTGATAGATCTATAAGAGGCGAAAGATTCAATTGTGTTGTGTGGAAAAGTAGCCTATTTTTCAGTATAGAGAAAGTATTCCTGTGCACATTCTATATTCTAGAATTCTACCTGCACGTAACATTTTTAAAAGTAACAGCTATACCATTCTCAGGTGTACTGCAGGGTAGTCTTCGTGGACCACACACCACACCTCTCTCTCATGTTCACTGCTGATATGCCTGATATTCTTGTTGAACTTATATCGCTGCCGAACATCCTCAACAGTGCTTTGATTAAATCCAATAATGGGCAAGGATATGTATGGTTTAAAATGATGAAATGCAGTCAATGGAAGAAACAAAAGTGACCCATGTTCTTGAGCGATCTAGGAATATCGATAAAAGTGTAACCTGGGAAAAAACCTATAGCTCAGCGGCAATGTTATTCAAAGACATTGGTAGTGTATCCTAATATGAGAGTAGTTATGCTACATGACAAAAATGAACACTCATATAACTTAGGATGAATCAACATTTATATTTTAAATTGTCGTTTCAGTTTAAAATGTATATTAATATATTTTCTAGATATTTTATACACAATGAGAAGGATAAATTGTCCATATATTAAATTCTGATATTGCCAACCAAAAAATCGTTTATCGATAACATTATAGGTTACAGAAGTATTCGTATTTCAAAATAAAGTTGGCCAATCAATCTTATTTTCCAATTAACACATTTTTCGTACTATAATAGTATTGGGATGGAAAAACTTGACCATAAGGTCCATTATTTTTGCATAATGCAGATTTGATAGCTTTCATTAACAAGTATCTTGTTCTGTAATAGAGTATAATTTGATGATGTAAATTAATGTCGATGATGTTGTCCAACGTGTTCCTACTGGTGTATTGATCGATTATTTTTGCATAATGAAGACAAATAGCTTTGGTGATCGACTGCCTTGAGAAACGATTTTCCCCATTGAGATATTCTTGCAACACTGAATATAAATTTGCAGTTCTCCTAGCTAAAGTATACTTGGATGGAAAAAAGTGGGATTTTCGAATTCATGGAAATGGAACGCAAAAACAAAGTTGCAGTATAATTTTTGAGAAATACAAATATAGAGAACATATGAAGTCACTACCAACAAACCGCTTCAACCATAAGCAACAATGTACAGTTTTCCTATTACTTTCCAATCATTTCTGTCTTGTGTCAGTCTGCCGATGTCTTCGGATTTCATTCCTTTTCATTCAGTCGTGATTTCCCTGGACTTTATCTTCCTCTTTTCTTTGTTGCCCTTGCTCCATGTACATTTCTTAATTTTGTCAATTCGTTCATTTTCTTAATGTGCCCTATCCATCAGAGTTGGTTTTCCTCTACTATGTGGCTTGTTGTTGTTTCTACTTTTTAGGAATGTGTGTTTCATTATGTTGAAGAGTTTTTTATGCATTTTTTCATTTTTCCGTGTGTGTTACAACTTACTTTTTCCATTTTTTTTTTTTTTTTTCCTTTTTCCTTAATTTTTTTTAAAACTCATTTTCATGTTATATTTGCGTAGTATTTCCTGATATCCTGGACATATAGTTGGGTTATGATATTCCTTGTTTTGCCCTTACGTATTTTCTGTTATTTTGTACAAACTTTTGATTACCTCAATTATGTATTATTGTATTCCCCGCTTTTACAATATATCCCATATGATGTTTCTGTATATATATCCTCTTTTCAGGATTTTTGCGTTTATTCTAGCTGTATTACTGAGTAGGTTGATTTATCTGTGGTTCTGACAGCTCTGGTTATCGCCTTCCTCGTATTTTGGACTCATTGCCATTTTCTGGTAGTTCTCACTGCTACAGTATATTATCCATTATTAGACTCTTTATTTTCATCGCTGGTTTGTTTCTACTGCTCGAATCATTTCTTTTCTCATATTGTCATGCCCAGGTGCTTCTGTTGCTTTTATGGGTACTGTTTCTTCTGCTTCTGGAGTTATAGTTGTTTGATGATTTTATCTCTGATGGTTTTCAATATTTTGCATTTTGGTTTAGTTGTGTTCCATAGAATTTTTCTTCTTTTTACTATTTTCGGTTATCTTTGCCTTTTTGTTGTCTCCATATTTTTTTCATTCTTTTATAGCTATGTCGTGTATTTCTTTTTCTTTTCGCTAACTGATTTTCCAACTCTATCTGTCTTCGAGAGGTTCTTCTAGTTTATTTTTACTATTTTTGTCACCCCATAACTTTTTGCTGCTGCTGATACAATTGAAGTCCTAAGTGTTTTACATTACTCCTCTCTGTTGGATTTTAAGTATATGATTAATTTTTTTACTTTTTCCTTGTTTTTTGCTTTTTCATTAAAAGCTAATATGGGTTTTGACCTCGTTTTACTATGATGTTCCTTACCTTCGTCCATATTTGTTTATCTACTACAAAGTGGTTTATTGTGTATTTTTTTCTTCTGTTTTACATTTTTCTTGTTATTTCATGAATTAATTTTTTCTTGAAGTCAGTATTTTCTACTTTTAATTCGTTTCCTAGACATAAGTCTAATATTATTCCTCCTTTTGTATTTTCTTTACATTTTTCTATTTTTCCCTAGGCACTATTCTATTCCTTGGTCTTTTTCCATTCCTTACAATTATATTGCATTTGTTTTTGTCTATTCTTTGTCCTAGTTCATAAAATAATCCTTTTCTTTCGGTCCATAGACTATTTTAGTGTGTATTGTTCTTCTTCTTTGATATGTATTAACATTATTATCCGTTGGTTAAGTTTGTTTTTGTTATTGATTTTGTCTCACATTCTTTTGATATTAGCCAGGTTCATCTACTCCTGCTAGTAAAACCAATACTCTTTGCGTAGTTAATATATTTCTTTCAACTTTTTTCTCTGTTTATGTTATTACCATGTTAAAGATCTCCCTATTAATTCTTTTCCTTTACGTTTAGTGTCTCGATATTCCAGGTTTCGAATTTTATTATTTGTATAATTCATTTTTGCGTTCCTCTTTCTTTTGTATATAGTTGGTTCAATGAATGCATTTTGTAACTTGTGTTGAAATTTCTTATTGCTATTGCCTTTGTCTCACTTTTGTTCCGATCCATAATCCCTCGATTTGACTTTTTTATGTTTGGGTATAGTTTGTTTTTTTAACTCTTCTGTCATGTTTTCAATTTCCATATCTTTGTTTGCAAGCTCATTGGTTATGTACATTTTTTCAGCGTATTCCATTAATTTAGGTTTGTTTTTCTATACTTCTTTTTTTTCTTGTAGGTTGGGAGGTTTTTTTTCGGTCCCAGTTCTTAAACTTTTTTTGTGTGTTATATACATCTTTCAATTATAATGAAAATCCTTCAATATTTCTCATTCTACGAATTTTATTATAATTTTTATAACTTTCTGTTAGACATTCACAAAAAAATAACTTCATTTTAATCGTGGATTTTTCAATTCACAGGAAAATCTTTCTATCATTTTAATGAGAATGTTTCCCTTTTCAATATGAATTTTTATCAAATCATGAAAATTATTTGGACTTTTATTACGACATTGTTAATTTGGCAATATAAGAGGATTAGAAGGTACAATACAAAAACGTTTGTGATTCACAGTACTTTCGATGCCGCCGAAACTAAATATATTTTCGTTTTCTACAGACACATGCATACAAATATTGGATGACAAAAATTCAGAGAACCCGTCGTACGATTAAAGTTACTTCCTTTGCTTACATATTCCATCGATGTTGCCGAGAACATTTCAAAAATGCTCACGGTATACTCGTATACACCGATGGCATACCTTCACATACACCATTTACAACGAAAACACTTGAAAGTCGTTGAGAAGTGCTCCGCCGGATTTTTTAATTGCGCTCATTACCTTCGGATAATCTGGGGTTATTGTCACCGAAATGTTCTGAACTGTAAAAAAGTTGTTACATAAATAAACACGAATGGCCACTCATTCGAATAACATCAATTAAGAATTCATCAACGAATTCCCATCTCCCGATTAAAGAAAAACTATTTATATAAGCTTACTGTCGACGGATATGGTCAATATCCTGTTGGACGAGCCATAAACAAAATTTGCAGCAGTTTAGATAATGGAAGTAATTGAGATGAATCGTATTTTTAAATTTCAGTATTTTTTGTGGGGAATGATTATGGTCGAAAATTTTCAGTTTTCAGTTTAAAACTATAAGATCACATATCTTTTTAATTTTTAAAATAAATTTTATAGGTAAATGAGAAAATAAATTTTATAGGTAAATGAGAACTAGATATTCCAAAGATCATTTGAATATTGGGAAAATGACAAACCAATTGAACTTACGTGATACCAATGAATTGTTTGGAATATGAGAAAACAACAACCAATGAATAGTATATACACAGGGTGTGTATAGTATCAAGATTTCAGGGGCGTACTCGCATTTAATCAAAATTTTTAACAAAAGGAGGGAACTTATTATCACAATGAAAACAAAAACGCTACTTATTTGGTTTGTGATCTAAAATACAAGTTTCCTTAAACATTACCTAAAAACTAAGAAACCTAACAAACCTTGACTTTTTATAAACGGTGCTGGAAATGCGCTCCTCCTTCTGTGATACAACCTTCCACTCTTCTTCTCATACACTGCCGTACGCGTTCTAAAACCCCGGAAGTGTTTCTTACGGTGTAAGTACAATAGGGAGATATTGTACTTTTTTAAGACACATGTTTCAGACTTTATATTTTTAATATTATAATTAGTAACGTTTCAATGAATTTTAATGTGTATAATTAGTTGACGATTTAAAACATGTGTTGCCAACTTCAAATTCAGAACTTATATTTCACCGTACTTTACATGAAGAACATTCACAAACAACATAGAAACTAATCTCAACAAAGATTATCCCTGAAGATGGAAATAAAACATTCTGAAAGCTTGGACAAACTTTAAAGAGTACACTTTTTCTTTTGCTGCATACCCCAATAATCAATTTGTTACACCTAACTAGTCAGCAACGACTATCTTTCACTATATATATATATATATATATATATATATATATATATATATATATATATATATATATGGGGAATAACGGGGATCTTCAGTCAGCACAAGTGTTGAACTATGAAGAACTCTTTAATACATTGGACCGAGCTTTCGTTTCAATTTTGAAACTTCTTCAGGGTCTGAGTGGTTGATCAATGAACATTAACTTTAAAAAGAGTTTTTAATAGTTCAACACTTGTGCTGACTGAAGATCCCCGTTATTCCCCACTGTTCATAAATAAAGATTTGAATTAACTGAGATTATGAAAAAAATCCCACCACCCTATATATATATATATATATATAATATATATATATATATGGGATTTTTTTCATAATCTCAGTTAATTCAAATCTTTATTTCGAGTTATTGATTTCATTAACATTCAAAATATGCATATAACTACGTTTTTTTTCATCTCTCTGTTATTCCAATGTTTTGTCTCAGGATTATTTCTGGAGGCAATCAAATGATCCTTTTTGAATTATGTTAGAGAATTTAGTTTTTCTCAAAATCTCATAATATATATTACAAAAATGATTGAAAGTTGTTTCAGAATCTGACTAATCGAACAATATTTGAATTATAAATCGGATTCTAATTGGCCTGACGTCGCATGCATTTTCAAATGAAATAGGCGTTGATACCGAAAGGAATAGTTGAGATAATTTATGGCTTATTACATGATGTATATTTTAAATTATTGAATGGCAAGATATGGAAGAAAAGAAAAATAATAATTTCGAAAGTCACAGACCGCCGTAGGGGGGAAAACTTTTGCGATAAATCCGATACTGAGAAGGAATCAAAATTGTTTTTTATTAGATAAAAAATAAAAATCGTGCATTGTGAGTCTTTTTCAAGTCTAATAATTTGCAGACTTCGTACAATAGCTTAAAGTTTTTTGCTCTTTTCAGGATCTCCACTTTTTCACTCCACGCTGTAGTCAGTATTTTCTAATCATTGATGACTGTTCGTGTATTGGAAATGTTACATAATTCATTTGATCGTATATCTATCTACTTCCAATTATAGGTATAACAAAGCGATATATCTATCGTTCGTATCTATTTCTTTCTTCTCCGTTTCGGGCGATCATATCTTGATGGTAAGTTCAGATTAATTAGTGAACTATTATGACCTGGAAGTAGCAACAATCATCTGCCATTGAGAAACATCTGCTCTGGTCAACAGGTCAGAAAGAAATAGAGAAATTAACAATGACATACAGAAATTATTCTAATTAACGTCATCAGACACTCTTGGTAATTAGTTTCAACAATTGTTTATAAAATTATTGATGGTGACATGCATGTTTTCTACTAATTTTTACATTTTCCTATAACGATTCGGTATTGAAATTTGATATGAGATGGAATTCAATATTTCAGATTTAAGAACAGATCTAAGCGACAGGAAGCTACATCCCAGAGTTTTCCATTTATCGAAGCACCAATCTTTAATTGAACAGAAAATGGTGAACTCATGAGTCTCATATAAATTGTTGCGCAAGGCGTAAAATAAGTTAATGTGAAGTACCCATAATTGTACTTCATAAATTATATCAAACTGCGAATTAATAGCTAGAAAATTACCCTAATCCTGAAGAAGATCGCGGAAGCTCGTAATTAAACAAGATTTGAATATTAAATAGAACTACTACAAAACTGAATTTGTAAACGTTGTTTCTTTTCATCTTTTTCAATTTATTTCCGAATATCACCGGTAATGATTTAGTTATCTAGTTATTTGGAGGAAACGTTTCATTCTAACAAAAAAATTAATATATGCCTTTCATAAACCTCTCATTACCTATTCTATAATAAATATTTCATCATTTCCTGAATCAATTGATATTTCAAATCTAACATTCATTACCATAATGGATGAAATAACATTACGCTAAAGTACTTCAAATCAATTTAATAAAAATAATTTGTTTTCGTGTGAAAATAGAGCTATTAGATAAATCGACTTGATAAAAGTATTCGACCTAGTTTTTAGTGAAATCATCATTGTTAGATGTTTTGAAAATGGAATTGCATTTGATAAAGAGTTGTTGCCTCACAATTACAGAAATTTTATGATAATGCGTGGAGAGTCTCTGAAGTTACAAGATGGGTTTGGACAACATAAATGTTATTTGTGAACACATAATTCGAATCCATTTTCCCAAAACATGAAGTTGATCGATTTGAATTTATAACTGTTGGTGCTCACATTCCACATTTTTGCCATATTAATATCATTTTGTATTTTCTTCGGGATGTGATGCTATTCCTATGAGTTTTTATTTCATTGATAGGCAGTTATTATCCAAAAATGATTGACAATCACCTTGGAATTATTCCGAAAGTTCATGAACTTTAATGTAGTGTGTCATGTACCATTTGTAACGAGGTATTAATAATATATATATGTATATATATATATATATATATATATATATATATATATATATATATATATATATATATATATATATATATATATATTTAGAGAGAAATAGGTAGTATCATGACTGGAAACGTATTCACGAAAGAAGAATCGAAGGAGAAGAAAATACAATTTTCAACTCTCTCCTGGAGTTGCAGTCAATTCAAAGGCCAGTGTAATAAAGACTATTTGTTGTTTGTCAAGCTTTCGAAATGTTTAATTTCATCTTCAGGACATCTATAACAAGATTCCAATTACTAATTACAGAGTAAACTTGGAAACAAATGAACCTACGCGTGAGATTGTTACACAAAAAAAAATATTAAAGCAGCAAACACACATAATATTAAAACATAATTAAAATGCAATTGATTCAAATGCTAACACCATTATACATAATATTATTCCAAGGAGGACCATGAACCTTCGTCACTTCAATAGGAAAGAGATTGAAAACCAAATTTAAAAAGTATCGATCTATCTATCCATCTGTTCCTTATCTCGTCTGAAAAAAAAAAGGCATGGTGGTTTGTTTTATGAGTTGTCAGGGGAGCTCTGCTCTTATTGGCCATTTTTGACAAATAGTTGTAAATTACGCTCAAATTTGAAAGGTCCGATCGTTTGTTCATTCATGCTGGTTAACTGTTCAAAGAAATTACTTTTTTCTTCGTTTCTTTCTACAGCTAATAGTTTTGTATTGTTGAAGTGATAATTGTCACTTTGAACTGACAATTGTCACTTTGAAGTGACAATTGTCACTTTGATCTAACAATTGTCACTTTGAATTGACAATTGTCACTTCAAAGTGGCAATTGTTAGCCAAAAAGGGCATTTATTGCCAACTGCAATGCAAGTATATTGTTTTCCAGTCAATTTACGCGTATACTACTTTGAAGAGATTTATATTGGAAAATAATGGGGTTTTAATTCATTACAAAAGTAACGTTTCCTCTTTAGAAAACTCTTTATTTTCCATATATGAAACAATACTCTACTCTTTTTCATTATATATCTATAACAACGAACTTTACTAAAATATACAATATGTTTCGCATAGAGGTTATAATTATTTTTATTTTCATCACTTTCTCCTACTTATAAATTACTGAATGAATCAAATCTTGGAAACTAAAGAATTATTGTGTTTCTCGAACTTGCAATATGCAAGGGGTTTTGTGAAAATGTCTGCCAATTGATCATCAGAGCAACAATACTGGATATCGATGACTCCTTCATTCACCTTTTCATTGATACAATGAGAGCTAACATCAATATGTTTGCTCATTTCGATTGCCGATATTCAGCTTGATGGTCACATTTCGATTTGTAAGCTCGTCAATGGGTGATTTTAAATAAATTAACTCTTTAGTGCAATCTGCAGCGGCAATATACTATGCCTGGGTGAAGCCAAAATTAGTTGTTTCCTGCAATACCAGCATACAGGTCCATTGCAAAACATCACAACATATCCAGTCGTGCGTTTTCTTTCATCGGAGTCTCCTGTAAAATCTGAGTCACATTGAATTTCTTGAGTATGGAATTCCGTCATCTTGGGAGTGTTTCGAATATTTCAGTATTCTTTTTACGTTAGACACACTTCAAAGTGACAATTGTTACTTCAAAGTGACAATTGTCAGATTAAAGTGACAAGTGTCACTTCAAAGTGACAATTGTCAATTCAAAGTGACAATTGTCACTTCAAAGTGACAATTGTCAGATCAAAGTGACCATTGTCAGATCAAAGTAACGATTGTCACTTCAAAGTGGCAATTCCAAATGTTCTTGGAAAATATTTCGTAGTTATAGCATATTTTCAGAATATTATTGAAATCGACTTCTATAGACATGAGAGAAATATTTACAGAAGTTTAATAAAAATATATTCATAAACTTTTTTTCGATTTGAATATCCTCAATATTGAAGTCAGAAAATGGAATAGAGGGTCTGGGACATTCGAGGAGAAAAACAATGTACCAAATTTCCATTGGTTTAGGTGCAAATTCCTGAAAAGATCGGACAGACACGTGCACACATAAATATATTTTTTAATTTTCATGTTTATATGCACTACAATTTTTGGACGATTCTTGGACTCCCCTAGAATCGCTGATAAGTCAAAAGAAATATTGTATTATGATATACATTTTCAATTGCAAAATGTAACAAGCTATTTTTTATCAATGACATGTTTGCCAAATACCTACTTGAAATATAGTGTTTATTGCTTCTGAAATAAGTATTCCAGTATACCAAGAAACGTGTGTTGTCAATACAAAATTTCTATTAATTTATAATTTATTTCATCTCCTGATTTCTTAGGATATTAATTATAAGTTTTCTGAATGCACCCTTGCTAGGGGTTGAAAACATATTTACTTTTATTAATGCCGCAAACAAACTTATATTGAAAATTCAGGGTCTTCTTCCAAATTTCGATTTGAACGCGTATTTAATTGGACTAAAATTTACACACATTAAAATGGTAAAGTTGGTAAAAAGTATGCAAATAGGAACCTACGTTTTCCAGTTATTCAGGAATGAATTTATTTAGTATTAATATATTTTTTCGTTGAAGAACCCATCCAATGTAACAGAAAAATATATTGTGTTTGAACCGATACCGCTGATGAGAACAGGAGTATTGATGGATAGATGACTGTATCGAGGGCATGCTTTCAATTATGAAACTCTTACAATATTCATGTTCCCTATAAGGAATCGATAGAAACCGACGGTCGTGTATAGGTGAACCATTCTCCTGATTTATTAATAAATTGTTTTGAATTATTTCAGAAACCGACCAGTTCTTGGTTAATTAGTGGTACTTAACGGCTTCTAGAGCAGCACGAAGGACTAATGCTCCATGCGCAGAACGGAAAACATCTTAATAGACACGATGAGTCATTAAAAAAGTTAATGATGCAACTTTACCTTACTTAGGGGCATTTTTGAGCTTTATGAACAGTAACTTCGTGGCGCTTGAATTCGTTTTCAGTTTTTTGCATTATTCCCACGAACTTTCTCGTTCAATAGTGTCTTTCGAGCAGCTATATCATGGAACATAATTCAATAGAAAAGTAAGTGAACTCGTCGAACATATGCGATCTCGAATTGTTCAAAACTCGCATCATTGTTGCCACTCATTTTCTGTTAAGTGACCACGTCATTCCCGTCTTCTGCCTATTGTCTACAGTCTCGACTAACTTGTTGCTGGGTATACCTAATTAAAGGCCACGTTGCCATTTTTGGTTAAATGATTACCTGTTCGAATTAAGTTGATCGACATGTAAACAGCTTACCTACACCTACCTGATGTTTCTCTAATTGCTACTTATTATTACTCTATACGTGATATATGCGACAGCATATGGTTAGATGGTTGGGTATGGATTGGTGTGCTCCATTATGTATTGATCCGCTTTGGGATTTTCGAGGCTTGTTCGATAGCTGTAGGGAAGTTGATATAATGATAAATAATTCCTGTGTATTTCGTGCAAATTATTTATTTTTCGCATAGTGCTTTCGACCCAGAAGGTCATCTTCAGTGTTTGCTTGAAAAGTATGTAGGTAAGTGAAATTTGGTTGCGTTTCTTTGTTTAGGAATTTTTTGGTTCGGAAACATCGTCAGATTGGCACAAGAAGAATCCATCAAATATCGACATTCACAATAAATGTAAAGGAGATTAAAATTGTATGTATGTAGGGACAAATGACTGTGAGAGTTCATAGTGAAGAGATTTCTGAATAAAGAAGTTTTTTCTCGAAAGAGCTTGGATAGGGTGTTTTCTTGAGAATATATTCATCGATCTCGATGATGAAGGATATCCTACGGTATTCCTCTCAGACTATTCCCTTTCAAATATATTTTTATTAATAGTTTATGTGTCTCTAGATGCATAATTCATTTTCGTCAGCTTATAGAATGCACATCACAGAATCCATTTTTCTTAAAAAGTCATTCAGATACAAATGAATGTATTAATGCGGTTAAGAGTGATTGGTCTCGCTATTGCTGTGTACATCCACTACAGAGTTTTTGAATTACATGACCAATTTTTATAAGGGCTTTCAGGGCTTTATTTGGAAAACTTTGTTTTCGGGCTCATTCTAGAGTAGTTCATTATCTGAGATGAAGCATATATATTCAACTTCTGTTTTCCACTAAATGACTTGCACACTCATTTCGAAGATCTTGGGATCGAGTCTCCTTCTCCTTCTAGGTAGCCTTAGTGGGCTTGATACTTTGAACTATATCGCAAAATATATTCAAAATACAAAATGAATATTACAGGTCTTATGATTGAGCGCCCCAGATGATATGTTTTGGGCTGTAAATCTAACAATATTGTATGTATTCCACTAGTTGGGATCTGTTTATTAGGTAGATTGTTATGTAGTTTTAGGACTTAGTTGTTTCCAACAATGCGATTTTTAAAATTAATTAGGATATCAATGAAAACAAATACAAAAGGAAGTGCCGCCATTTCTTAAGCTTAAGACTAGTGGTTGTTATGTACTTTATGTGTGAAAAACTCAGCCACTGTTGGATTATTAGTTTTGACATTTTTTCAATACACTTTATTGCCCCATAGGTGGTCCGATTTAAATTTCTCTAAAAGATTTTGAGAGTTGAAGTATAGTACTATAAAATGACTATTCTTATTTTACGTTGAAATGCTGCAAAATAGGTGAGAAATACTTGCAAACATGACATGAAAGCAGATTTGGAGGGGGATATGATTATTTTACAATCTTACCTAGTGCAAAGTTGGCTACAAATACACATTTTGAATAAACCGTATGAGTTTCTTGGACTAACCAAAGAAAAACATATCTAACATTGAATTCGGATACTGTCATATAGCGCCATCTCACAAAGTTCAGAGGTACCAGTAGGTTAACATCCAATAGCAACAATGCAAGTACCTAAAAAATTTACGAGATGGCGCTATACATATTCGTTTCGTTTTTTTTCAGGAAATACCCCTATATAGATAAAACCCTATCTAAATACAAAATTTCATCCAAATCGAGACAGCCCAAAAATATATATATATATATATATATATATATATATAATATACATATGAGGATTGTTGATTCTTGGGAGTTAGGTTCATTCATTGATGGGATTCTTCGAAATTAGAATATTTTTTTCCGACGTTTCGATTGCGACCGCAGTCTTCTTCAGGTTTTTTTTTTGCTAAAAAAGTTTAGAAATACGTGGAAAAATTAGCTAGACCATCATTTAGAAATTTCTTCCTCTTCTTCATGGTGAGCACAAATAATAAATAGTTCATTGTGAAAAGAATATGTTAACACACCACTCACGTGTTGGTTTTTAACAATGTTGTTCTACTACTGAATGACAATGTATTGAGATTGCTTTATTAGTTTTCAAGTTACAAGTCAAAAACCATAAAAATAAAAAAAGCTCTTAAAGTAGGAAACATAAAGGGATATAACTACGAACCGCCTTTCGTATGTTGGCACAGTCGGTTTCCTGGTAGTATTTGTGTCACAGAATCAATAGCGCAGAACATCTCTATTGATTGGCCTATTTGTGGCCAAACAATTTTAGCTGCATTATGAAAAGCCAACTTCAAATCTTCCACAATGTCAGTGAGACAAAACGACAAAGAATAATCACTACACTTTTCAGTCACAAATGGTAGCACACAAAACAGTTATGGTACATAATGACCATTGAGGCAGCCATGTATGGTGAACAAGCGAGGGAAAATTTTGTGCAGTAGTCGGAAGTACCATGCACAAAAAATATCTGGCCCAAGCAAAGATGTTTTAAATTTGTAAAACAGCTAAACACTAATACTGTATATTGGAAGTATATGTATAAGAAAACTAATCTACCAAGAGCATAACTTTTCCTCGGTGACTAACTATTTCTTTAATACTCTGCATTGTACGTAATAAAACTTCAACTGCAGTTTTATAAATAATAATTTGTTGGGGAAATGTGTTTGAAGAAAAGAAAGTTATACGCCCATAATGCTAAACAACCAATAAAAGTTCAACTTGACCGTTAAGGGGCTGAGTTTACTAGTACCCCTCTATATCTATCTGATTTCGTAGTATCACATATTGAAGCAGGCCCAAAACCTTTATTAAAGGCAACATTTTGGGTTCATAAAAAAGTAAGCCGAAGTAAGGAATAGCCTGAATGAAAATAAGAAAGTTAAATGTGTGTTGGAAAAATATTCGACTTTATACTTCATTGTCTTTATCAATAATTTGAAAACACTGAGACAAAAACATTTGCCAGAGTCTGAAAATGTTTGAACTATTTTTCATAAGAGTATAGGAGAGTTTATACAGCAAATAAAATAAAATAAGGAACAAAATAAGAAAGATAAACATGCACAACACTATGAAAGCGCTTATACAAGAAATAAGATAAAATAAGAAATAAGAATAAGAACAAAAAGATGGTCAACTTTCATCTTTTTGTCTTTTTGTCTCATTTTGTTTGGAAACTGATAATGGGCATGACCCAAATCTTTTCTGTTCTAAATATTCCGAGTTTACAATTAACCTAACCTGGATACCTGCTCTATCAGCATGCCATTTTACTGATAATATTTTCTAAAAGAAAATGAATGATACAATTTTAAAAATTCAAAATAGAAATAAAATAACAAATTAATATGGAGGTTATGAACTGTAGCCAGGGTCGGTAACGAAAATGTGAAATTCACTGAACTTGCACAAAACACAATAGTCATTGTCAAAAAAGCTGCGATTTGATTGGTTCATCCTTATTTCTTATTTTATGTTAGTCATCTGCATAAACCAATGTTTTCTGCTCTTATTTTTTATTTTATTTTATTTGCTGTATAAACTCTCCTTATGTTATTAAAAATTCACCAGTTTTTGGGGTGTGAGTTGTTCTTACGTAGAATATTTCGCTTCATAAACTGATAATGAATTGGAGAATGACGCATCCCACATTTCTGGTTTGTAATTTATCACTATTCCCATAATCGACCTTTCTTTGACACAGTGACATAGGTACCTATTCTCCATTCGCCATCTCACATAAAATTAATGTAAATTTAGCTATTACCCGAGTGTCGTTCAGCGAGTACGTCTTCCGACAATCTCTACTGATAAATACTCCTTTGACGCTGCCTATAAAATTAGTATGTCACTGTATATGTACGTAGTAAAATGCATTTTTCAACCCGCTTCATTATTTTATGTGCCTCGACGAAGAGAAGAAGACGACCCGAGGTCAAAGGTACAGTTATCCAGTTAGGCCACACGCTTATTTGCAGATGTGCCTTTCTTGAGAGTTTCTCTCAAGAGTTGCATTCCCTCAAAGGAGTGGATTCATTCCAGAGGCGGACTGTATCAAAGGGCTACGAGCGCGGAAGACCCTGAAGGGGCACCAGAACTTTTCGACCATATCAAATATCACTAGAGACTATATTGCAAAAAATTTCGTTTTCTAGTTAAAAAAAAACGTTATTTGAATCCAAAATTCTTAAGGGCAATCCTTATTTATCTCAGTTAGAGCTT
This sequence comes from Gonioctena quinquepunctata, assembly GCA_018342105.1. Taxonomy (NCBI): domain Eukaryota; kingdom Metazoa; phylum Arthropoda; class Insecta; order Coleoptera; family Chrysomelidae; genus Gonioctena; species Gonioctena quinquepunctata. The sequence goes on from JAFIRS010000252.1 coordinate 194,359, forward strand.
TGTGCCTTTGTCATTACTACTTCTTATTTACTATGACCATCTGTTCATTTGCATAATTATCAGATGTAGATTTTCTGATCCACTATGTTGGTCATAAAAACTTTTCAACAAAAAATTAAACTGACGAAAAAATCAACTGAAAAGCAAAAAATACAATATACCTTCTTAGTCTAAATGATAATTGAGCTCCTAAACTAATGTAAGTAACTGATTTTGAGTCGGCGCCAAACAAACAATTATCGAAGATCATTATCTATGAAAGAAGTCATCAGAACGCAGCCGTGCATCTCGCTGCCATCATTTTACGCTTCACCTAATTCAATTGCTAGTTTGTTTGGCGCCGACTCAAAATCAGTTACTTACATTAGTTTAGGAGCTCAATTATCATTTAAAAAAAGTTTTTATTTTTCAATTTTTTGTGGCTAAAATCTACCAATTACTACCTACTTTTTTATTGATTACTTCCAAAATACTTACTTACCCACCTTACTTCAACTATTACCAGTTAAATAATATGATTATCTACTTTTACTATTTGTTGTAATATAAATTATTTTCGTTGTTCTGGTTAGTTCATTTCATTACTTTGTATATCATTCCATCCTCTCATAAAATATACTGATTTTGACGGAACAAGAATAATGTCAGTAGCGATCTGTCATTGTCAACTACGTATGTGTGTGCTAATGTTCACTAGTGAAAAATCAAGTATCCCCTATTTTTCTACCCGTAAGGGTGGCCAATTCCTTTCGAAATCCAGATATAAGGTATACCCTATCTATTAAAAAAAGAATCATCCAAATCGAAGAAGCCAGTACAAAGTTATGCCTGATAGAATCGGTTAACGGACCAGAATTCAGAGGGTGAGTGATCAATATCCTTCATTTCGCTACCCTTAGGGGTGGATTTCATCTTTTAAATTCAAATGGGACCAAAGTCGAAGTACACCCTATCCACTGAAAAAAGAATTATCGGAATCGGACGCCTCAGTAAAAAGTTATGCGTGATCATACATAAAAAAATATGATGGAAAAACATAAAATATACGGGTCGAATAGAGAACCTTTTTGGTTTCGTCGGTTAAAAATGAATGACTTCAGGAAATCTACAGTAAAATAAACAACTGTGCACATATTTCAAACATGAGATTAGGAGTCTGCTGTTATTACAGAACTGCAAGATGTGATCTCCAACAGATTGCAAACAATATCCCAGATTTTTAGTCGATAATATTTCTGAAATTGCTCTTTTAGGTTGACATTAATGGAGCCCTAACTTTATAGAGAGTAAAGGGTTACAATCTGGAGGAACCATGGAAAACGAAATTTTTAATTTGGAAAACAATATTTATTGAATGATAACAAACACCATTGCAGCCCACGTATGTCATCGTGATATAAATAACATAACCTATTTAAGCCGTATACTAAAACGTATACGCCGTATACTAAAACGTATAAAATAAGTTTAAGTCATCGCTGACAATGATTTAATTATTTTTTGTTGAATTATTTGGTTTCAAAAAGCTTGTCGCGCGAAGTGTTCATAAAAGTAGGTACCAATTAATTTCATTGGACAATGATTAGTTGGTAACTTACAACTTGTCGAAGTATTAATTTTATTACAATTCGAGCGACAAGTTTTTTAAAACCAAATAATTTAACAAAAAATAATTAAATCATTGTCAGCGATGACTTAAACTTATTTTATACGTTTTAGTACACGGCTTAAATAAAAGCTTGTCTTTAAAAAGATTTTCTATTATTTATTTTATTTTCTGCTTTTCAGTTAGTTCGCCTTAATCTGTTCATTTCTAAAAGAGCATCGTTATTACAAGGTATCTTCCCTGTGAGTTTTGAGCTAAAAGAAATCATGATCTCCGACCCCAAAAATTCCCACACTCCAATTTTGAATAGAATCTGAGCATAATCAGAAAATTCGTCCTCCATCTTGGGGCCGTCATCTCAAATTTATGAATTTCAACAAAAAATTCATAATCTCAGACCCCGAAAACCCCCATAATTACAAATCTCGTCCGCCATCTTGGAGCCGCCATTTTGTTTCTGTTTTTCTAACAAAAATTCCATAATGCATTGTCACCGGAATCATGAACACCTGCCAAATTTCAAATTATTCGGACAACTAGAAGTCGGTAAAAATTCACTTGCAAATTGGACCCAAATTATATATATATATATATATATATATATATATATATATATATATATATATATATGGATTGACTTCGTTTCAAGATAATGGTATCATAAATCGGTAACAACACTATCCAACAACTGGTCCGCCTCTGTTTCAGCCACTCTAGACAATATCTTCTTTACCGTGCATCACACAGTGTTTGTCATCTGTATCTCTATAATTAGCTATTGAATTTGTACTTTATAATAGTGAACCGCAAAGTCACAGCAAGATTTTTATCAGCTTCGCTGTCTGATTATTAGTTACAAGGCGGTTGATGATTGGATTAGTTTTTGAAAGCGATAAGGCAATTTTGAATAATCGAGTGAACGGTTATTGAGTTTTTTCAAGTTTTGAAGGGGTTTCATTTCAAATTACCAGCCTCTAAGCGTAAATTTGGGAATATCTGAGAAATAATTCAGAACATGCCTTGATTTTTTTGTTGAACATTTTAATAAAAATGTCTCTTCTATTCATCTACAAAGAAAAGAATAGTTTGTAAAATATCGAGCGAATAAATTTTTTATTACAACGAATTTCCGATAAAAAATTCATAATTCAAATTTGTGGTACGATCATGGCGGCCAAGTTTCATAATTTATTGCACGCTTCGACCCAAAATCGATATATGAAGGATTTCTCATTAAAAGATCACGAATTTTTATGGAAATTTTAAAATTAAAAATTAAGGCAGGAATTAGGCAACCCAATGTTGTCATCAATGGCCATATTATACTCAACATTCAATATCTGCGGTTTTTAGATTGGCGAAATATTTCTATTATTTAGAATTCCAAATGGTCATGCCAACGTGGTGCTTGTATTTTTTCAGTTGTGGCCTCATTAACTTTAAATTTATATCTGGAGCTTTTTGTGGTTGATGATGAATTTAAAGTAGCGACGCCAATATGACAGCCACATTTTGCCTTGGTGGTTTCAAGTTAGAAAAAAAAATTGAGGAAATCCCAGCATTGATGACGGGAGTGTGAGAGAGAGAGAGAGGAATCAGTGGGGTGGGTGGATAACAAAGAAATTTATAGTATCTCTGTCGGCAAAGTGGGTAGCGTTCGCTTGAAACGATGGCCCTTGAAGACTAATATAAACTGATGAGGGACACGATACGTGAATTGAAGGGATATCAGATGATATACTTCAAAATATCCTTCTTCATGTGAGTACGTGATAAAGTAAATGAAAATGTTTAGCGCCTAAGTGCTTGTTCGTTTGTGGAAAATCCTCTCCATCATCTTCAATGCATAGTTAATGGGAATCTTCTAATCATCAACACGATCATTTGAAAAGTATAACACAAATGAATATAGGGAGTATAAGCAACCCTCTGATTGCGTCACATGTATGGCTTATAGTTATGTATTAACAAATGACAAATGTTATGTAATGACAAATGAAAACATTCACGAATCATTAATTGCCTGGTGATTTATAACGGAGAGTTTTTCCAGAGTATGAGTGGATGTAGCTGAAAATACTTCATATTTTTCTCCTATTCGTTATCGAGTATCAATCTCAAAGTCTGTGCCATCTTTACGTTTTCTTTAACTGACGAAAAAAAGGAGGAGGTTCGCTAGTCGACGCGTATATTTTTTTTATGTATGACCCCTGATAACTTTTCACGTAGTGGTTCGATTTCGATGATCCTTTTTTCATTGGATAGGGTATACCTAGAAGTTCGTACAATTTGAATTTTTAAAAAAATCCAACCTCAAGGGTAGCAAAATGGAGGATAATAATCGTTCACCCTCTGAATTTTGGATCGTTAACCGATTCTCAGGAATAACTTTGTACAGCGTCATCCGATTTAGATTATTATTTTTTATTGTATAGGGTATACTTGGGAGTTGGTCATATTTGAATTTGAAGAAGAATTATCCACCCCTAAGGGTAGAAAATGGGGAATTATTGATTTTTCACATGTGAACCGATTCTCTTGAAATTCGGCACACATATGTAGTACTGATAACACTACAACATAATGGATACCTCAATTGTTAATTGAGTAGGTAGTAATTAGTAGATTTTTTCCACAAAAAAATAAGAAATAAAAATTTGTCAGCCAAAAATGAAGCCGACGGAAGAAGAAACTGAAAAGCAAAAAATAACCCTTTTTAGTCTTAATAACTAAGCTCCTAAACTAATGTAAGTAACTAATTTTGAGTCGGCGCCAATCAAACAATCAACGAAGATCATTAAATTTCTCTAAAAAAATATCATAACGCCACCGCGCATCCCGCTGCCATCATTTTACACTTGACCTAATTCAATTGCTAGTTTGTTTGGCGCCGACTCAAAATTAGTTACTTACATTAGATTAGGAGTTTAGTTATTAAGACTAAGAAGGGTTACTTTTTGCTTTTCAGTTTCTTTTTTCGTCAGTTTCATTTTTTGTTAAAAAGTTTTTGCATTCTTTCATAATGAATGTCCAGAATTTTTTCGATCGTGATGCTTATCAGACTCATGTTATTTTGTTCGTTGGGTTCTTTTTTTCTCGCGCAAGAAGACCATATGCCATTGTTCGTCTTCTGGGACCATGAATGTTAAACTCGATGTACCCCAGAATTCGATTCTAGAACCATTACTATTGCTACCACTACCATACCTATATCTCCGCAGAATGTAGAGCAGTTCAGAACATAGTACAAATAAATTCATTCGGAATACTTCATAATCAATATCTGATAAAAAAATATTGCAGAAGACCTATACCTAATAAAATCTTCAATTTTCCAGAGAAGTCAAGTTTTGAGGTATCTATCTAGGCGCCACCTCAACTGCCAAAAACAAGTAGACCATATTTGTGCAAATTTAAATAAAATCAATTGAATCTGATCGGAAAGAACCCGGACTACTCAAGCAGTATCTATTATGCTATGGTCCACTTTTTTATGAGTCTGAATATTATGGTTTGGGCAGAAATATAATATATAGTAAATATCGACAGCACATTCCATCTTCATTCTGAAATCTATTCTGTGTGCAGGAAAAAACTCAGTGTTATATTTCTATATTTCCTAAATTTTTTTCCCGTGAACTCTCGTCCGCGTAGAATGTATTTTTTCCTATATTTTTTTTTGTTCCATCTAGGTTAAGCCTTTGACTCTGCCCGCTTCATATTATCCCGTTCTCGCTTTATCCCGTTTTTTCGTTGCCCCGTTACCGAGTTATCCCGTTATCGAATTTTCCAGTTATCCCTGTTTTTCCGTTTTTCCGTTTTCCTGTTATCCCGTTTTTCCGTTCGTTATCCCGTTTTCCCAAAAAAAAGCCAAATCGGTTCAGCCATTCTCAATTTCAAGTTATGAGCTTACCAACACAAACAGACATTAATTTTTATCATATATTGTATATTCCTGAAAACTTCTCCAGTACAAAGTAATTTCTAATAACTTTTCTAAAAATTATTCCTTTCCCTAAAAACCTTATTCGGAGTATTACAAACATTCAAACAATTTCTATATTCCCTAATTTTTTATTTGAAAACTTCAGCCCGCTTTCAGATTTTCCTTTATCCCGTTACCGAGTTATCCCATTTTCCCTTATCCCGTTACCGGTTATCCCGTTTTCCCGTTATGCCATTTTCCAGTTCTCCCGTTTTTTCGTAATCAGGTATACCGTTATTCCATTTTCCCGTTATTCCGTTATCCTGTTTTCCTGTTACTCCGTTTTCCCGTTATCCCGTTTTTTCGTATACCGTTATCCCGTTTTTCCGTTCGTAATCCTGTTTTCCGGAAAAAAATTGCCAAATCGGTTTAGCAGTTCCCATTCTCATGTTATAAGCTTACCAACACAAATAGACCTTCATTTTTATCATACATATATTATACATTCCTGAAAACTTTCCCAGTACAAAGAAATTTCCAATAACGTTTCTAAAAATCTTTTATTTTCCTAAAAACCTTATTCGGAGTATTACGAACATTCAAAGAATTAGCCAAATCGGTCCAGACGACTGTTTATATAAAATTTAAAAAAAAATGTTACCCTGGCCGGGATTCGTTCCTGTGACCTTCTGCTTGGTAGGCGACAGTGTAACCGCCTAGCTATTTCCTCTTTGGTAATAAATGACTCGATCTTTTTCGACAAATTTCTTATATATCCAAATTTTCTAATTTCCGACCAACTTTACAAATTTTTAACCATCCTCGGGCTAAAACGAACATTAAAAAAAATAGCCATGTCGGTCCAGCCGTTCTCACGTTTTGCTAACAAAGAATCAAGATTCGTATTTGTTATATAGATTAAGAAAAAAGATGCTATTACTTCCGACAATACCGAATGAAACCAAACGTGTCAGAAGTGATAAAGTATTTCATTGGAATAAATAAATTCTAATAAAGGATTGTTATGAAAGTCACCAATACTTTCTGAAGTACGCTGGTGCACACACATATTTCAACCGTGTTATTCTTGATTATATCGATTTCAATTTGTCAATGTTATGATTTGTTTGTATACAGTGCATTCCATTTAAAACGAGCCACCCTGAATAACTTTTGGTACAATGATTTTCAGGAAAAATAAAAAAACAAGTCAACAATAGTATACAGGGAGACACATTTTGACATATTCACATTTTATGTTACTTCCACTATCGCACCCCCAGAGTATGTCACCATTTTTTTTAAAATGGATCATCCTATATTGTTTCGCATTATCAGATGCCCATGATGAGCAGATTTCAACAAAGTATAAAACATATGGTTCGGGAGCTACAAATTATTTTCCAATAGTCCAACGTGCCCTAAAACTGCAATAGAAATAGCTTCATCGTTGGCAATTCCTGAACGGTTATGCTTTTTATTGCTAACAGATCCAGTTTCCATAAACGGTTATGCTTTTTATTGCTAACAGATCCAGTTTCCATAAATTTGTTCAATAATTCCGAAACGTTCAGGAGTTGTCAACGATGAAGCTATTTCTATTGCAGTTTTAGGGCACGTTGGACTAATGGAAAATAATTTGTAGCTCCCGAACCATATGCGTCAGACCATATGTTTTATACTTTGTTGAAATCTGCTCATCATGGACATCTTATAATGCGAAACAATATAGTGATCCTTTAAAAAATGGTGACATGCCTGAGGTCGATAGTGAAGTAACATCAAATGTGAATATGTCAAAATGTGTCCCCCTATATACTATTGTTGACATGTTTTTTTATTTTTCCTGAAAATCATTGTACCAAAAGTTATTCAGGGTGGCTCGTTTTAAATGGAATGCACTGTATATATTTATACTTACTATATATGGCAAGCTTTCATAGCTGAAATTAAAGCTGTCCTTGTTTCGTTATGTTCTGTGTATGGTGGTACATTATAGAATTTATGTATTTTTTCTGTCCCATGATTTTTGTTGGTGAAATGGAGGAGCGTTACTTCTCGATTTTAAGTTGATGAAAAGCAAACTCTGCCTTTTGCCGTAAAAATTATTTATTCTATCTATTCCATTTATTTACATTGTGATAATTATCTTTAACAATAAAACACATTATTATTATATATATTCCGAAAACAAGTCATCCAAAAAAACAAAACAAAATCGAACCATGCAATTCTCTCATGCCAAAACAAACTTCTATACCGCCGCTGCTGCCCATACAACTTTTTGCGACCGAAACTTAATTAAAATATTCCGCCCGATCTTAATCTAACTCTTTTATTTCCACCCAGAATATTTTTATAATGAATCCACTAAATCTATAAGTATTTTCGAGACATCAATTCAACCGCAGCACCTGCCGCATACCTGCTAATTAACCAATATCTCATACAGGGCCAATCGCTAATTAGATCAGTTTTTCAATCCGGAGAAACGAGATAGGAAACAAGAGATTGCTCAGTAGGAAATTAAGTAGTCCGTTCGAGGAGTTGAACAGTTTCTACCCATAATGTTTTCAGTTTTCTGGAACCCCTTATACTCGCACATGATACCGGAACAATTTCATCGTGTCATATAAATTGATATAATATTTTTCTTTCCCAACCTTCAGAATTTATGAATTTTGTGATCGGATAACATAAACGTCATATTGTTTTTTTTTTGTAAAATTGTTTTTTAACCGCTTTCTTAGTTGTTTGACCCACCCTCAGAAGTTAATGAAAACTTGTACGAGTTAAAATCACGGGGACCTTACCTTTCATAGTGGGATCCGAAACCACTCTTGGGAACCATAATAAACAATAACAAAGATAAACAATAACAACAATAAATAATTTGAGGATTGTTCGAAAGGAAAATTTGGAATTTTTGTGCAGATCTCATTCATGAATTCATCTAAATATCCCCAAAAATCATATTCGAACACATTCACCATGTCTTCGTTATCTCTAAAATTTCAACACAGGTGATAAACAAATACTAGAATCAATGAAATTGATCAGGATATTATTACACCTGTGACATTGAAGCTTTCTCGCATAAATCTTAGACAGAAGAAGAAAATTATTATTATTTTTATTCGAATATATGTACCAAGAAATCGGTGAGATATTGTTTTATTTTCTTCAAGTGGAATTTGTTCAAGTCATTTGACAGTCTGAACGGGGAGGGCATAATCAAAGTTATTATTTCTACTTGAGTGGGAGAAGGACTGTGTGCACGGGGCAGAAAAAATTGTCATATTTCGTATTTTCTGCAATATATTCTTTTTATGAATCGCAGAGCGGTTTCAACCTATAGGGTCATCTTCAGTGTTTGCTTGTCAGGCAAGAACAAGGGCAACCCATAAAATACATATATTCACAAAGTAAAAATTGGTATCTAGGGGATTTCGCGTCGGATATGATGATTTTTTTGTCAAAATACAAAAATTCAAGATGGCGGTTCCGAAATGGCGGACGAGTTTTGTGATTATGGTCCGATTCTATTCAAAATTTGTGGGGGGTTTTTGGGGTCGATTTTTTCTAAGCTTTTAGTTTTACCTGCCCTGATGTCTATCTGTCTTGTGTCTGTCTGTTTGTAATCAAAGTTGAATTGGACCCACTTCCAATCGTCCGATTGATTTGAAATTTGGCAGGTGTACATAGTTCCGGTGACAATGCATTATGAAATTTTTGTTTGGAAAAAAAAATGGCGGCTCCAATATGGCGGACAATTTTTGTGATTATGGTCCGATTCTATTCAAAATTAGTATCTAAGGTTATCGGGTCGAAGATAATGATTTTTTTGTCAAACTTCTGAACGAAGTTAGATTGAAATTACTTAACTAGTTATTCAACATCACAAATACTAAAAAATTAAAAAAATATAAACGAAATAAAAATATTTTAAATCATAAAAAAACATTTTTAAAGACAAGCTTTCATACAAATGCACTAAAAAGGAAAAAATAATTTATTTTATTGTTTGATCTAGGTTATTCTGTGAGTAACAGATTCAAAAGCTTGCCATGGATACAAAATACCGGGTGTTTCTCAAAAGTGGCTCACTCCTATGACTTTTTTGTTTTTACAGATAAACAAGTTAAATTCGGTGAGTAGGTATAATACTTAAATATGCTTTTATGACGTATTTAATTGTTTTCTATCACTTCAGGTTTGACCGGAAATGACCCTTATTTTCTTATTTTAAAAGGGACACCCGGTATATTTTTACTTATTTCAATAGAAAATCACATTGTGAGTACAATGACACCCCATTTGTCACTTTTTGGCATTCATCATCCTAAAATTTTCAATTTTTTATTTTCAATCTAGAGTGTTATGAATGGTTAAAACGGTAATTTTGGACAAGTTCCAGGGAAAAATAGTTTCGATCGAGTTTTCTTTTCATTTGTTTTACTGGTTCATTTAAAGTTCACAAAATCGTAATTATGATGTTCACTGAATTTTTTCAAATAGAACAAAGGTGGCTCATTACCATATCTGAAATGGGCATCTTGTTACGAACAATTTGATACCACACAATCGATATTTTGAATAAATATCCAGTATCATAATCTGTCTAAACGCTCTAATAGTTTATTATTCAACCGTCATCACAGTGAAAAAAATGTGGAGGTTTTGGAAAGTTATAAAAAATTTATTGTTATGACATTAAATCAAATGTGTCAGTTTTGGCAGAAATTCTTAAGAAACAATACCTATCTTTTATAATCAGTTCGTTATTACAAATTAGGACAATGGAAAATTGCAGTCGAAATGAAAAAATGTACTTGTTATTAATTTACGGTGAAGCAAAAAAAAAAATGCCGTTGTTGCAGCGCGGCTTTATACGAAAAGATTACCCAACATACGACATCCCACTGGTCATTATTTTCCAAAAATGCAACAAAAACTTTGAAATGAGGCCGAAGATGGTAACTGAAACCAATTCATTGTGAGAATAAAGAAATTGACGTACTGTTGTTAGTTCAAGTAGAGAACACCACATCCGTGAGATAAATTGCTCTGCGATGTTAAATCAGTGTTTCATTCGTATGGAAAATCCCAAAAAATTTCGTTTATGCAATTTTGATGTGATTTTATTTTTTGAGTAATTCGTCGGACTTAACGCCCTTAGATTTTTTCCTATGGGGTACGATGAAAAATGAGGTGTATCCCCATCAGCTACACGAGAGGAATTAGAAATTGAAATACGAGCAGCTATCAATAGAACTACAGCAGAGCAACTACGAAACGTAGTGAGGGCAACAATAGTAAAAAGTACATTTTTGCCGAGATCACCATGGTGGTCATTTTGAACATTTAGAACAATAAGTTTATTAGATTTTATAGTAACGTTATGACAAGTTTTCAAAATACCGAGGTAATTAGGTAGTTACTGGTACATTCTTAATGATAATTACATACGGTACCTTATGATTTATTATGTCACTTTGCCCAATAATTTGACATCATTATGCATTGTCATTATGGTCCTTATTCCTTATTGATTAATTCAATTCTTATGTTATTAAACATTTATTCAAAATATCGATTGTGTGGTATCAAATTGTTCGTAACAAGATACCCATTTCAGGTGTGGTAATGAGCCACCTCTCTTCTATTTGAAAAAGTTGAGTAAACATCATAATTACGATTTTGTAAACTTTAAATGAACCAGTAAAACAAATTAAAAGTAAAACTCGATCTAAACTATTTTTCCCTGGCAACTTGATCCAAAATTAACCGTTTTAACTCATTCAGGACACTCTAGATTGAAAATAAAAAAATTTAGGATGATAAATGCCAAAAAGTGACTAATGGCGTGTCATTGTACTCACAATGTGATTTTCTATTGAAATAAGTAAAAATATACCGAGTTTCCCATTTAAAATGAGACAGTAAGTATCACCTCCGGTCAAACCTGAAGTGGTAGGAAACAATCGAATATGTGAGAAAATACATATTCATGTACCATACATACCCACCGAATTTCACTTGTTAATCTGAAGGAACAAAAAAGTTATAAGGGTGAGCTTTTGAGAAACACCCGGTAGGTAATCTTGCGCGGCAAAATTTGGAATCTGTTACTCACAAAATAACCAGATCAAACAGTACAAAAAATATTTCTACCTTTTTAGTGCATTTGTATAAAAGCTTGTCTTTAAAAATGTTTTATTTTTATTTCATTTCAAATATCACATCTTTGATGATAAAACATCACTAAGAGCATACAAAAATGTATAGATTAGGTATATTTTTATCCAAGTAATCTAGGAAGTCTAACAAGCATTCCAATACGAATACTCCATCCAAATCAAGCATTTTTTATGAATATTCCTAATCCTATGTCTTTGCATCCTCATTAATCCCTCAGTAAATTTACGACGAGCACGGTTGGCGATCATTTATTTCAGAGCCAGCCAACAAGTGGATAATTATTTAGAGATTCTTCGTATCTTACAGGATACCCGCTAGTTCGAAGAGATATTCAGAATACCATGGAATTAATAATGCAATAAGTAATACATACTGAGTAAATTTGCAAGCATAAAGTAATTTATAGCTCGGGATCGTCGGTCTTCTTTTTGGATATTTCCAACGTCATTCTGGTGCTTTACGATGCCCATAAAGTGCTTAGTGTCATATCTTGAAAAATATTATTAATACGGAGTCACTTGGTAGTAATTATTATTCGATGTGATAGATAGTTTTCCCATCAGCTTCAATGATGACTCACAAAGGTTGAACACCCCATACGTGGCCACCCAAAGACAGGATTATAGATCATAGTTTAGACATTTCATAAGATATAGGCACTGATTTTCAAATTCCGAAAATACTTCTATGAGCTAAAATCAACATATCACGTTAATGAAGAAGCTTCTTTCAGTTTTCTAATTGCGAACTGAATGTGTAGGGCGCTGATAATAATACAAAGTGAAACATCAAATATTCTGTTGATTCAAAATCGTTATGACTATAAATGTTATGGAAAAGAACGAATTTTCAGATGGCAAATGGTATATTCTCTTTGTCTAATAACTTTTCTGAAGAACTCATTAATGCTCCTCACTATTCCCGTTGTTGATGATCATGATTCAGACTTTTTTCTGAAGAACATTTTCTAATCGATCTTTAATCTAATCTTTTCATCACGTTAACTAACGATTCCTCAAGGGTATCGACATTTTTTATGCTTTTTCAAATTTTAAATTTAAGCAACGGACGGGACGGAATTTTCAAATAAGGTTAAACACGATTCATTTATTTGTAACTCCAATTTCCATGGCCCTAACTTAAAAACTAACGGAACCCCTATAAAAATGTTCACCCCCATTTCACCCCTTTAGGAATTGAATGTCTAAAAACACTGATGCATGTATTTCTTTATTTGTAACAAAGACTTCAAATACCAATTTTCATGAGCCTAACTTAAAAACTAACGGAACTCTCATACAGTGGGCACCGATGGCTGGTCAGGTTGACGAGAGTCTTATCGATATCTGAAGTCAAGCAACGTCGGGCGGGGTTAGTCACCGGACAAGGAAGTTCCACGTTAAATGTCCTAACAACTGTAGCGTAGTAGCATATTCGCAGCTGCAGGCGTCTTATCAATGAGCACGAGATAAGAATATAGATATGCCGTCCTTCGGAGGGGACGTTAAGATGTCGGTCCCGAGTTCATGGATGTTGAGCTCGTTAAAGAACCCTACCTCTGAAACAACACAGGATTCGGCAAAATTTCCGGTTGGGAGGAGTGTGTTCACCGGCGTTGGTAGCATAAAGAAATAGGCCGACGTTTTAAATAAAGGAAAAAAAAACTCTCATACAAACTTTTACCCCTTTAGAGGTTAAATTTCCGAAAATACTGAAACACGTTTTTCTTCACTTGTTACAAAACTCAAATCCCAAATGTTATGAGCCTAACTCAAAAACTAACGAAACACCCATACAAACTTCAAATCCCAATTCAACCCCCCCATTTCACCCCTTCAAGGTAGTTTCCTATGAAACAGCATACGCATGCGGCTGACGCAAGTCTATACAACAATGAAAATTAAATGTATTCATTTTCTTTCGAGCGTCTGTCGTTATGCGTTTCGTGCGACTGGCGCAGAACAGGACCATTGGTTGGGTCAGTAAGTACCCCTTCTCAGGCAGTCGCAGCGGAGGGTAGTGCAGTGTTTCTTGTGGTTAATGTTTGTGAAAAGTGAAAATTCACGTATATTATGGCTGAGAACAACGCGAAATTGTTATTTTCATTTACAGAAGACGAAAAATCAGTAGAATTTGTATATGTTCAGCCTAAACAATTCCCGATTTTTTTCTCATCTTTTAATAAATGTTGATTTATCAGGATGTTGAAAATACCACTCTAGTTCTTCTCTCAAACATGGGATGGACTTCTGCAATATTTTTTTTAGTTACATCAGCATTATTTTCTCCTCTTCTTCGATTTCGTCCACTAGGTGAAATGAGAGATCACCAGTGACAAATTTTAATTTTACCATAAAAAATTATCCACTTTCTACCAAAGATCGCACACTACCGACGCGCGAGAGAAAACACAAACTCGCATGCGTCCACCATTTCATAGGAACCGTACTTTTAGAGGTAGAATTTCCAAAACAATTAAACACTTATTTCATTATTTCTAACAAAGACCTCAAATACCAATTTTTTTTACCCCAACTTAAAAAGACTAACGGTACTCCTATACAAACATGCAACCCCCATTTTAGCCCCTTTAGGGTTGAATTATCAAAAACCCTGAAACAAGCGTTTTTTAAAATAAAATAAAATCCCAAATACCAATTTCCATGACCATAACTTCAGAACCGACGGTTCTTTCACCCCCTTCCCCCCTTTTCTAGGGTTGGATGGAATATCCTTAGTGGTTATATATGTCATCATAGGAACCCTCCAATACTACCTTATGAGATTAAAGTTATTGTGATTGTTCGATAGATGGCGCGGGGGGGAAGGGGATACATCAACTCAAAAATTTCAAATGGCATGGTGGGGTCAAGTGGCACATCATTGAACAAATAATTCAACTCTCTTTTCAACCATCATATTTTTTTCGAATTTCGTTTGAACAATATGCATTCAAAATGTCAAGTATAAGTGCGGATCTGAATGGTACCTCGATAACTTTCGAATGCTTTGATGTGAAACAATGATACATGAAATATATTGAATATTATTACCGATCCTACTTTTTGAGGGAAGATGCATTACAATTACTCGATAGAGGGCGCTGGGCACATCATCTTGAAAATTTCGAAAGGCATGGTGGTCGAGTCGCACATCGTTGAAAAGGTAATTCAATTTTTCTCTTAACTATGGTTGTTCTATGGAATCACAATTGCGAGTGCGCTTTTTATAGTCCCCCTCCCTGTTAACTTTTGAACGGTTCTACATGGAACAACGGGACTGAAAATGTTTTAAATTATATCCCCGCTACTACTCTTTGGAATAGAAGACATCGTGATTGCTCGATAGATGTCGCGGGAGGCACATCAACTTGGAAATTTCAAATAGCATAGGGGTCAAGTGACACATCGGTGGAAAGATAATTCAATTCTCTTGTCAACCTTCCATTTTTTTTTCACAATATACATTTTAAATTTCGTTATACTTGATATTTCAAATGCCTATTGCGAAAAAACGTATTGACGATATAAAAAAAAACTAAACGGTTGAAAAGATATTTTTTTTCACATAGTGTAATGATTTTTTGCGTGAACGCAAAATGCAAAAAACTCCTTTCAATGTACCATTGACAATCTTTCATATCAGCTGAAAACCATTTTATAATAATCCTAATAAATATAACACATCACCTCTAGAAGAACTTAATAGAATGAAATCGGTTCTGATATATTTCATGGATGAAAAAAGTATTTATTAGAATCATAATTGAATCCTACCGATAACCGAAAAGCAATTTATTATCCTTTCTTCGGAATATGAATCTGTAATTGAGGAAGTAATCTATCAAATGATCCTCGTTGATTGATGATTGATAGATCGGAGTGATGTTATATTCTGGAACGTGTTCATACCATTGGGTGAGATCTCTTTTCAGTTGTTTATCAATATATTTCATTATCTGCAATTTCTCACCACATCATCAAAGAAACTCTGTTCTGCACATAGTTTCGAGATAATTATCTGCTAAATTCCAAACAAATGTCACGTCTTCGTTATTGATTCCTTCGACCTGCTGTTAATGAATAAAAATGAATATTACTCTAGTTGAAATAATGTTATGCGTATCGCGAAAGCCATCAATTGTTTTACCTGAATGATCTCAGATATATGTCATTTGAATAAATCCAGACCTTTTATGGAATACCACGATTGTCGCTACTAACAACCTTGAAAGTACGTAAGAAATTATCAAGAATTATTCTTCAGAACAAACTGTGGTATGTCACACCATTACTATAAGAAAAGTAAACAAAATGAAATATGGCAGTTCGCAAGAGAACCTGTCTCTATTAGTCTGAAATAGTGAACTAGTTTATACTTTCGCTATGGTATAAACATTCAATACATCATATTATAAACTTACATATTTCATGGAATGTATCATCTGAGATGAGATGAAAACTAGTGAAAGGCTTTTACTTGATTTGTTCGGAATACTTTTACAGTGGATTGAAAATGTATTTGAAGGATTTGGGATTCTTAATTAATAATAAATGAATGTACCTCAAACATTCTGAATATAGTATTATGATATAATTTTCACAATCCATAGGTTGCGATATATTTATTTGGTTTTTGAATTTTTTTCTTCGGAAAGAACCCTTAGGTACTGGGTGCAAAACACAATTCACTTTTACATGATGAAGAATAATCAATTGTTTTATAATTTTCCCATTAACTGCCTCATCAAATATTTACTAATAAGTAAGAGTTTTCATGGAGCGTTGTAATTCACAATCATAACTTCATTCCTGAACAAAAGCTTCCCTCAATCCTTACAATTTGTTCTGTCCATTATTTCCAGTCACTGATCAAATATCTTCAGTCCACCGCCTAGAATGTCTGTGAATTTCATGTCTTGATCACCTTTCAATCAGTTTTTTTGGTCTGTCATTCTGATCATGGGTTTCATCACATTTGCAATACGGCTTCCAACATATCCTACTTCGGTTTTATACAATTTGGTTGGTTCCCAACTTTGACTACACCATTTTTCTCTATATAACCTCCTTCCCAATAAACGCATTTTATAGATGTCATAGCGAGGTACCAATGCGATAGTTAATTTTAGTTTCCTGAGATTTAGTAAGGGTAAGGTAAAAAAATTTTGATCGGTTGCCGATGTTTCGAATTTCATGTCATCTTCAGGATACTACATTAGGAATAATTATTTTTTTAATTATTAGGATTGTAAGTGTAAATCACGAAGGTGTAGAAGGGACAACAACAACATATTTTTCAAAAACCTTTGGAATTGCCACTTTGAACTGACAATTGTCACTTGGAAGTGACAATTATCACTTTGAACTGACAATTATCACTTCGAACTAACAATTGTCACTTTGAAGTGACAATTGTAGCTCTCAAAACATTTGGAATTGCCACTTTGAACTGACAATTGTCAGATTGAAAAACATTGTTTTTTTTTGAGAGATTACCATTTCTTTCAGATTTGTAATTGGCATAAGTGTCACTACAGGCGTCCATAATTCGATAACATTGAAAGGAGAAATCGGCTATTGTGGTACTTTCAATATAATCTAATTTTGTATCCATGTTGTTTTTATATTTTTTATGTTTATCGTCTCTTGTAGATTCCTTGTTTTCTAAAATCTAGTCAATATTTGTTATTTTTAGGAGGTGTCGGGTTTTTTACTCCTTTCATGTTCTGTTATTCTAGTCTTGAGATATCGACCTGTCTGTCCAATACACACTTTTTGACACTTTGAACATGATATTTTGTAGACTTTACCGCTTTCGAGTTCTGCCTTCAATTTGGTTTTTTATAAAATTATATTTTCCACCCCTGAAAGATCCTAAATGTATTTGAATCAATAAATAAATACATTCACTTTGTGTTGCTCAAGGTTTTTTCATTATTCTTTTTATAAAAATTTTTTTCACAATTTCGTGTAATACTTGTTTTTGAGATTTTTTGGTAAAGAAATGCGCATGATAACTGTATCTATTTGAGATTTGAAATATTATGTTTTGTGACATCTACTTCATCTTTTGGAATATGCGTGATAATGTCATCTCACAGTGTTTGTGAAAAGACAATTCGAACACAATTTTTTTTATGCAAGTATTCCGAAGTTTGGACATGACGAAATCTGCACAAATTGGAAATAGACAGTTTTCAATATCTTGACCATAGGTGTGTGTGTACAATGACACATATTTTATCATCATCTGAAAGAAATCGGTATCAAGTTTTTTCATTCTTGTGAGTTTGATTCATAAATAAACTCTCCCAAGATCCTTGATATCCACATATAAATATTTCATTTATATTGAAAATAATCACAAGGAATGTAGAATATATGTTAATGTTCCTTCTAATTGAAGTTTTATATCGACGAGGAACCAACCTGTTGTTTTGTGCATAAATTTGTGTAATTTATTTTGAGACTTTTTATTTTCATCGCTTAATTTTAATGTTTACATACAATGCACATATTTATCATAATAATTATTTTTATTGTCGGCCCTGAAGGTGGCTCCTTAAAAGCCGAAATGTCGTAATTTAATTAATAGTGCTTACTTTGACGTTACCACAAACAACTCTCAAGTAATAGAACGTCATATAGATATTAATTTCGTTACATCGCTACTATGTACAGTATATGCCATGTAGAGATGTAATCGTTGTTGCGATGTCTAGTGGAATAAACTGGTATGATAAATAGGCATTAGTCAAATTTTATACAATTGCTGTTTTTGTTCTTTTTAGAGTGTTGAGTTTACACACATTTTTTTTTAATAAGAACTTAGTGCTCTGAGCATAGTTCCATGAAAGACGAAACGTCGGCACCTGATGAATGGTGGTTTCAGTTATTCGATCTAACTCCAATCATCCCAAGTTACTTGATTGAAAATACTTATTTGCGATGTTATCGACAACATTGCCGATCCTTTGGTCTCCCTGAAAAACAGTCCGCCGCTGTCTAGGACCCATGTAGAGCAATTCGCACCACCCGCCGATCGGCCAAACATTTTCGGCGGTGTTCCCATCCAATTAAAATTTGGCTGATACTTTAAAGCCGGCTGATATTCGGTTTATTGTCAAACCGTCGCATTCTCTCCACTTCGCAGGTTCTTCACCAGGTATATATTTCAACCGCACCTCTTTCATTACGCTAGTTTTATTTAACAATTTCATACTGTTTCCGTTGCAATTATATTTCATAGCCTCTCGGCTCGTAACTCTGGAATTCTATTAAAATATCTATGACAATGATCGTTCGATTTTGATGGAAATAAGTCGTGATCACCAGGTTAGGAATGTTTGATTGTAAGATAGGATATATTTTTTTACATGAAATGCAGACGTAGAAATAAGACATTCACAGAAAAGTTTCCAGGGAAGCCTCAGTTTTATAATTTGGATGAAAAATTAAGCATCTCATATCTTAAGTTCACTTTTTGTCCCAAAATTAGCCGTTCAAATATTTGTCAGTGATCGAGAAACGCTTTGTATAATTCCAATGCGTGTGGAATAGGAATAACGATGGGAACCAAATACATATCGAAGGTGTCTGAGTGCACCTTTGGAACGAATGACCATTCACTTCGCACCGTTCCGTCTGAATCATGTCAGGTTCGTTATAAAAAACACGGTTCTAAAAATAAAACCATTAATGACAGCAATTAATACTCATGCTAATATTCCTAATTGGAATTAATGAGTGTATTGAGTGGTCCAATTTCGTGTGAAAGTAGCAGACGTATTTCACTAGAAATAAATACATTCGCGTTTTAAAGGCGAGTTCACATTGTAATATGATACATTATTGTTGGACGTTTCATCTCTTGAATAGATTACTTCCGTGTTCAGAAGACAACATGGCAAATGCTTGTTCGCTGATTTTATTTTTCATCAGAATCATTAGAAAGTAACAAAATGTGTAGTACATCAAGGAACAGTATTGGGACCAGTACATTCACGGTTATGCCTGTATGATTTCCAGAGGTTGAACAAAACTGGCTATATAAAATTCGAGGATATTGGGGTTTGCAGCAAAGGAAAAAGAAAATTATTCTTAGATTATTCCAAGCTTTCGGAAGTATTTATTCCCATCATCAGGGAGACTACAATCGAAGAACAATACAGGTGAGTTATTTTATTTGGTAATTACAGTTCATATTGTAACTTACATCTATGTTGAGGTTAGTTTCCATGATGTTCCACAAAATTTGTATTGTTCGTACATCGTGAATCCAGGTAAAATGAAGAACAATTAAGTTAAGAGTTGTAAAACACATCAAAATTGTGAAAAACTATACTGAAGTTAATCTCACCATATGGTGTCTAAAGTGGTACTGGTACATGTCATTTTATAGAGACAATTGACATATGACACACGTCAACTATGACGTTTGAGGTTAGGTGTTACCAACTGTTGAATTTTTCAACAATAAAATTCAATATATGACCGGATTGTGGTTGGCCTTCAGGTCGTGTTGGATAACATGATTTCATTATGAAAACTTTGAAAATTTTATTTAGAGTCTAGTGACAGTAAAAAGGAGAAGATCTCACTTAAATGATTGATGTCACTCTTTTTGTTCATGCAATTATTTGATTGTGAAATGGAAGCCATTTCTAAGAAAGTTCTTTTTTATGTGACTCAGTCGCTAACACTTTTACTGCTTCGAAATTCATTCGGTGATCCAAACTGTTTACGTATTCTGCTAATGCGCATTTTCAGGATGCAATCTGCAATCACTTTTATGTGAAATGATTCTATTGGACAATGATCTAAGGGTTTGGCCTATGTATTGTTCGTCGCAACCTTGCCAAGGAAGATAATTTTTGTCTTTCACTTTCGAGAAGATTGATCTGATTGTTAACACAGTTTCATTTGCAATTTTGAAATTGTCTAGAGAATTGAATAATCTGGTTCGTTTAGGAGTATGTATGGAATTGAGGTAAAAATAGGTTGAGTTGGAACCGTGTCAATTTCATTGTTGATCAAGGCAAATTTTCAAAGTTTTCATAATGAAACCACAACCTAAAGGCCAACCACATTCCAGTCATATATTGCATTTGATTGTTGAAAAATTCAACAGTTGGTAACACCTAACCTCAAACGTCATAGTTGACGTTTGTCATATGTCAATTGTCTCTATAAAATGACATGTACCAGTACCACTTTATACACCACATGGTGAGATTAACTTCAGTATAGTTTTTTACAATTTTAATGGTTTTACAACTCTTAACTGAACTTAAATATTCTTCTTCATTTTACCTGGATTCACAATGTACGAACAATACAAATTTTGTGTAACATCATGGAAACTAACCTCAACATAGATGTAAGTTACAATATGAACTGTAATTACAAAATATTGTTCTTCGATTGTAGTCTCCCTGATGATGGGAATAAATACTCCCGAAAGCTTGGAATAATCTAAAAAGAGTTTTCTTTTTTCTTTGCTGCAAACTCCAATATCCTCGAGTTTTATAACTAACTAGTCAGCAACGACTACCCTTCTACTATACTCGTATATATTGTTAATGTTAATTGTTAAAGAAAACTCTCATATTCTTTTCAGTATGATTATTCTTGAGGGAGTTATGTGCCTTCAAATATCAGGTTGCTTGTGAAAATGTTTTTTTTTTCTTAATGCCTAATCAAATGGTAGAAGCATAAACAATATTTTCAGATGGCAATTTTCTCGATAACGATTGGACAGCCAACAAAGACTTCCTTGTTCAGGGTTTGTTGTTCACTTTCCTTGCCAAAACAGAAGTTCAATGAACATATCCACACTATATGATTTTAAATTATTATAAATGAGTTCTAAGTGTCATTTATTTAGGTCCAAGTAACTTCAGATACGGTACGGAAAGTATGTTATCCTGCATTCCTGGGGTATAATGGCACCATCATGAAGATGAGGTCATCTCTATATATTGTAATCGGTTAGTCTTGACCTGTAAGCAGGAACTCCCGAAAGATAATTGTCTGCATGTGACGTGAGTTTGACAGCAATGGAGAGAAGCAATATTCCACCCATAAAAGAAAAAATGCTTCTGCAAAATCCATGTTGGGAGTATATTCCTGCATAGGGCCTCAGCAACTTGATGAGCTGTTGAAAAGACAGTTCCACCAACAAGGATAAAAAAAGTCAAGTCCCATATTGCTGACCCTTCTGAACGTCTGAACAGTCTTGAAAAAAGCGGTAATGCATAGTTTTCAGCTGAAGATGATTGATACCTAGATACCTAGAAACAAAAATTATAGACACCAGACAACTATACTTTTTTCTCACACTAACAAAATATCACGACTCTCAACAAACATCAGTAGTAGCTACTCATTGATATATCCTCCGAAAATCAAAGAAGCATTGAAGAGATTCATACTTGAGAATCCAAGACAACTAGTTCATCACCATTTCGATGCTCCCGATCCTGAATCCTCGTATGTTACTGTGTACCGCTTATATGAACGAGGAGTAACTTATCTATTCATTATTATCCCCATCATTATTATTTTATATACTATGTTTTTTTTTGGACTGTAAGTGAGCTTTGGTATGTGAGACATATAGGTCTAGAAGCATGTACAAGTGTGTCATATTTGGGTGGCCTATTCCTAATCGTGTGAGAACGATCTGCTCTCTTCTAGTTAGTTTCGCTGTTGAGATACATTTCTACATAGTTGGTTTAATATCTTTCAGTTTATATGGGGCTATATTTCATGAGTTCTGTCAGTTTATTTCTTCTTTGTTTTTATTTTCTTTTTTCAGATATTCTGGGTGGAGTGGTAAGTCTTTATAGTGATTGGTACTGGCAGCCATTTTTGCTGCATAGTCTACATCTTCATTATCATTTATGCCACAATGGCTGGATACCCAGCGAAACGCAATTTTTTGCCATTTTCTGCTAATACATGTGTACGGGCTAATTCCAGAAAGCTAAGTGTGAATGATCTTGATTCATGGCTAAGATTTTGTTCTCGTATGCGTGTACCTGTTGGTCTGGTTAAAGTTGGTTTCTGTTGAAATAATTGGTGGATTCCTTCCCGGTTATAGAATGAATCATAAATTGGATGTGTTGGCTGAGAGTATATTTTCACAGCATGATTTCCAATGAGTCTTGTTCTTCGGAATTCAACCGGAGGGAATGATTTTTCGCAGCAGAGCGATATTATGGGACTGGTCCTGAAGCAACCTGTTAGGAGTTCCAGAGCAGTATTTTGAAGTTTGCTCAGAGATATTAATCGACTGTTACTTGCTGAGAAGTAAATAATACTACCACAGTCTATTCTGGGAAGAACGAGACTGTATATATCTTGATAGAATTTCACGATCTGCTCCCCACTTGATCTCTGCGAGACTTTCCATAATGTTAAGTGGTTTTTGGCATCTGTCTAGTGAATTCACTATATAGGGTCTCCAAGTTAATTTGGAGTCGAGTCCTAGGAATTTTATGGAGCTCCCGAAATCTATGGTTGTTCCATCCATGCTTAATTTAGGATTATTATGTTGGTTGCGGTTCCTACAGAAGTGAATCGCTTTTGTTTTGGAGGATAAAAATGTAAGTCCCATTTTGTGCACTTATTTATGGTGGTTTGTGAAATCCTTTCAGTATCAGAAATAGATGACGATGAATAGAAAATAGCTAAGTCGTCGACATAGGCCGTTATTTTGATTGGCTCTTGAACTTAATTCCCATTGATGGCTTTTGCAAATAGGGTGACGTTGGGGAATAGCGTTCTCCATTTGGATATGGCGTCATGGATCTTGGATATGGCGTCATGGATCTTGGTTCTGAACTTTTTGTTTTGGAGGAATTATTGAATAAAAATTGGTAATCGTCCTCTAAATTCCCGAAATTATATAATAAATTACCTGAACGATTGAAAACATTGATTTATACTCCGAAATTCAAAAAAGCATTGAAGAGATTCATACTTGAGAATCCAAGGCAACCAGTTCATCACCATTTCGATGCCCCTATTAGCTATTCCTCAATCCTAGTATGTTACTCTGTACTGCTTACATGAACTGGGAGTAACTTATCTATTCATTATTATCCCCCATTATTATTACTTTATATATTATTTCAATCGTTGGATTTGCGGGAATTCGGTCGAAATGTTGAAGAAAACCAATTTTTAAATTGTCGACGTTTCGAAACTTTATTGTTTCATTCTCAAGACTCTGAAGTACAAGAACATACAATTAAAATGAGATTCTAGAATGTGTTTTTTTTTATAAAAACAGAATAAATTAAGTAAAATAACATCGTTAAAAAAACAATATTTAAAAACACTTCGAACACATTACAGAAAACAACAATGATGAGTACTTACATTTAGGATGGCTCTCCGAGTTTAAAAAGGGTGAAATAAATAATTTCGACATAAAATATAAATAGATACTCAGGTTCATGAAAGACGTTAACACAGTCATGAAGTAAAGGAACAACTGAACGGTCGGTGAATCATGTTTTTATAATGTAAAAAAGGCTCATGAAAGAAATTAGTATTGGAATCGGCAAAAGCCGTTCAATAAAGATCTAGGATTAATGTTTGTTTTTTTCTATTAGATTGAAATATAAAGTGTGTAGATTTTCAATATCGGACCCTTTGTTAACACATTTTGTTCCATGTTTTGTTATTTCGATCATTTTGTTCAAGAGTCTTTTTTTTTAAATCGTCTGCTGTCCTATAATACTGGCTGAATTGAAGTCGAAAGTATGAAGTGATGATTCACAGTGCTCTGCAAGGCTAGTGGGGTTTTTGATAGTTTCAAGCGGGTTGTGTATATTTTTACAATCCCTCATGTGTTCAGTCAGCCTCTGCTTCAGATACCTCCCCGTTTGTCCTATATACACCTTCTCACACTCAGCACATGATATTTTATAGATAATATTAGATTTTAGTTCTTTTGGTGTTTTAGTTTTGAGTTTCGTGAAAAAAGTTTTTTGACTGTGTTTTCACATTTCATGCTGACTTTAAGATTTTCATTTTCTAAAACCTTAAATTAGGTGTTAGCCTGCCACGTGCGGTGATTTGAAATATCTGGTGTTCAATGGTATCTTTTCTTTGTGTGTATTTGTTCTGTCAGTATATACTAATTTTTTAATCAAGGATTTAGGGTAGCAGTTCATAAGTAGCATCGTTTCAATAATTTTAAGGTTGTGGTTTTTAAAATTCTCATGTGCTAAGTGTGTAGCTCCGTGTTTAAGATTAGTGATGGTGTTTATTTTTTGTGTCATAGGATGAACGGAGTGGTAGTTAATAAATCTATCTATTTATATATTATGTTTTTATATTATGTGTTCATGTTATTCTCAACAACATTGATAATTACTGCATATCTGTATACCTTTTAATTAATAATGTTCATCAACCATTTTGTATGGCATAACCATACAATGTTCCGGAAAACAAGTGCAATATCACCTATTTCTCATCAGTTTTATGCTGATGTGCAATAAGTTGTAAAACACCCCGTTATATTTGTTGAATAAATATTATTATATTATTCTTGCATGAGTCTGAAAGGGGAAAAACCCTCACACACATATTTTGTGAATATTCAGCGCAGAAATTATATTGCATTTCTTCCCGTGGAGAAAGTGTTCCCTACCACTTGAACCAATCCAATCTTACTATTTTTTGTGTGTTGGTGTCCTATATTCCTAGAATTGTACACAATGATAATTTGAAAAAAAATATGTTTCTAAAATAATTTAAGAATTATAAGGTAAAGTACCGAATCTAAAAACGTGGCAACCATAAGACACTCACCTTTTCGTAAACAACTTCTCCTTATAACTGTCTCTTCATGCTCAACGGTGTGTACCAAGCATTACGCCGAGAATATTGTACATAACCTGTAATGACTCACGGTTAATTTCATTTGTTCAGCTCATTAACTCGAAATGATACGGTCTAAAATTCGGAACAAGCAGATGCAAGGAAAGATAATGTGGAAAAATAGCCACAAAAACAGGCACCCGCTTGATTTCCGACTAACAGGTAGAGGCGTCATTTTGTCGAAATTGATCGTTACTGTCCAATTTTCAGCTTGATCTGATCGAAAAACACCCGTTACGTTTCTGTGTGTTCCTAACTTGAAATGTTGACTTAGATATGGATCGGTTGAGAAAGGGATATTTGTAGTTACGTTTTAGATAAAGGAGTGGACTGTACCTATCGATTTTCTAGTGACGAAATCAAGTTTGAACCGTAGAACAAAAATCCATTTCACCAACTATAATGTTTTATGAATATGTGGTGAAAACCATTTTACCATTTGCCTTATCAAATCCCAATTGTATCTGAAAAATATATATTTTTCAATCAGGCTCATTACATAACAAAATAAAATTCATTATTTATTGGACTATACCCCATATCGGTTATTATTGTGAGAAAATAGCATTGTAAAATTTGTAAGAGCAAAAAATCTAGCAATAGAAGACATCGGAATACAACAGATTAGCAAGACATTGCTTCAGTATGATTTCCGTAATGATAATTGAATCGTTATATATTTCTCTTGATTTTCAGGAACATAGGCAATGAGTATTATATGCAATCTCAACATTTTTGTCGCATTTTGAAATGTGAAACCTCAATATGATCGTTGCTTCGTATTTTGCTATAGTTATGATATATCATTACATCACCCTTTTTATAATACATTTTATTATGTCAGTTGATGTATTTTGAAAGTTGTCAAATATTGCTCCTATTTATTCGGCTTATTGAAGCCTGAAAGATTGGAAATAGATGTGGATTTCACGATTCCCAGAAAAAATCAACCACTGGTACGAGCAAATGTTTTCCCCTCGAATTCTGAAGCAGCTGCAACTTTTCATCAGCTCATATCTGATATTGCAAATGCGTGTTTCATCTATCGACGAAAGTATACCTTTCACTGAGACAAATGCTTCGAATTATGCTATTAGTGCAATATTGTCTCAGTCTGGACGATCAGTCGCTTTTTTTTTCTAGAAGTTTGTCTCATTGCGAACCAAGACATTCGGCAATTGTAAAAGAAGCTTATGCCATTGTAGAAGGACTTCGAACATGGAGACATTATTTAATTGGCATCTCATAACCGACCAAAAATCACTTTCGTTACAAAAATCATGGGAAAATTGAAGTGAGAAAATAATGAATTGGCGGCTAGAGTTGTCATGTTTTAAATATGGTATGCCTAATTTATCGACCAGTTTCTAAAAATACAGTTGCTGATGCATTCTCCAGAATATGTTCAGCTGTTGATGGAATAAATGAGTTTTGCATGATAAACTTTTTTATCCAGGAATAACAAGAATGTACCATTGGTTACTATCCAAAAATATGCCATATCCTGTAGAAGATGGTCGGAAAGTAATTTCATGTAGGACTTGAAAACCCAATATTGGTAAGTATCAGAGAACTCTAGTCAAAGCTGCTGCTCCACTTGAAGGTCTGAATATAGATTTCAAAGGACCCATACCATCAATATCCAAGAGTCGTTATCTTTTTACAATTGTAGACGAATTCTCCAGGTTTCCTTTCGCTTTTCCTTGTTCTGATATGACATCAGAAACAGTCATCGGCTGCCTCAGACAGTTATTTGCATTTTTTGGTATGCCTCTTCACACTCATTCTGACTGAGGTGCTGCTCTTATATATCATGAAGCCAAGAAATTTTTGAGTCCCCACATTATTTCTACTAGTTGAACTATCCCCTGTAATCCTCAAGGAAATGGACAAGTTGAAAGGTATAATGGTATAATTTGGAAAACTATAACACTAGCTTTGAAATAACGAAACATTGATTCGAAATACTGGAAAACTGTACTACAAGATTCACTTCATTCAATTAGATCCGTTTTGTGTACGTCGACAAATGAAACACCCCCTTGAAAGAATGTTCATATATCCTCGTAGCACACGGAATGGATCTCTCTACCGTCCTGGCTCACATCTGGTCCAGTTTTGTTGAAAAAGCAAGCAAATATGATCAATTAGTTGAAGAAGTGGAGGTGATATAATCAAATGAAGGGTATGCTCATGTACGTTTGCCTTATGGAAGAGAAACAACTCTATCAATTCGTCATCTTGCCCCATATCCCGAATGTCGTACAGCAGAGGGCAATGGAACCACAATGGATAACATGGAAATTAATAATCAGAATACTGATAATGGTAATTCCGTTGGTTCAAGTGAAGATAAACGCCCACAGAGAAATAAATGTCCTCCTGGCTACTTGAGAGATTTTGTTACATTCCAGGTCGAGGAGAATGTTATGATATATTATTACATCACCCTTTATATTATAAATTTTATTATTTCATTGTCAGTTGTATTCGATAAAAAATACAAAAAATGCTCCTAAATGTTTATAACAAATTAAGCAATGACAGTTGGGAGTAGGAAACATAACAGGATATAACTACGAACTGTCTTCCGTACGATGTCACAGTCGGTTTGCTGGTAGTATTTTTGACACGAAAAAAATCTTGGTTGGTCTAAATAGTAATACCATTTTCGTATTCAAAAGTTACCTGAATCAGGAGTTGACTGGGTTCATTTGAAAAAATATATTGATATTCTAATTGGCTCAAATTCTCAATCGGTAGTTGAAAATGTAATTTATTTATGTAATGTAATAAATATGTTATATCTGATTGAAACTCGAATACTTGTTGATGTTCATTAACAATGAGAAATGTGATGATTTCGATAAGGCGTTATTGAATGGCATCTAGAAAAATCATCAAAAACAAAAACCTTCAGACATCACGTCGTACGCTGTTTCATTAAACCCGAACCCAAACAAGAATAAAACCCACACCCAATACAAAAACTTTGTTTTTTTTCCCTTTGTGGCATCGAAAAAGAGAACGGTATAGCCTATCAATTAGGCGCATTGTAGGATCTGACATTGATTATTAAGGGATCCCTGATCAAATTCGACTTGAAAAGATAAAGCCACAAGTCATTAATTACCGAAAACTCATTTCAAGAGGGAGGGGGATTATTGAAGTGATGAAGGTCCCAAAAATTCGGTGACAGATCCGATAAGCCCCTGAATTGTTTTCGTCATCGATGAGTTGTCCACAAGAATGTTTCACTTTATTGATATCAAGAAGAGATGGTTTTTATATTTGAAAATAGGTATTGCATATTCCTTATTATTCATGTTTTTTTCAGCGTCACCTCGATCGGTTTTGATGAAACTATGTGACAAGATTGAAAAATCTCTCAATAATCACTACGATACAAAACAGGACAGTTGCAATAAATGGATTTCTGGATCTACAGAGGAGATATGTTGGTTTTACATTTTTTGTCTTACTGATGAAACATATCACTGTTTCCTTATTTGTTTTCATTATTCATCATTTCAGAATATTACAATTATTATAATATATTTGTCACATCTATGAAGAGGAAACAATAGCAAATATTTTGAAATATTTCGCAAAGTCTGGAACATTACCAAAATTGCAATTTATTGAAAATTTCCGGGAACAAATTCATAGTTTTCTCAATAACTTGTTCGAAAACATGTTTGCCAATCAAAATTTCACATAGAAACACCAATAAGCCCTACGGACATATATGCCTGCGAAACTGCAGATAATGAAAATAAATGTGGCAAGGAAAAAAATCTAGAAAAATGTACAGATAAATTGAAAAAATAAAAAAAGACACTTTGGAAGGGGAAAAATCAAGAATTGGAAAAGTGAAAAGCAATGGTGAGAAAACAGAGAGTGGCCATGTTCACTGATGGGTTGAGGGGATTCAATGAGAGGGAAAGGAAAAAAAAGGGAGGCTAGCTCAGAAAGAGATGGTTAGAAGAGGTAAATACATTTCTGAAAGAGGGAAGTTATAGAAGCAACACACACAAAAAAGTGGTGAAATGGAAAGGACTGCATACAGAGTTTATCACCTTATATTCTTATTTCTGCATAAATTGGAAATGAAAAAGATCGTTTACGTAAATTGAAAAAGACCATAAAAAAATTATAATGCACGTTTTAGCTTTCCTCGTGAATGGAAAAACTAGGATATATCTCACGGCTAATTTCATTCAGCGAAATTGCTTGAAAATCAACCAAATATGTTCATCATCTTGATTCCTTGAACAATTGTTAGTTACATGAGAAATGAAATTTACTTGTCATGGGTGCCCCATAAATTTCACTTCCTAATGACCGTGGCAAGTTGACTGAAACCACATTCACACATCATATTCATTATTTCCAAGTCTATCATTATTCTGAGAAACAATATAATGGAATGACGAAACTGAAATTGCTCCTGTTTCTGCTTCCTGGTTATGTTTCAATTAGTTATGGATACTGTCCTATATCATTCGAAATAGCCGTAAAGAATGGTGTCCTTTTTAACATTTTCATACTATCCACCATCCCAATCATTCATCATTACATATTATTTATTACACAGAGTTCAGAATCCTCCATTATCATTATGTTCATTCCAATATATTATATGATTATCGTGATCGAATGTGGTCTTTATAAACTTTAAAGTATAGAAAAAAAACTGAAGTAAAATGTTGAGTGCATGCAAAATTGCTGAAAATGGTTCCTGAAAGTTTGTTTCCTAGAAACAATTTGAATGTATTTTTATTGTTATTTAACAAAAAGTGCCACAGGGATGGGCACTTTTAAAGGCAAATAACAACAAAAATACATGAAAGCTGTCTCTTCAAGGAAACCATAAAATATTACAAAAATATCAGATACAATTTTTTTGTGACAATAAATTTTAGTGCGAATTATTGCGCCATAAGTTGTTGTTCATATAGTTGCAGAAAATTACGCAGCGACAATAACGTTTTTTTTGTGTGGTATGCATGCGACACTAGCACAATACTGGTATTTTTTGCGTTGCAGAATCTCTCTTAAGTAATTTACATTTTTAATGAAATTCTATACATCAAGAGGATACTTTCATCAGTTCTCACGCAAACATCCAACCATTATGAAGTCGTAATTGTAACTAATCAAAATACATGAAATACCGATATATTAATAGCTCACATATGCTTTTTAATAATATTTCATTTCTCCGGTATTTATGGAACATAAACAATTTTTCTCTGTGAACACGGAATACCTGTTAATTACTGAATTGTAGCAAATGCTCAGTCATTTGGATTTGTTGAGCGCAGTATTTTAATTGAAAAGAAAGAGCTCTAGAGAATTTCATAATTGGCTTTGTTTAAATATTTGTAATATCGATGAATTCACGACATTACTGCGATATTTAAAACGTTTCTAATTGACGTTTCGTGTAAAAGTGGCCTCGTTTACTGTAAAACATTATTTTAATTATAAGTAATTTTTTTAAATTTGAAGACGGTAAAGTTTCTGGTATTAGACATTAATTGTCAGACATTTCAGCATTGGAATGTTCAACTAATTACTGGTCAACCTGCGCATATTTGCCAGATGCCATACTAGTCAAAATGTGAAGATAATTTCAAAAACTTTTATTTTCTAGTCGGTGTTGTATGGAGAAAATACACACTTCAGATTAGTTGGGTAGAATACATTATATTATTTTAAATAATCTAATGCATTTCGTATTGTCAGGGTTCATTCGAATAATCAAGTTCACATCTTCAAACCAAATGTACTGAATAGAAAAGAAAAGAATCAATATAGAAAACAGGGGCCAATTGATTCGGTCAGCCGATGATAAAATAATATAAAGATAGAGTCCACTTCCTAGAGATATTTTCGTCATTAGGTAATAATTTCTTTCAGATATCTCAAATCGTCATGGGAAAATGAGTAATGACGCTCGAACTCTATTGGTAATTACAGCAAATATAATTCTTTCATAAAGAATTTCCATTAGGAGTGTTCATATTAGTTCAAAGTTAATCTTGAAATTTGCTACGTTAGTCACAAACAAACAATCGACCTGAGGTTAACGGCAGATTCTTTAGGTTCAAAAAATAACCTTGATCATTGAGCATTATTGGACATCTCCAAATATATTGAAGACATTTCCGAGATAATATTTAATGATTTAATGACACAGGTTAGATTATATATATATATATATATATATATATATATATATATATATGTAAATATATATAAATATATAGTTATGATATGGTATATATGTCAAATACAAAAATAAAAATAGGGCACAATTATATTTAAAAAACTGCAGAAATACCTGCTATCATTGTTTTTATAACTTTTTCTGTACGGTTTGCATCTTGAAAACCTTTGGCCATATTCTAGTCGACGCAGATAATTCAAGAGGGTGGCAGTAGAATTTTTCTATTATCATCATTATGTTTGATCAGTTCATTCAATGGGAACAACCTATACAAATATAAATTTAGAAACAAACATCCAGAATTCAACTAAACATTATATTTATATACAAGAAACATCCTGTGTACAAATTTAGATCCAAAAGGAAACATGGCAGGCAAATGTCATATTATTTTTCTTCTAAATGATCAAAAAATAAAATTTGAGCATAGAAAAATGGAAAAAGTCAACTTTGAAGAAATATTTGTAAATAGTACAATGTGTAGAAATCAAATTTGTAAATAACATAAGTATAATAGGTAAGAAGTTGAAAAATGTGTTATAAAAGAGGTGCTAATAGTGAAAATTGATAAAAGATAGCAAAAATTGATGGTTACCAAGGAGAAAGAAAAATAAAGGAGTCGAGAAATGAAAATGAAAAATAATGCCGAACTGTTAATTTCTATGATCAATTTTGAAGGAAAAATGCTTATAACTGAGGCATTTGAAAGACATGCATACAATCAACTTTGTAACAAATCAGTAGCAAAACCTACTAAGAAACCATTTACCAAGAATTGGAGGTTAGATACCCAACTTTTCACTTCACTAGCAGTAAGGAGGCCCAATTTTGCAAGACATCCACTTCAAACTAACCACAGAACATTCCTGGATTCGTGTGAGTGCAAGAAATACTCATATTAGGTATTTTATCTTCATAAACTCAATCAAGTTCATATTCATATCCAATATTACGAACTATCACATTCTCGATTTGATTATGAAAAACACATTATTTTTAGAGAAAATATTCTTTTCTTCTTTATCAAAAAGACTAAAAATAACCTATAAACATTTATTTTGGATTATTTCTATAATTGCGCATGAGCAAGCAAATTTAAAGTTTTCATTTTTGATTGGTTGAAAAGTATTACTAGAATAAGATAGGTATCGGAGGCATAGGTTGTTTTAAGTAATATTTCAATAAAAAACAACTATTTCTGGATTTATCATCATTTATTATTTGATCATTTTACAATAAATGTTTCTAACATAAACAATATATTGACAACAAGAAAACAACTAGATGGCGCAGGTGCAATCTTCCTGAGATTGAGAGAATCATCTCTGCATAGGCGTACCGACTGAGCTGGAAAAAGGTAAAATAAACAAAAATAAAAAGGAGAGGTAAAGTGTACAGGAAAAAAAGGGTAACAGGCATCATAGCCGGAGTTTTCTTTCGTTTTGATTAGTATATGTCACAAAAATTTAAATAAATAAAAAATAAAAAGAAAAACTTACCAACAATCATATACAACATAACAATATATATATATATATATATATATATATATATATATATATATATATACATATATATATATATATATATATGTTGAGATAGTTTCTCGTGTTTCCGTCCGCGTTCTGTGTTCTTGGTCCTCAAAAGGTCCGATATCACGACGTTTCGGCAAATTCACATTTGCCGTCTTCAGGTGATGTCTACAAATTCGGTTGTTTCGAACGCGACTTGGTCGTCGAAATGATGATTGCTTTATCCTGAGAATGTATTTCTTCGTGACAATGAAGTATATTTTACTGGATTCCAAAACATATTGAGAGAACATTTGTTGTGATTGGTGTTGTATGGGCAGTATTTATATTTACGGCCTTTCTATACTCCACACAACAGATTATTTGTAAATAACACAAACAGAAAATGTTCGTAAAATTTCCAAGACAATTGGGCGATTCATTTTTAATATATATATTTTTGTGTCACCACACAATCAATTGGAAAATATGGCCTCCAGTTTGTCTACAAATTCGGTGATTTTCAAAAAAAAATTAAGTCGTAAATTCCGTGCAATTTTCAAACCATACAGATTTTCATATATTAACTTTCATCTATCTTATTCCTGATGAACGATATATTAAACATATCAGGTCAAGTGGAGCAACAATGTGGGAAGTAGAAACATTTCGTAAATTCCACATTCCTACCCAAGACACTTTGTGTAAAACATTTCCAAGTATTTCGATAGACTGTGAGATCTCGTCAAAAATCGGTAATGTATTCCATGAACGTCCTAAAAAATGTGATTGATATACAACGTGCATCATAGTAGTTCCATTTGAATAGCAATGAGCAACACGAAGTGATACCTATCAGTCACTACTTCTTCGCAAGAGTTTTGTGCAATTCTGAAAATACCTTTCATAATTTAAGGTATAGATTGACAAGTCGTGATGAAAGTGTTGGTGGCTTCCAGGTAAATATAAACATGTTTTGAATTGTGAGATCCCAACGGATAACGATGAACATACCACATAGTTACATGACGATTTGCAATTTTCTTCAAATACAAATTATTGAATGAAAAGTTAACTTTTTTAACATAATCACTCCGTTTTTAGAGTTTTCTAACCGATATTTTATTATTTCAACTCCATTTCCAATCATCAACTCTGAAATCAAAATTTTGTATCATATCTTTCGTTACTTGGTCATATCTCTGGTCATGAAGTTGAAACGAAATATGAAGATCTGAGACAGACACGCAACCTAACCTATCGCGAAATAAGGAGACCTCAATCAAAGTCGGTGGCGCACCCAGGGTGGGAGCCATGGGGCAACACCCCCCGCCCCTCCCTGAGATTTATAATATTTACAAAAATATTAAGATTTCTGCTGTAAAAACAAAATACCTCAAATTATTCCCGCGGCTATTTTCTAGGTAGAAGGCCAAAACGTACATGAATGATTTGAATGTTTTCATTGGTTTCTAGAAATGTAAAAAAATCATCTATAGAATACCACACGAGAGATCGATGAAGTAGAGAATTATCCTCCAGATTTCTATCTCAAACTTGTTGCTATTTGGCAATAGCCACTAGAGCCCGTTGGGGTCTCGTGTCTATTGCCTGATAACAATTTTCGAAAATCTGTCAAATTATTTTCACTTTATTCTCACTATCTTGTGATATTACAACTGAAAACAGATTTCATGGGCTGTTTTCACTCTAGTACGTTGCTAAGGATACATTTTGATATATTTCGATTTTGACGTTTGAACTATTTAATAATTTCAAAATGTTACGATTTGGTTGTAATACTGACGAGAAGATTAATGAAATTATCGAAATAAATATACCAATAAATACTGTTTTCAGTAAGAAAATTGTATGCAAAGCATTTGAACTCTTGCAATGTAGTATCAATTAGATTTAAATCGGACGGTGGAAGAATTGGCGTCTATTTTAAAGAATTAGGCTTTGAACATGGGAAATATATAGGCGTCGTGTTCATGCTCCCAGAAAATAGATGTGACTTTTCTTACGTGTTTTTTCCTCCTGAACACGGATCCGGAAGAAAAACGCGGCAGTCTCATTCCGTTGTAACCGTTTTTTCCTTTAGGTGATTCCTAAGCACCGTTTTCTCGCCCAAAATTCACTCGAACAGCATAAACTATGAACACTAAATCACTCATTTTTGGCACTATTTGGCACAAATTGTTGCCAGTTCTATCGAAAAACATCCTCCTTCTACAACATATACATCCTAACCTCTCCTCGCATCATTAACAACGACCTAACCTAACCACAATCTGAGTCAGATGTTAGAGGTTAGGATGTATGTGTTGAAAAAGGAGGATTTTTGTCGATAGAACCGGCTATATTTTATGCAAAGTGTGCCGAAAATGGTTGATTTAGTGTTTGTAGTTTATTTTGGTAAAAAGAAGGAGGAATTGTGAGTGAATTTTGTGCGAGAAAACGGTGCTTAAAAACCACCTAATGAAGACGGAAAAACTAGTCATAACTCGGAGACGGTATGAGACCACCGCGTTTCTCTTCCGGATTCGTGTTCAGGAGGCAAAAACACGTAAGTAAAGTTTGGAAGCTATTTTCAGGCAGCATAAGCACGACGCCTATACATTTACCATTGACCCGTTCAAAAGTGTTGTATTTCAAGCAACATGCTTTCGAAACCTATTGAAAAAAAATTCGAACAATTATCAATGTCCTTGGGTTATTACTACTAATTACTATCAAATTATTTTATATCCTTCTACTCATTCATCTTACCTCTTGATACGAAAACAGATAGTTTCTTCGGTAATAATGAAAAAATGTGAGAGGATCACAAATTATTCAGAATTCAACAAGCAAAAATAAGTCCGACTCCAATAAAAATCAGTCTTTCCATAAAACCCGGTCGTCTCGTAAGACGCTTAATTCTTATGAATGGACTTATTTATGATATCTGCTTAATATTTCGTCACCGTAGCAATTGGTGGAATAAATTCGCATTGAATAAAATCGAGACTGGTTCTTGCAGATGCATTCTGAAAGGTACTGCAAGCAACCTGTTCTTCGACAAGTGCAATGGACATTCACATTCCACGAGGAAAGTCTCATACCGAGCCACTCATAAAGGCACTCTGTCTCATTCACGCCGGCTTCTTTCCATAGGCTTTTGTTTTTGTCTTCTCGGCTGCTAGGAGGATCGGTTCATAATTATTGGTCATTATCATGTGACGTATCGTACGAGGCTTGGCATACACTTACCTACGAGGTTTGAAAGAGATGAGTCGAACCTGCACGAAAACACTTTTTTGTACACGCTCCACAAAATGCCTACTATGGATACTGAAAATAGTCTGCAAAATACCACTTTACCGGACTGGGCCGATAAAGTCGTCATGGCAATACTTCATCGGACAATTTTTGTTTATTCAGAAAACTTATAATCAACATCTCAAAAACGTTTCAGGAGACGCAACGAACTATATATTAATTGATATTTCGTAGTGACAACACACGTTTTCTTCGAAATATTCTTTTGGGGTGCTTATTTTAAGTGAACACTATGATATTTGACAGGTATTTGACAAATGTGTCATTGATAAACAATCGCTTGTTAGATTTTTGCACAACTTCCTTATACTACCGTATGGATGGTGATTGAAAATGTAGGTACGGCGAGGAAATATGTGTGGAATTTCTGTTCTGTTTATTTGGAAAGCTAATACAAAAAAATGTTGTATGCAACACGGACGCAAATGACGGACATCATATTCCGATTCGTCCGCTAAAGCCTCACTTTGCGAACTTGTTACATAATAGTAGGCGCCAGCCGAGTCCTGAATATAAAGATGATGTCCGCTAAAGCAATTTGTGTATGTGTTGCATACAATATATTTTTTGTATTAGCTTTCCAAATAAACAAAGACTCGTTCATCCAACGAACAGCGAGGCTTTGGAACTAATTGCCTAGGGAGGTGTTCCCCGAGGCATACAACCTTCAGAAATTTAAGAAGAACACCAACTCCTACCTTCTTTCCCTTGGTTCCCACGATGTTCTCTGAACATTACAGGATATCCCTTTTCGTGGGAACCAGAACATAAAAAAAAAAAATATTTCCTCGCTGTGTATACATTTTCAATCACCATCCATGCGGTAGTGTAAGCAAGTTGTGCAAAAATCTAGCAAGCGATTGTTTATCAATGACATATTTGTCAAATATTAGTATTCATTTTTCATGAAATAAGCATATTTCAAGAATATTTCGAAGATAACGTGTGCTGTCACTACGAAATATCAGTTGATCTATAGTTCATTGCTTCTCCAGAAAATTGTTCAAGATGTTAATCATAAGTTTTCCGAATAAACAAAAATAGACCGATAAAGTGGAATTTTGTGGACTCTTTTCTGTATCCAAAGTAGGTATTTTGTGGAGCGTGTACAAAAAACTACTATTATGTCTACAATTCGTTTGTTTGGCATTCTACTTTACATGATTACCGACGCATAAATACAGTTTACAATCTGAGGGCGACAATGATTAAATGATCTATGAATAAAGATTTCAGCAGCTCCAATTTAGCATTTTGACGATTACAATTTCAAAGATGAGAAAATTAGAGTTTTTGAACATTTTGCACCCATTTTGATTGACATTGTTCTATAGATGTTCAAGCCTACACCATTCATCATCCACTTATTGCATATTGAAATATATTGCGATTTCATTCAATTAAATCAGACTAAATAGATGAATATACTATTATTGAAAATGTTTACGCTACAAGCTACTATGTGTAATTGTATAAAAAGTGACAGAAATGACTGATACACTGATTGAGACTGGGATGATTTTTGTTTGACATACAATCCGACCTTGATAAAATAACTCCACTAACTCAACACATTCAAAGCAGTTCCCTTCTACAAAAAAATAAAATAAACGGGAATATAAATACGATAGTAAGTTTTTTTTTGTATTTATGTTAAGATACAAAAATCTTTGTATGCATTTATCACTCATAATATCACAAGCTCTCAAATTATTGCCGGAAAATATCACGAATATTTTGAAAATTATTCCAAGTCGAAGACGAGGGATATTTTTCCAATATATTCATAAACAATTAAACAGTTCGTGTGATATTCGGTGAATAAAATCAAACAAAAAATTATAAATGAGATTAAGGAACAAACCTGACTTTCTGAATTATAATCAGTGGAATCCAAAATGCAAATTGTTCAAATAATTATTCGGTGCTAGCTGGTAACCAAGACTTCGTCGCGTCGAATTTGTATTTTTCCTATGCTTTTCTTTGTGTTGTACCATCTAGCTTATGCTGTGGCTTTGCCAGCTTCCTGTTATCCTATTTTCTGTTATCCTGTTTCCGGTTATCTCTCTCGTTTATCCATTATCCCATTATATATATATATATATTTATATATATATATATATATATATATATTTATATATATATATATATATATATATATATATCATAATCGCAATTATGTACACTATATGTTATTATTTTAAATGTCTTAACTAGTTTTAGTTTTAACCTGGAGATGACAAATACAAATGTCGAAATGTCGTTTTAAATAAGGTTTTTGACTGATAATGACCTCTATTCTGAGAAACTGGAGAAAATAAAAAAAACATTTATGGTCAAGAAAATAAAAAATAATATATACATACATATATATATATATATATATATATATATATATATACATACATATATATATATATATATATATATACAGGGCTATTCAAATTCGTTTCTGGACATGGGGATCTCGTAAACGATAAGAGATAGAGTGTCGGTTAAATCGTGGCAAAGTTGCGTATTTTAGAGACCTATTCAATGATGTGAAAAAATCGAATTTAGCTCTTTTGGTTCTGGTGATATACAGGAAAAACCAAAAAATCTCAAATAATTTTTTTGCCTGTATCTTTTTTATTCGCAGACATATTGAAAATCTGTGTACATTTTGCTATTGGCACTTGATGTGGGCTATCAGGATATGTTCATGAATCTTTTATACAGGGTGTCATCTGACTTGAGCCACCCCCATCTTTGAATTTTTAAATACGGACCTGATTTTTTGTTGTAGTTTTTGGATCGTCGACGTTCACTTCATACTGAGTAATTGAATAAATTGAATGAAGTAATTTATATACACAAAAAAATTAATGGCGCAATAAATGTTCGAATTGGAGTCCAATTCGAACATTTATTGCGCCATTAATTTTTTTGTGTATATAAATTACTTCATTTCAATTTTCATTACAATTATAGTGTTCGTTTCGGATGTAATTATTGCTATCATTTCTTTTTCAGCTTATCAAAATACATATGTATAATCTATTTTTGTTGTAGATATGTTTCAGATAATCATAAAATGTTTTGCTATTCGAAGTTCGTTGTAGAAAACGCTCAAAGGGCATTACAAATGTGAAGAAATATGAGTTGGTACCTAAAAATGAAAAAAATACTCTCGAAAAACACTATGGTACATGGGGAGACGTGAAAGTTTTTATTTAACTCAGTCAACCAATTTCCAGGGCCGTAATTTAAAAGGGAATAATTCACCCAATTATAATAAAATATTACCGAAACTTCCCGAAATATAAAATTTAATTTAATTTCTCAGTATGAAGTGAAAGTCGACGATCCAAAAACTACAACAAAAAATACAGGTCCGTATTTAAAAATTCAAAGATGGGGGTGGCCCAAGTCAGATGACACCCTGTATAAAAGATTCATGAACATATTCTGATAGCCCACATCAAGTGCCAAAAGCAAAATGTGGACAGATTTTCAATATGTCTACGAATAAAGAAGATACAGGCAAAAAAATAATTTGGGATTTTTTGTTTCTTCTTGTATATCTCCAGAACCAAAAGAGCTAAATTCGATTTTTTCACATCATTGAATAGGTCTCTGAAATACGCAACTTTGCCACGATTCAACCGACACTCTATCTCTTATCGTTTACGAGATCCCCATGTACAGAAACGAATTTGAATAGCCCTGTATATATATATATATATATACAACGGGAAATGTGGAAGAAATGTGGTTTTATTGTTACATATCAGGTTCCCGTCATGGTAACGAAATGATAAATATACCACTTTTCAAGTCCATTCATAAGCTTTTGAACAAAAAGTTTTATCAACATCGGTCCAGCAGTTTTTGCGCGATCCTGGAACAAACAAATAAAAAAACAGACGATCCATTTGTTTGAAAACATAAACTGGGTGTTCATAAAATCAGATGTAGTTCAATGTCCAGCGTGGCTTTAGCCAGGGAAGTTGTTTTCTGTTGGATATTCACAAGAATAAATCGTGGATTTTCAATTCACAGAAAAATCTTTTTTTTTAATATTTAATTGAGAATGTTTTTCTTTCAAACAGACAATTACAATTTTATAATTATAATTTGGTATGAGATTAACTGTTTAGTCGACGTGAACGCATTGAATTCAATAGTTCTTTGAGATTTTAAATAGCCAGATCTGTCAACAAATATTCCTAAACATATTGACGGCTCCCCGTAAACCGAATTATGAGAATTTAACATCTAATAGGGTCTGATACAAACTTGTTATGTTGAGGAATCAACTGGTAAGTGTGTAAATCACAGTAATCAAATAAAATAAATTGAATAATGATACAAGACTATACGACTACGGTATGCAGGTGTCCAGAATAACGGAAATTAAAAATCGTGAACAGAGAATTTGAACACCGAATACTATTTCAATGTCATCGATGATCAATTCACGAATTATCCTTCACAGAATGTTCACATCAGCACGGTCTCAGATATTCAACTACGTCCATACTCTTGTTAGAAAATCACTTTCTTGGGAGCAAAGACGTCTTCAAGGAACACAACAAATCAATATAGAAAACCTACTAAGATCACCTTAGTAGTCTGCACAAGGAGAAGGAAACTAAAAATACTAATCTAACCACCACGAGAGAAAATTTCTCTAGATACAAAGATTAGCCTGCGTATATAATACCTCTCTCCCCTACATATCATAATGGAAGAGTGTGGCGATAAGAACCACACACAGAATGATAAGGGAGGGACTCAAATCTGAGATATGCCCCAATTTGCTAGAGCAAACTAATTTAGCTTTGTGAAGGAATTCACTACAAACCTGAGATGCAAAAAAAGGGGGACTAAAATAAGATTTCGGAATGCCATCAAATGGTACATGGATGCTCTAAAACAGCAGAAGAAAGTGGAATGGGAATATGTGAGCCCAGAACCACATACTTTGGAAGTCCAGGCGAACCCCCAAGAAATTTTTCAAACAAAAATACACGCATCCAAAGAAACTACGGCAGACAAGAGATCATCATCTTGTCTCATAGTCTAGCAGCCATCAGTACGCCTAGCTCTCACGTAATTAGCCTAAATATGGCATGGGACTACTCAGAAAAATTAATGAACCAAGCAGGTGAAACAGGGGACCTGAACCCTTTTGCAGGATAAGCAAAATATTGGCAAGACATACACGGGATGAGACAAGCGAAGATGCTTCTGGGAACAACCAGAAGAGATCTACAAAATGCATCATTCTAAGCAAAAACAAACTCCGTATATCAACAGGAATTCTAACATGCAACTGTCTAGTGAAAGGAAGCCTGAAGAAACGGGATCAGTAGAGGAAGCAGAGTGCTGATTCTGCCAGGAGGAGAACGAAACCTCCATTCACATCTTCTCAGACTGCATAGCATTGCGCGACTCCAGCATACACCTAGAAGCATATAGAAGAGGTACATTTACCCAGCCAGGCGACTCACATCCTGGCAAGAAAAGGGACCCAATAGTTTCTCATAGGTTGCAGTTCACTTATCACGTACATACATCCATGTCCATCTTCGATATCAACTCTTATAGCATATACAAATTGATAAACTTTTTTCCAAACTTTACAATTAACAACCCTATAACCATAAACAAATTCGGAATCTGTATCTCATGTGTTTGAAATATCTCCTCTCTGATAATTTATATTTCTGCCAATACTATCAATTTATCATTCAGGACTGTAGTAGGACAGGATTCGATTTGATCTCATCCATTCTGTGTAATCATTCAATCTATATAAATATATTCTATTCACAAAATTTGGATTCATTATTGTGAATTCCTAATTTTCTTTTCAACCATTTCTCAGAAAGCAATCGGAATAGTTTTGGATTTC
Source organism: Gonioctena quinquepunctata (assembly GCA_018342105.1). Taxonomy (NCBI): domain Eukaryota; kingdom Metazoa; phylum Arthropoda; class Insecta; order Coleoptera; family Chrysomelidae; genus Gonioctena; species Gonioctena quinquepunctata. The sequence continues at coordinate 236,961 of JAFIRS010000252.1, forward strand.
CTGAAAATACCATTTGCTTTCATCTGCAAAAAAAAAATGTTCAATGTATTTTTTTTAGAGATCCAAAATCTCAATTGAAGTACCAATTGAATTAATAACACTTGATGTAGCGGATGTCAAGTTGTCAGCTAAGCAAAAAGTGAGCGAACGATTTATCGCTCACTTTTTGGAAACTCGCTTCAACGAAATTCTTATTATTCGTTGCTGAATGTGGTGGTTCAACAGCTTGAAACTTTAAAATGATTTTGAATGTGAACTCACTAGAGAAAGCCTGGTCATTGCACAGATATCTTTTTGATCCATGCAAACCTTCGAATTTATTCATAAAGCGATATACATAATGATCAATACATTACAATTGAAAAAACTGAACTGGGAATATGCGATTTATTCTGTTCGTAATATGTATATGGACTGAGGTATCATGGGAACATACCCACCTATTTTGTAGGCGCATATGCATGAATTCCTTTGGAGAAATTCAAACAAAAATCTTTTGATTTCTAAACTATTCTATACGATCCATTCAAATTGTATTCCTTTTACGGTAAGTGCATTTCATTATGCTGACTTTATGAAGTGATGCCCCATAAAAAAGGATGATTATACCAAATTATTTCAATTCAACCTTCACTTTGAAATTCGTATAAAGAAAAGTGATTTATTATTTTAATCCATTCTAGCGTTGGATTCTACAATAGACGTAATAAAAATGTCGTTAACTAAGCTGTTATATTTTTACTGCAGCCGTATTTGAGAAGATGAGAGGTCATAAATAAAGAGCACATAAAGAAAAAACGCTTCACCGTTAGGACGAATGATTATTATTTTTGAATATTATTACCCGTTAACGATTGTGCGAATGAGTGAAAGAGCAACCGTTTGTTTGGGTTCTCAAGTTCCAGTGATTACTTTCACCACACCCATAGGCATAAATAACGATTGAAATGAATGAATAATCATTGAAACGATCGTTTACATAAAAAACGTCAGTTTCTGAAGATAAAATAATTTTCTACATTCTGCTTTTGCAATTGAATTCAATTTGCACAGAAGTTATGTTAGCCATTTGATTTTCAATTTCTGCACAAGGCCATCATCTTATCTTTGTTGTTAGGAAAGTATATTGGATTCACTCAAGAACTATTTCTGATTGATTTCACTATTTTTTATAATCATAAGAAGCCTTTCTAATTTATATAAAAAAAAAATTGACTATTTGAAGGTACTTCCAAATGCCTGTCGGTACTTCAAGTACCACCTCTATTTTTTTTAGAAAAAATGTCTCAAGAATCTAAAATAATTTTAATATACTCATTTTATCATTTCAATAGACTTGGCCACAAAAAAAATGGATACTTATATTTTTTATTAGTCAGGCAACAAAGGATTAAAAAAATATCATGAAATGGCATCCGAATGTGTGAGGTATTTGTGCGAAGGAGCAAACCAAGAAGATACTTTCATGAGGAAGTGTTTGCACATTGCAGATCGGATTGTGAGATGTGGTGATCGTTGATTGGATGGCAATTTGCTATGATTTTCATATCATAAACATTTGAGCGAATGAAATTTAAAAAATATTATTTCTCTCTATCCTTAAATTGGTCTGAATCCAGTGTAGCTTGCATCAGTCTCATATCTAATAAAGCTAGGAATCTGTCCCTTTCCTTCAGATCGCTTTCCATCTACTTATCTTAAAGTAATAATATTTCTGAACGATTGATCAACGTAAAATATGTTGTTCAAAGGCATCAAATGGCAAATCACTTTTTTCATCGAAAGCGACTTCATAACGTGATCGAAAGAAGTTCATGGAATCGGAGTTTCCATTATTTATTTATCGACAACCTCGCGAATCTAAATTTCACGCGATTCGTTTTTTCCCCAATCAAATTCGATTCGAGTTTGTTTTTGAAGCATGCTTCATAATTATTATTCGTCTGCGTCTGTGTGTGGCCTAAATACGTTACATTCAGCAGACAACGCCGAATCGCAACTGAATCGGGTAAACGTATTCGAGAAAAACGACTCAAACGCCGATTACGTCTAAGTGAAGTGAATTAATTGCAAGAAAACTAGTTCTTTATGAATCCGAGCTTTGATCGGTGTACAGTTTTAACCCAGTTTCTGAACGTTTTATGATCTTTTCTCACGCAGTTATACAAGTCATCGAGTTTTTTGGAATTATAGGTTCTGGTTAGTATCTTGATGCTCGAGAAAATGTTCACGGTGTTCAAATCAACATAAAAATAATCTATAATTTGCACTCTCCAAGGCGGGCTGTGAAAATACTTTCACGACTAAGTAGATCGATGAATAGATAAAATCGTTACACTTCTCTAGTGAATTCCTGAGTATTTATGTGCTCAGTAATCATATTTTCAATGAACTATGAAAAAAAAATCACTTCAGTGTAGGATGTTTCTGGAAATGGCAGCGGCACTTTCGAAAAATTTGGACGTATTCAGTAGTAATACCACTAATGAATTTTCGCGATAAGTCTGTCGATTTATTTCTAAACGAAACTGAGTTGCTTGAAAACACCACGAGTCCGCTCTTCAAGCAACTCAGTTGAGTTTAGAAATAAGAGACAGACTTATAAGATAAGTTAAATCACGAGTGGTATTTTATTAGACTATTTCACGAACAAAGTGAAAGGTCAAAAAATTTAAATTCGGCAGAATGAGAGAAGAAATTTAATAATAATAAATAATTCAAATTTAATTATAATCATGAAATATTTATTTTAACTATAAACAATTTGTTTTAATCATTATTTGTTACATATAACAATAAATAATTTTTCATGAACACGAACATAATACATTATTATCGACAATAATTATTATAAATGATGCAATTGTAAAAAAAATTAATAGTATGACCGTTATTAGGTGGATACAATGTATTGTTGGTATTATTACTTGATGTACTTGGAGTACTCCTAGAAGTATTCACTATATTCTGATGATGTTCAGCACTAAAATGAAGTACGGTTTCATCGAGTTCGAACTTCCATGTCCAGTAATTTTCATAGCTTGTTGTTCACTAACGCCGGATTGTAGTATAGTCTATCCAATATCAATTGCAGAAGCTGTTTCTGTAGGGAGCAAATGAAAACTCACTTCGCTAACACGAGCGTATATGCGAAGAAACGGAACGAAAAATAATCTGTACTACTCGTAAACATTTTCCGTCGGCACAAAGAGCCCGCTGGTCAACGTGGACCTGAGTGACGGCTGTCTATTTTACAACCGATTCGTCTGGGCCAATCGAGTCGGACCATCAATGCTGGCAGGTGTGTCTCTACAATGGGAGGTCATAAATCACGCGTTATATTTGTGTTTTAATAGCTCTGAAAGATTAAAAACCAGTAGCGTCTATGGTCTTGGTGTGTGCCGATCGAAATACGTTTTAGGATATAATAATAACCTACATCAAACAATGAAAGAAATTATTTTTCTTTCTTAATGTATTTGTATAAATAAAAGCTTGTTTTTAATGTTTTTTCATTTTTCATTATTTATGAAGTATTTTTAAAATCTTAAAATATCTAAATAAAATTAGTTATCTCCTCCACTGCTGCTCACAGGATTTTGCCTGACTAACTGCAGTGGCACGATTAGAGTGATTTGTTATTTTTAGTTTTTTAGTGTCTAATCCTATCTTTTCTGCAAAGAGTTGTCCATTTTGATATTGTAAGAATACCAATACCTCAATTCTTGTACCAATTATCATTATTATATTTATTCCACTTGCCATTCACTGTCAGAAAAAGTCTGTCATTGGTAATAATTCCCCTTTTCGATATAAGTTTCCGGTATAATCTCACAGGACACATTTCAGGATTTTTTCAAATTTTGAGTAAGCCATTTAGTATCTGCACAGTTTTTATCACCACCTTAGCGGGTTTTGAAGAATATCGGGTTATATGCAATCCTGTTTGTTAAACAGCCTTTGTTGTCAGTATTTTCCTTAAAAAATGTAACATGGAAAAAGTTGCTTCGTTACCTCTCCAAGCTAGTTCTACTGCAGCTATGTGAAAAAACTTTTTTTGCAGTCCCTCTGGCGTGTCTTCGTCCCATTGTAAGCACATATTTCTATATTCGTTTGAAGTCATAGAGACAGAACTCATTTTCTTTTTTTCGGGTACAGCTTGCATCAATTTTCTCTTACTATCTCGAGCTGCCCTCGCCTCCTTGAACATTATATCTTTGAAGGGATCAATATGTCTCTGATACTCACAAAAATATTTTTCTTGTACTAATTTTGCAGTAGTGTTCCATATGGTTTCAATAACACTCTCCTTGTAATCACTACCATCAATTTTCCGCAGTCTTTTATAATGAATGCTAATCATTCGTTGCTATTTTCTGCATCTAATTTGTAGTTGCGTTCCGCACAGAACGTCATAAATTGTCTCCATATATAAGATTTTAGTTTTTTTGTGTTACTGGATATATTTTCTTTAATATTTTGGTTTATTACTTCGTTTGAAGTAGCACCGAAGCGACTCATTTTGACGTTTGCAGCTACAATTATTTTTGGTCAAACTGTCAAACTTTGCATTGCGATCCGTTACGTCGTTGAAAACACGATGCTGATAGACCAATCAGAATTGAAAGACAGCTGGTTTTTGATTGGTCAGATTTCGTGAATATTCCAAGGTGCGTGGAATAGTCACCATAATATGGCCCGTACATTTAGAAACGAACAAATCTAGTGACTGGTCAACCGTGTAAACTTAAATGCCATAACCGAAATAAATGAACACTGAATGCTTGAGATGATTTTTTGTGGTCGGAAGATTGAGACCATTTTCATGGTCCATGCTTCATTTAACAACTCATTCACATTTAATTGATTTCACAGAAATTTGTCGGAATTTAATGGATAATATACATTTTTTTTATTGAAGCAACGAAGATAGCAGTAAAGCAATGAATTGAATGTGGAGGTCAACGATACCTTTTTTATAATGTTAGATAGAAACGGAGGCACGGAAATCAATTTTGTTTTTGCGTTGCTATACACCAAGTGTACAATGCTAACTAACCTTGTCAAATATGTTCAAAAACTCTCATAAACTTAGGTATGCTCACCATAAGTTATATGATAGAGATGAATCAGACATTTTGGAATCGAGAAATATCAATGGGGATAAATAGATGAAATATGGTAATATTAATAATAATAGAGTTTATTCACCAAAATAACACTTCGATCATATGAATAAAAGAATTTAAATGTACAGAAGTACCACAGAAACTGACGATTACAACTTGTACGTATATTTTATACATCAAATGTGGGTTCCCGATTTTTTTTGTGGAATATTCACTCTATAGAGTGTTGCTGGCTCAGCACGTCGATGACTGAACCGTATCTAGCGCTGGTGCCAGGTTAACAGTGCAGTATTGGTTCAAATGCTGAGACAAAGTTATTATTTTTATTACGATTTGAGCAGTTGCCGTTCTAGAACATATTATCTGTTAATATAGTGTAAGATTCCTTTTTCCATTGAAAAATCCAATAATTTTGCTAATTAACTCTTAATTATGCCTTTGGAACGAAATCGGATGAATCACACGTGCTCGTCCTGATTGCATCGGTTACTTCACTTCAACCCATAACAGCACAAAATTTCATGATGGTCAAATCTAAAAAAACAAACTATTTTGGTGTGTTATTATGATGACAACGTATTTTTAAACTGGAAAATCCATGTCCATAACACGTCCATAGACGTTTGTACTTATTTCACAATATTCACTATGAACTAAGGATCACAACAATCCCAAGTAGCATTTTCAGTGGACGGAACGTAGTGGCCACAATTCTGGAAAACTTTGAAGTGTTTGACCACAACCACTGCCACGTAATATACACGGTTCTATCACGCGGCAGCTACCAAAATGAGGAACACTTTTTTGGTGGCTGCTACGTTCCGATCTACGTTCCTGGATCTCAGATAGCCAGATTCCAACAACGTTGTGGTCACCTGGCAAAAACGTGGATATGTAGTGGCCGACACTAGACACGTTAAACAACTGACTGCTTGTGTAAATAATATGTAGCTCGATCTCTGTTCAGCAACATATTTTTATGATAAATGTTACTTATTCTTCCATTTTGCCTGATTCATTTCTAATACTCGATCAACTATCAAAATATATAACATATAAACATACAAACGCATAAGTTAGTAAGTATATTGAATTTGGATACTTCTGATCGGGATAAAATTAAAACACTTGGAAGTTTTATGTGAAATATGGGTGTTGTAGCTCGATTGTGAGCACGCGCCATCTGAATACTCTTTATTTTTATTCAAGGAAAACGTTATAATTTTGGAAATAACTCGCCTCTGAAATTATGTAGGTACTTAAAACCCTCAAACATTGTTTCATCAATCTTGGTTAGTTGAAACAAATACTTACGTAATAAATTACTACGTTTGACGCAGTGCTGACGACAAATAAATCTTAATTGAATATTTCGATCATTTCTCTAATAATAGCGACCCAGCATATTCCTGTAAATATGGCGGCTTTTGGAGAATATAACTTTAAAGTGTCAGAAAGTGTAAATATATCAATCTAAAGCTCCTGCCATCATAAAGTGCCCAGTGGAACTAAATTATTAACTTTTCCACCACTGGAAAGTGGCACCCACGTCATAGGCCCATGACTCAACACCTCAAAGTTATAACCTAAAAATTACAATAGGTCGTATTCCCTTGAAAGGGGCGAACACGTCAGGCTATTATAACCTGCCACTTCAAAGTTATAACCTCGAAATTGCGGGTACATGTTCATTAATTGTTAAAAAAGAACCTGTAGCAAGTATAGTGGATTTATGCTGCTCCAATGATGGCATTTATGCAAACAGAATCAACAATTAAGGTATAATTATTATGCAGGAGCACAAATCAGAGATCCGATCTATTTAAATCAACCTTTGAATACAGAATCCAGAAAAATAGTCTATTGAAAACGCATAACCCATTTTATTTTGAATGAATATCATCCACGTAACAGATAGAACGAACTTTTTGTATGCCACAATAAAATAATTTGAGAAAAGTTAGGTTAGTTTTCGTCATCGCATAGACCAATCCACGGTCACATCAAAATCCAGGAAAATTGTCTTTTGAAAACGCATAACCTAATTCATATTAAATAAATATCATTCACGTTTCACGTAACATGTTAAACTACTTTTTGTATGCCACAATACAATAGTTTGAGAAAACTTAGATTAGCTTTCGTCATCGCGCGGAATGGTGAATTTTGAAGGTTATTGTAATTTGTAGTGATTTTTATTAAATGCATACTGTGGCTATCAATTATGGAGAAAGCAAGAACGTGGCAACCATCACCACATATCACAATCAACTGTCTGCCTCATTGAAGGTTTTATGGAAGTTACCAAAACGTCACCGAAACTATCATACTCTCTTGAAAGTGAGTGTGACTTCTAAGTTATATTTAAGTGGTACAGGATGGTTACCGTAACGGTTATTTTCCACTTTCAAGTTTAAAAACCTTTAAAGTGATTTGCTCAGTGGTCATAATGTTTCAGACACCTCAAATGACACTAATAAGTTATATAACTGTGGAGTGGCTACCATAGATGGGAATTACATGACTACAGCCATACAAATATAAAATTCTAGTTATTCTTACTATATAGTGGTAGATTTAGTGGTGATTACGTGATAACCACCGAGTCGAAGTTGCAGTATCAGTTTCCATCACTATAATGCTGCTTGGGATGTCAAGAATATTTTTTTAGGATATCGTTTTTCGGAGAAAATTTACAAGAAAGGCACACGTATTCTAATGGAAAAAAGCTTTGCTTGCCCCCTCATCAGCTGTTTGACAACTGTTAGATTACGTCACTGACAGTGCTCCATTGAATGTTGATAAACGTAGGGTACCTATATGAATGATTGGCTTATTTTCACATTAGCGAAAGTGACAAATATAACCGGAATCTTACCGAATGATTTTGTGGTGTTCACGAAATAATCTTCCTGAATATCACTCGACTATGACAAGAAGAGACTATTATTTTCTTTAATTTATCTCGAGCAACCTGTATTTCGAGACAATTCATTTCGACCATATGAACATTAATAATCGAAGAATAACTCCCTCGAGTTATTCAGATTATTAATGTTCATATGGACTCCCATCAAATTGTCTCGAAATACAAGGTACTCTCGATAGATTTATGAAGAAAATGATAGTCGGCTATTTGTCATAGTCTTGGGATATTACCTGCGATAATATCAATAAAAATTAAAAAAGTCGTATTTATTTTTCAACAGGTGTCGAACAAATATCCACGCAGAACAAGCAATAATTGCCCAATCATTTCAATTACTTTTATGTCTCTGAATCGAAACTTATAATCAATACCCCATCGTATCCCTCCATACGGACCGAATAATGAGCTCTCCAGTGACGCATGAAGATAACCAAACGAATATCTGAAATGTTTATCCGCATTCAGCCGAATAGGTATTTCATCAATTCTGCCTTCTCCGATATTTGTACATAATAAAGCAATCCTTATGTTTCACACGCACTCTATATTTGGCTCTAACAGCCTTATTGTAATTTAAGACTCGGAACATTCTCGCGATCTTTTTTATTCACTAACCTCTCAATATAGAAAACTGAGAGAGAAGTCACCTCATACAAATTGCATTACAAGCAGAAACCGCTCCTAAACGATACAACTGGACGTTGTCGAACAAAACACTCTCAACGGAGGTACCCGCTAGTAAGCAAAGCGCATACCACCATCCAATTGTTACTGTGCCCGTCCGGTACGCGGAATAAATTTGCTGCCATCTAGGGGTTACTTTACTATAATAACTCGACAATGGCATCTTCATTGCCATTTTTACATGATACTAAGGAAAGCTTTTCGACTTGTACGGAAGAAGCATGTTGGTGGTATGCTTCTTATGTGACGGAGGTCGCAGTCGGGATGATAAGTGTTTTTACGCACTTTTGTGGAAATTAACAGAAATTTGCTGTCGAAGAACAGACTATAATAACCACACCTTGTTTTTGCATAAAAAGGAAGACTTCTGAAAATTACTCTTTGTATTCTGTTATGGATATGGACAATTGTTTTCCGAGTATAACATATGAGGACTATCAATGAGATGTTCTGAGAAATGCATAAATTGGCGTGAGTTTTTTTATTATGAAGTGTCCACCATTTTACTTCTTGAAATACCCGGTAGATAATTCCATCTCAAAACCTCCTCAACCCCAAGGGATCTCAATAATCCTAATATGGAACTGAATGAAAATAACACAAAATTCATGGAAATATCAACATGAAAATATGTATTCGAGCATGTGGAGGAATTCAGTTATGTAGGATCACAGTGTAACTGATTCAAATTTAACATAACTACGTTATTTAGAATAGAACCTTCAAAAGGGACACCAATTTATACCAGATGATTATTACTGAACTAACAAACAACATTAATTGTGTGTATACAATTGAAGGATCGAGTGGATGAAGGAGGTAAGCAACATTTGAAAAAAAAAACATGTTGGTTGTTAGTGATACCATTAATTTACAACCAACTCTCATGTTCATAACAAGATTTGAAGCAAAGTTACTAGTGGAGGTATATGAAAATTGTTTTACTAGTATTCACAAATATAATATCAATGAAAAAGGAATTTGTGGCATAATGGACAGATTATTAAATTAAAGAAAAAAAGCATCCTCAAGCGAGACTCGAACTCGCAACCTTAAGCTTTCCGGACATACGCTCTTCCCATTGAGCTATCGAGGCTATAAGAATCGACACACACTCGTGAACACTTTACTTCCTGTAATTCAATGTGATGTTGGAATGAATCGAAAAATCGAACGGACAATAATTTTCCACATTCACATTTTAATATCAATTTGTAAAATATAGGTCAATAGACAGGTTTTTTGTTTTTCTTCAAAATAATCTAATTAATTTACTTAATCTTTGGGATTCATGCAAGGCACTGTTTAGTTTTAGACAACTGTCCTCAAGGACAAGGCTAAACATGCGTGGTGTATAAAAAGAAACTTGTTTCTTCCTTCTTGAACTTTGTAAAACTACTAACTTTTCGTTTTCCATATTAGTCCAATAGGCAGGGCTTTTTTTTCCAAATGATAGGGTGGTCGGTCCTGAGTGTAACTCTGAGTTGGCGCGGCACGGGGGGGGTGCGTTAGCGGCCATCTTGGAAAACACATTTTGTCATATATCTCCTAAACGCTTTGTCGGACGCAAAAAATATAGGAGATCTTTTTTTTAGATAATTAAATGTTCTTTCATTATGTTCCGACACTTCTTGAGTAAAAGTTGGAACTCATGCTTTTTCTGCGAATAATTATTTATTCATTCAGCTGCGACTGAGATAACTCTCAACAGGATATCAGTTCTTTCGTTAAACATTCATAAAGAATATCCGAAAGAAGCATGAAGCCATCTCCACAAGTTTAGTGGGTTATTCAAAAATTGTTGATGATCATGATACATGTTTCGAACCTTTAAAGGTTCATCCTCAGTCTTGGTTAGAGCTACAATACAAGAAAAACCACAATATTCACATATAGAACATATTCCCAAACAAAAGGGGGGGGGCAAAGGCACCTTTATAATCCTACTAATATTAACTTGTATATTACCCCAACTTTACCTACACGTTATTCTTCCATCCCTTTCATTAGTTATGTTTCTAACGACATTAAAAACATGTTCAAACGTATTAACGATGATTGTCACATTTGTTTTTATACCAACAACACTATTTCAAACATTTTAGTCAATAACAAAGATGAATCCAACCCCCTTGACAATTTTGGGGTATACGAAAAGTTGTTCCGAACCATCTTGCAATGCCAAGAACATTGGCCAAAGTGCAAGAAAAATCATTACCAGAGTGAAAGAACATAAGAAAATAATCGACAAACATTTGATAAATATCAAAACACCTCCATCGTAGAGATTAATTCTAACAGCTCCTTCGCTAATATATTGTTAATTCCAATCACTCATGAAAAATATATAAATATAATCCTCCGGTCTATCGAAGGCATTCATTAAACACTCTGCAAATTTTCGAAATTAATTCTAACATAAGAAATCCCCTCATAATATCATTCAACGAACAAATCTACTTCGATTGTATACCTTTCTTCAATTCCTATAAAAATGTTTGTTATTTTATACATTTCTAAAGTTATGTTCTACCAAAAACGGTGTTTCTCCTTACCTCCAATTGAATATTCAAATAATTTGTTCCTTTCTCTCCCCCTTTGTCTGTTTGATTCTATCACATTGAATGGCATCACAATAACCATTTTCTTGTGAATAGCTTCATTGTTTCCACACTTGGCAGCGCTACTGTAAAACGTCATCCGACCGAAATGTTGGTCACTTTTGTTGAATTTATAATTATTTGACATGATTATTCACCATAACTCTAGTTCTTGGTACTTCCATCAACACTTCATTTTGTATACTTTTAACTTTTTATCAAGCTACTTCAACATGTAATTTTTTGTGTAAGTATAACCTCACAGCCTCTCTTGTTTGGGATTATGTTCTATATTTGACTATTGTGGTTTTCTGATTGTAGCTCAACCAATACTGGGATGTCCTTAAAGTCGAAACATGTGTCACTATCATTAACAATTTTTGGAATAACCCTCTGAACCCCATTAAACTTGTCTTTCGGATATTCACACCCTCTCAACTTCGAGAGTTTGGACGTTTAAGAAATTTTATGAAAAATTTAATCATGTCTCAAGAACAATTCCAACATGAAAATAAATTCCATAATTAAATCTACCGGACCAAACTAGAACTAAACAAAATTCTAACACCTAGAGGGTGTTACAAATTATCTTTCTGTTCATTTTTCCCTTGCCACCCTATCTACTCTACCTTTCGATTATATATCCATTATCTAAATTACTAACAGTGTCCCAATATTCGAATAAGTTATTAACCAGTTTAAATTAACCCAGTATCTTTCCATTTCTTCGGTCTTTCAACATCGTGTATCTCCTGTATTGTTTTCACATCGACAATTATTGAGATTTGACAGTGTCGGATCAGTAACATTGACTACCTATTGATCAGTATTTTCGAACATTGTCCATGCTACTCGTTTTTTATCAATAATATCTTTCTAAGTATTAGTTTTTCCCCTACACTTATTTTATATTATTTGCCTCATCACGGTAGCAACCTATATAGACTTTCTGATCGTTCTAACTGAAGTGTTCAGTTCTTTCTGAAATAAAATCTATAACTATCAGATCGCTGCAACTCAGGTCAACAAGACCAGCAAGAATACTAGTTATTGTTATGGTTCATAAAATTTAAATATGGAGTTTTGGAAATATATAGAAGCATTATAATTCTTGTATTGATACGAGACGTGGAAACGATGAACTGACTGAGAATATTTTAGAGCCGAATATTAGAAATTTCTCAGACCAGAACACCGATAGATCTTGCTAATGATATTAGAGTAGAAATCAGATGGGAAAAGAATGAGAGGAAGGCATAGTAGAAGTTGTGTAATAGAAGGTGAGGAAGGTCAGAGAGCAATATGAATGAGAAGGTGGAGAAGAAATATTACTGACGAACTAAAATACACAATGGGTCATAATTCCAACAAAATAAAGGAAAGGAGGTCTTAGTAAAAACACAAACGTCTTATTTATTGGGTTTTGGATTACTACTTATAAAATTGCTTACCATTCTGTTACCGAAGATCAAACAACTGTGGGTCAAGGGATGAAGTGGGAAAAACAACTGCAATATTGCGTGAATTGATGCAAATCTAACCCAATTCAAGAGGAAGTCGCGCGTGTTAATTTCAGAATATGGAAAGATTGGCACCAGCACAAGTAGTTACTAGCCAATGGTAAAATCGAGATTCTGGAGAGCGGGAAAAGTTACCACAATTAGCAAATTGGCAAAGGAAATAATAGAAAAGGGGTGAAGGGACAAAGAAAGATGTGCCATGTGCCCATCAAACTTCCTGAGGTGATGCCCAGAGCATATCTGGAAGGGAAAACTGACAGTGAAAGGCATCATTCTGACTCCTCATCAATTATTCATAGACAGCAATAAATTTTATGAACTGGTCATTGATAAAAAATATATTCATATCGAAATGGATCATCGCTAGATTATCAGTCTGTTTAATTTATGAAGATATAAAAAAGCTTCTATGTAGGAAATGGATTTCGAATCATTAAAAACAAAAAAGTGTTCTATAAAGATAATGGAAATACCCCATCGAAGGTCTTGAGAACTGTCATAAAATTCGTCCGTTGGGTCGTAAAATGAGAACTGTTACATATTATACATTTTAGAGTTTCATCTACGAGCTTTTCATGAATAATCTAGATTGATTTCTGCCGATTTGCATAACACTGATAGCTGTCTTGCTCACAAATTTACGGTTATCGAAATATTAAAATGTTTCTCAGATGTTTCAATATATAAAAAACGAATGTATCCATATTGGGTCAAAATAATGTTTACATACTCGACTGTCGAGTTCAGTCATCAACGAGACATCACTGAAGATGGCAAATGTATTTGCCGAAAGTCTCAATCGTAGCTTTCGAGGACCAATACCACAATAAACCAGAGAAAGCAGTCAACGTATATATGTATATTGCCGATCATGATCTTCTCACTATACATTTTTTTCCAATAAAGTTCCAGTCCATCAACCCTCGAACTCCCCATGCGCTATCGCTGACAAAGCATTAATATCGGTCAATGTAGCAGTTCGACAAAAGTCTATTAGTCTCAACCACAATGCAATTGCAGAGTAACCGCAGATTCTCGGTTCCCATCACAGAGGGATTTCCTTTTTGTTCGACTTCTTCACCATCGGTGTATTGTTCCAATCAGATATCGTTCATTATAGAATTTGTAGTCTTTGAAAAATCCGTGATCCCTTTAAATCGCATGGGAACTGGAACACCTGTGCTGGGCGGACTGATTGTTGTGAATGATTCAGCTAATTTGTCCTGAACTGTTTCGAGGGGGTTTATGGAATTAACAAAAAAATAATTTCGATTATTATACATAATCGACACAATGAAGTAAATTAAAAAACCCTAGAAACAGTAATACCATTCACGAATTTCACTTCTACTTTCCTCATTTGTATGAATGAGTTGAATTTCAAATTATTACTTGTTTTTATGTTTTCGCAACGTAGGAACATTTATTGTTGATTGCATTTCTTTGTCCGTTATTTCCGTGTCTCTGTAAACGATTGATGAATATTTTGTCTGAAAACGTTGATTCGGTCGTATTGATTTCCAATTCGACGTCATTATAGAATTTTAGTTTGAAACGTTGATCCTTTAATCGTCAGGATTCACCTGAAGACGATTGGAATACAGCTAATTTCTGAACGTTCGTGAAAACCTTTTAATCCATAATCGACACATGAGAGTCCAGAAACAGAATAATCAGATTACCTATCATCATCTACAACCTTAACAAACATAATCATTTTTTTGCTTAGGGTAATATTTTGTCTGAAAGTTGAATCATCAATACGTATTTAATCTTCCATTTTTAGTTTATTGAAAATAGTTATGATCCGTTAAACATTTGTTATTTATCCCGATATTTTTATAATTATTACGATCAGTGACTGATTGTTTCGATTTTGTTATTATATTCTCTGTCCGTTTGTAGTATATAATGGTCCTCCTCTTATTGCCTGTTTTCTAATATTTTTCAATTTCTTTCTAACTCGATTTCCACCGACTGCTTTTTAGAGTTTATCAAGCAAACTTGGCCGATTTCTATTTTCTTTCACAAATTTTGAGACATCGAATATTGTACACTCCCCCTATACCAGGTGTCAACGAATCTATTAGACAAGTCATAACTTCTAGGATATTAGATGTATCAAAATAGTATAGGTAAATGGTATGTGGAGAGGAGAGTTTTCGCATATTTTTCACTTTCCGGTCACCCTGTAAATTTTTGGATTTTTGAGACAACTCTGGATCAGAATGTGACATTTTAATAAGTTTGTACGCCTACTTAATTTTTTTAGAGTGACTTTTAATATTGCATCCAGATGGCCATAATCGGACGTAAACTAATATGAGGACCTCAGGTGATGTCAGAAAATTACAATCGCAAAGTTTTAGTGACTAGTATCTAACTATTATTTTTCAAATGGCGACCATTTTTTGACAAGCACTTTCCGAAAAAAGGAGTTTGTCAGTTTTTTTTATCGAGTCTTCTTTGGAAAACAAAACACTCACTTAGGTAATGCCAGTGACATAAGCTTTATGAGCAGACAGTAAAAGTTTCATAATTTTCGTTAAATTTCAGTTCAATTTTTCTTCAAAATAATGTATACTCAAAGTGAAAAAGTGGATAATATGCTATCAATATTTGGAGAATGTCATAGTAATTCAAGGAATGCTGCTGAGTTGTATGCTCAGAGAGTATCCCAATCGGCAACATCCAGCCCATCAGTATTTTCCGTATGTTGAGAATCGTTTTAGGCAAGAAAGCAATCGAGAGGCGAAACAGAGGTTTATCATTAATGAAGAGACTGAGATTAACGTTCTTGCTGTGGTTGATAAAACGGTTTCTTTAAGAGAAGTTAGTCAAGAAATGCAGATAAGTCACGAATCAGCAAGAATGCACTTTGAAAATGTACTACAGTGAAAGTAAATAAATTTTTATCCATGGCATACTTGACAAAAGTAAATAAGTTATTATCCAGTATTTTCCTTAGTAATATTTAATTATGTTCTTATTTTCAATCCAATCGCAAATAAATTAGTATCGTTAGATTCGTCAAAAACCCCTTTTTTCGGAAAGTGCTTGACATATAAAATGGTCGCCATTTGGAAAATAATAGTTAGACACGAAATTGTAATTTTGACAACTTTCTTATTCCTATCTATCATATTAGTCACTAAAACTTTGCGATTGTAATTTACTGACATCACCTGAGGTCCTCAGGTTAGTTTACATCCGATCATGGCCATCTAGATGCAATATTGAAAGTGACTCAAAAAAATCAAGTAGGCGTGAAAACTTCTTAAAATGTCACATTCTGATCCATAATTGTCTCAGAAATCCAAAAATGTTTTAATATCCAGGGTGTTCCATTTAAAAATTCAAAACCGGAGCCATTTCCGGTGAAACCGGAAGTGACCGGAAAGTGCAAAATATGCGAAAACTCTCGTCTTCACTTACCATTTACCTATACCAAATCTCATTCTGATATACCTAATATTCTAGAAGTTATGACTGATTCGTTGACACCCCGTATACGAATCTACATTGAAGTTCATTGTATTGTTCTTTCGATATTCTTCCCAGAATCTTTCTTGGTGCGCTTGATACTGTTATTCCTCCCTATTTGTTTTTATTTCTTTTCCATATGATAATTCCTGAATTATTCCGTGTTCCTCATCATTTCATTTATCGTTTTATTGATTTTGTTGTTTTTCTTTAGCTCATTATTCCTGGAATCTCTCTCCAGTACTCCTTCGATTTTCAGTTTTTCTATTGACTTTTATTGCTCATATCAATTTCATTTCTTGTACTTTACCTATTTTGTTCTCTTACTCTTCAACTTGATTTGAATTCTCCATCTTCCCATTATTTCAAGAATTTCTATAATTTTATTCCCGTGTTTTCCTTTTTTATTCATTATGTTACTTTCTTTGATAACTGTTTCAAAGTTATGTTTCAATTATTTCTGTATTGTTCAATTTCTTTGTCGAATATTACTTAATAATGCTGCTTTGCTTTGTTTCTCATTTTCGATTCCTGAACTTCTAGGGTTACTTTTTTGTGTCTCTTATCATTAAACTTATTCTAACCAAATTATCGGAAAAATACTAGAACTTAATTGGTGATTCAAGCATTCCACTTTCGTTTTACCATATATGTCAAAACTTAATTTTTCAATTCAATAATAATTCAAAACAAATCTTTGTTTTTTTTCTATAATATTCGAAATGTTCTGTAATTATACAAAATAATTATATATCAATATAAAGATGAAGTGAAGATATCGTGTCGCAATTTATACAGGACAGAAAACGAGAAAACTGCATTTCCTTTATGGGTGTAATTTTATTTCAGAGTGGTAATGGGGCCTATGAAATCGATAAATACTGCCTCAAGAAGAAATTCCCATTTTGCAATTCTAATTTATGTCATAACGTCTTTAATTATATCAGTAGAATCATAAAACATGCTGATAAAGATGTTTATCAACTTGGATCAGATACTTATACGCTATTAGATGGATTAGTATTCTAATTTACTCCAGGAATTTCCATGAAAAGGTTCAAGAAGTGCAGCCACATCCTTGAGCAGTTCTAAGTTGAATCGGCTCTGGTAACATTGGCTTTAGATTTTATATTTGTAAGAAAATCTTGTGATTCAATTATCACCTTTTTCCACATAGCTGATGAACTTGACTTGATCGTCTCACAAGTAAAGAGTCGTTCGATTGAATGGATAGACTTTTTCAGCGCTATTAGTACCAAATAGCTTCCTACACATACCACTATAAAAAGATCATAAATGTGACTGGTAGGTGATAAGTATTATTAGCCGACAAGCTTTCATCAGAAAATCCCATCTCAACCGAATACTACCAACGAACATAAAATAATGATGGGGTACTAAACGCCGCTTAAAATGTCATTCCGTGTTCTCGATATTACAAAATATTGATACTAGATCGGTACAATTAATTTAACAGACAAGTTCTTTCGAGATATCGACGATCGTTGAATAGACGTGGGGATGATGGGTTGGCTCATTCATATCAGTTTCGAAAATCAAATGAACTCCCAAAAAATCCGATTGGTTACTGCTTCCATTGAATTAATTTTTCCTCGTGGGTGAAAATTATTCAGTTTCTCAATAATTTGTTAACTGAATTTTCTTATCTTAATTATATCTTAACGATGATTGAATTATAGGTACCTCTCTCAACCTTGAGGTTTCGTAGCTATATTCGTTGTAGTTTTCGAAATCTAAATGGAGAAATTGATCCGTTATTATTTCGATTTTCTAGATGAATTCGTCCTCTCTGATCGATTTTACTGGAAATTTGTGGCAGGAGTTCAAGATGACACCTGGCGTTAGGACCAATTCCTTTCGTTTTCAAGGAAGGTGATCAACCCAAATCACCCATAAAGAGGAGGATTTTCCATAAAATTCTTCTCACATACATAACTTCAAAAAACTATTAACTTCAAAAACTACTGATTAAGTTCGAGCACTTCAATTCGTAGAATAAGTTTTCACGAAGGTTTTAATAGACTAAATAACACCCCATTTCCTCATGTACTATCGATTTGATGAATGTTTCAGTTCAATTTGCAAATTACCAGCTCCTTTTTCTACTCACAAGCATTTAGTTTCACCTGTCCCTGTCTGTCTGTAATCAAATCTTGCAAGTTAAATTTGACTCCTCTTCTAATCGTCCGATTGATTTGTAATTTGGCAGTGTACATAATTCCGCTGACAATGGCATCATGAAAAAAACAAAACGGCGGCTCCAGTATGGTGAACAATTTTTTTGGGGTCGGAGATTATGATTTTTTTGTCAAAATTCAAAAATTTAACATGGCAGCTCTAAAATGGCGGACGAGTTTTGTGATTATGGTCCAATTCTATTCAAAATTGTTTTAAGGGGGTTTTCAGATCGTTTGGCAGAGGTATTAAATGATTTTTTTGTCAAAATCAAAAAAAAATGGCAGCTTCAAAATCGGACAATTTTCATGATTATGGTCCGAAAAAATTTAAAATTGGTACCTAGGGGTCGGATGAATTATTTGTCAAAATTCAAAAATAAATTAGATAGAAATTACTAAACTAGTTATTTACCATCATAAATAAAAAAAATAAAAATAAATAAACGAAAAAAAATTTTAAAACAAGCTCTTATTATCTTGCCGCGGATACAAAATAGGCGATCTTGCGCGGCAATATTTTGAATCTGCTACTCACAGAATAACCTATATCAACAATGAAATAAATTATTTTTTCCTTTTTAGTGCATTTGTATAAAAGCTTGTCTTTAAAAATGTTTTTTTTTTAATTTTTATTTCAATAATTCAATAGTTCGGGATTATTATCGAAGATTTTAAAGGAGTCAGTATTTGAAAATTTTATAAATGTATTTGAACTTGTTGCACTCCTGCAAACAGTTAATACACCATCTCATCCTATCAAAAAAATTACCAAAAGTTGATAATAAATGAGAAAAAATAGTTCAAAGTGTTGTATTGTGTTTGATCTGAACAGAATAGATTTTCTTGCAAATACATTGTTTTTGTCTTGATTCGTTGATTGCGCTTCGGAATTGTGTTAAATAATTGTATCTACACAGCTTGGATAATTACATATAAGGTGTATCAGAAGTTCGATTTATTGCTCACCTGTAGGAACCATACCAGTTCACTTTGTTTTCACAGAAGAATTAACGTTTATGCGAAGCACAATTTCCAAGACAAATACTTGTAGAAGAAAATCATAATTGTCTTGCCATCAGAAGTTTTAATAGAACCTTGCATGAGTTAAGGGATGGTCGTCTTACTTATTATGAAACCCAAGTCGGGGGGGGACAATAACTATTTGACGGATGTTTCAATCATTGAGCCTCTGACGAGTTATAAACACCATATTGTTCGTCGCTTCGCTTTTATTCCAAATAAAAAGTCATCAGACTTTCTTTTCGAATTTCACGAATGTAGGAACAACGAATTGATGAACCAATGTAGTTCATTGCATTCCTCGCTCACAATGTGAGAAAAAATACATTGGTCAACCCAAAATAAAATTATGTCGTAACAAAAGGGTACATAACAAAATTAAAAAAAACTTGCTCTCTAGCTTCAATACCGCATTTCCAAAGATCACAAACCTGATTATGATAATATAATGAATTTATTGGAACATAAATCCAATAAATGAAAAAAACCTTGAAATGACTCAGATTTTTAAAGGAATCCAGTTCTATGAATTCTAACACAGTTCAAGAGAGTTAATATTTCAAAGTCAAGCCAGAATTACATTTCCTTCCAAATACATTGTTTTTGTCAATGATTCGTGGATTGAGCTTAGGAATTGTCTTAATTAATTTCATCTATATTGCTTGGATAATAACATATGAGCTATATCAGAAGTTTGATTTATTTATTGCGAATCTGTGGGAACCATACCAGTTTTCACTTTGTTTCCACAGAAGAATTGGCGTTTACGTGAAACACAATTTTCAAGACAAAAACTTGCAGACAAAAATTAATTCGATCAATAATTATCTCAACTAGATATTGAAACTCATATCGCCTGCCACTTGAAGTAAAAAGTGTTTTAACAGCTTTCTTAATATCTTACCATCAAAAGTTTCAATAGAGCCTTGTACGACCTAAGATAATGGGGGCTTACCTATTATACAGCGTTAAACCATGAAAAATGTTTCAACGGTAGTGAAACTCAAGTCGGGTGGTGAACAGTAAAAATACCCTATTGTTCATCGCTTCGCTTTTATTTCAAATAAAAAGTCGTCAGAATCTGTTGAAAAGCGAAACATCCTCAATTGAGAATTGAATAGAAATATTTTTCTGAATATTGAAAAATCGACGACAATATTGGAGTTATTTTTCGTAATATCTAACAAAAAACAACTACTTCCTCGGCTAAAGCCACGCTGGACATTGAACTACATCTGATAGTATAAAAGTACCCTAAACCAAAATGAAAAATCTGAAAGTGAAAATTTGCATTTTTATCAAGATAGTTATTTGATTTTCTATTCCAGTCTTAATTAAGGACTCATATAGATGAATGAGGCAAATAAGAATGTTTTCCAAGTAGAAGTTCTCACTCGAAATCATTTGTAACATTGATGTAGGAGTGACATCGCATTCACTAGGTTTTCAATTCATTTTTGTCGACGAAAATCTACTTCACGCTACCTCGATCATCAGGAAGACCGGAGGTTGTCTTCAACGCTGGAAGCTAGTGACAAAAGTTTCCACATCTGATTACTATTACTTGTTCGGCCTACCCCCTCAATCCTCAGACAACAACAATCAAAATATCCCCAATTCATTTTAATAATTTCAATTGGCATTCCTGATTATTATCTTATCACCACTCTCAGTTGGCAATAGTGTTACTTGTCAATTGTCACTTTATTTTCAATTCTTATAGTTTCCCCATTTTATCTATATGTGGTGCAGTACAATTCAACTCATTGTGAAATTCCTGATATAGATGATAGTTTATCTAACATTCAGATCCCACTGTCGTGAACCCACATTGCTTAACTTTGAAGGCACTAGGGTATTTCCAAGTTGACAATGTTGATAATATGTATATCAATTGACTGAAAGAAATGTTTTGTTTAGTAAAACATTTTGTTAACATGATTTTTGAGGTTTACTAGCTTATATAGCTTAAAACTGATGAGACTAATCAATCAATATAATATATACCAAAAAGATCACACATCCAAAACAGCCCTTTTGAATATCGGGTAGAATGAAATAACAAATTAATTCAATTCAAAAGTTGTTGAACTCATTCTCTTTATATTCAATTGAGTACGACAGCGTAAGACAAATTATAGTGTCATTTATTTTATGACAAATTTTCAATGCGTATCTTTAAAATCTTGAGGTCTTCAAAAATTTCATAACATTTTTTTAAATAAAGCAATTCAAAGAAAGTTAACACACCTGCTCTTCTACTATTTTATAAAACCTATAATTATCATTATTTTCATATAGCAGTCCATAGAACTAACAATAAATCTATTCTATCAGATATGTATGCAAAGTAATGAATTTGTTGGAGATAATTCACAGACATTTTCCAATAGTGCTGATAAATCATATACAGACGATGGGACCAAAAAATCCCTGTTTCCCCCACATTTATCGGTGCAGATGACCGACCCTACAACAACCACAACATAACAAACAACTCTCGACGGAATCAGAAATAACATTCCCAATATTCGAGATCCATTGATATCATCGGAAAACCAGTTTACATGCGATCAAATGAGGCTTAATGTACTGACTTAATATCGAATTATATTATTGAGATCGACCGTATGAAATTTAAAAACATTTTTATGCCTGCCTTCGCCTGAAATATCGTGTTTTTATGTGTGTCATTCTCCTGAATGAAATCCACTTTCGGAAGGTGCAAAATTTACAGGGTTGGCTTGGGAGTAAATCCATGTCGAAACACAGACAACGATGACAATTATAGATGACCTTCTCAACATATATAACAATAACTTTATTCAACAAACAAAAAGGCTTATAAAACTAACTAATTAATAAACAGAAAAAGTTGTGAATAAAGTTGGAACGTAAGTGCTGATGCACTTGTTTCGGGTAAAAAAAAAAGAATATAAATAACAATAAAATGTAGTAGGTATACATAAAATATGACTTGGATAAAATACAATAAGGATGATAGCAATATAAGTGAGATACATTGTATGACAAATATAATGAGAGTAATATTATAAATTAATAAAATCCATTCGCACCCCAGACAACGATCGCATATCCACTAAAAAAAATATTATTTTCAATTTTCTAAATTTAAATAGAATACTTCTCAATTCATTTCTCACATAGGTTACGTGAAGATTCCAATTCAGTTGCGGATCGAAAATGACACCTAGGTATTTAACTTTTTTTTGGTAAAATATGTCAACCTTGATTTCTAGTTAGTTGAAGGCAGGGGTATCAAGTGAAGTACAGCTGAAGGGTAAGTTATTTATTTTTTCGAAATTTACTGTTAATCTATCTAGATATTTTTTAATATTTGAAAAGTCTTCTTCTGCCTTCGACTTTGTGAAGAGGTTTCTCCCCCTATTACCAAACTTTGGCACTTTTCACTATTCTCGGTTTTCCTCGGGCGCAACCTTTTGGTTTATAGTGGAAAAGGCCACTTTTGCTCCGGGCAGTCTCAGTGAAGAAAGACACTCCAGGGGTCAATATAGTCGTGACACTGTAACAGGGCCAGCAAGGCAGGCTTTAATTGCCTTCAACTGGGTTTCGAACCTGGGTGGCGACTGCGCACTAGATGTTTAAATTCTACTCAAGATAGTAAATGAAAGAATACTAAAAACAGGATAAACAGGTATATTCAAAATAAAGTTATCACAACAAAATAAACACATGGCAAGCACTATATACAGAGAAAGCGGGGAGGGTGTTTTCAAGCAAGCGGGGTAAACTTAGCAACCAAAAGCTCTTGCGGTGGGGGGTATCGTACGGACTCGTATGCAGAAATTACCAGCACAGCATTGAAATGAATATGTGCCTCTTACGATCATGCGCACATCGCATCTGTGGTACTTACTAACATTTCCTGATGTCTTCTACCTGATACAACATATCTACCCAACTCCGATCTCACTGCTTCGGCAAGGTCCGGGACGGTCGTGGACTGCTTCGGTCTTTGGCTCACACTCTGGATACTAGTCGGACGCGTGACTGCTTCTGCTGGGCTCGGCAAGCTACTACTTCTTAGAAATATGTCGAAACGGAACTACAGCCGGCTTCCCCCTCTTTTCCGAATACCTCTCGACCGACTTATATGCGCGCGCCGTTTTGTGGACTCGATACAAAGTATACTTTCACAGAATAATTACCCAGCTCGTAAAATTCTTCGTGCTGTGACGTCAGCTCGGTGCGTGCGTCTCTGTCTCGACTCAACTGTACTGGGTGGCTTCTATCGTGACGTCAGCTCGGGCTTCTATCGGAGGACTGCTTTCTCTCGTCGGCGTTTGAATATAGCCAGCTTGCTTGCTAAAAATGTGTTCTCGAGAGTCGATAGCCGGCGCAGGTTATATTCGTGCGTGCTATTTAGCTACGTCTGGCGTTATTCGCGTGGTTTCCGGAAGGCGTTTAGTCTGTTTTATTAGGATATGTGTAATCCACGGATTTATCACGAACACGAATGGTATTTCTAGACCTATTATTACTGTCAAGTGGGGTTTAATTCCTTACAGGGAGCTTTTGGCTGATAAATATAGCGGGAAAATAGTAACTTCGTTACAACTTCAATTTCATCCAGCATTCTGCACTATAGATTTCATGTATTTCTAGATATATCCCCCTATTTTGATTCTTTGCTCAAGTTTTGAAGTGGAAGGAAGTGGAAATCCATGTGGACGATCAGATATATAGAGATACATGGATAATGCAAATAGGTATTTTTTTGTTGCTACCAAAATATATTTAGTTTATGTTTACTGAAACTGGAAAATAGATGATAAAAAATGATCTTCGGATTTGTACTAGGCAATTCACCTGTCTATTCAATTGCGATCCTAAAGAAATATATTGAATAATTTTTATATGGATGTTCATTGTAATATTATTTATTGGGTGGGTCTCTATATTAACTGAAAACGACAAACGACACCATATATATTTTAGGTGTCTGAAGCCGATTCTGGATTGATAAATATTCGGAGCCACATTCCACAACATAAGCAATATAAATTGTATAATGAAAATTGGAAATAATTGATAAGCTGGAGCACCTCCCAGTAGGACCGGTATTTATTCAATAAGAGCGAAATATTTTTTTGGAAAAAATGTTGAGGTTTTGACATCGTTATTGATGCCTCCTATAAATTAGGGTGTGATTCATATGGGTAACTGTATTTTAATCACTTGATAGGTTTGCTACGTCGTGATTTGATATTTATTAAATTTATTCGTTTCTCCTGAACGAGATGGATCCAAAACCTAATGAGCCTTCTTAATGGATCGTTTATAGTAATTTGGGGAAAAAAAATTGTCAAGGCATTTCTAACCCATTTAATGAAGAATTGGTTGAGTTATCAATAGATATACTCGACCTACTCAAAGAATATCAATTAATAATGCCATAAAATGTTTATGCTGTGAGGTTGTTCGGATATTTAAGTTTTAGATTGGATGGTATTGCAGACTCGCTGGTGCTCTCTGAAGGTTATATTTCTCCAAAACTGCATTTTGTTATTAGTGAAGTCATCTATATATCCTAAAACCGTGGTTCCTCAGATTTATTATATCCAGTACCTGATTCCACTTGATGAAGATTATCTCCGAAATGTTGAAAAATTCAAACATGTTCGCTATATGGTAGAGTATATTTATCTCTTCATGATTCAAAAACATGTGACGTGTTGTGATTGGAGATGGCCGAAGTGCTACAAGTACTAGTGAACCGTTATCAAAAATGAAGATGCGCTGTACATACGTTTTTCTAGCTAGAATATTTAGTATTAAATTGCTCTCAATATTAATTTCCTATAATAAGTGTATCTACAACAAATCTTCCAATAACATCAAATTCCTAATCCTAACACTAAACGAGTATTACTCTCAGTAGCTAGAAGTTAACAGTTGAACTATCGTCCGAAAAAAATCCACTTGATTACCTCTCAAATGTAAGAATTGCGGATAGCATTCTACTTTATGATATAGATCTTCAGGAACTAAAAACAGTTATAAAGTCAATACATAACAAGAAATCCTCGGGAATCGATGAAATTTCGGCGAGAATCTTCGAAAATCTCCCAGTATTTTTGCAAGTCGGAATAATGATTCGTTTCGTGCTGGTCATTCCCCTGATTTTTTGAAAACATCACTGGTAATTCATCTCCATAAAGGGGAAGACACTGAGGATCCGGCAAATTTTCTACCAATTTCTATAATTCCCACAATTGCCAAGATTATAGAGAAATTAGTGAAAAGAAGAGTAATGGAATTCTTGATGAAGAATGGTATTATCAGCAAACAACAATTTGGCTTTCAAGCCGGTAAAAATACAAATGATGCTATCTTTTCTTTCGTCTATGAAGTATATACTGAACTCAACAATGGTGATGTTGCGGCAGCAGTATTTTGTGATTTGTCTAAAGCTTTCGACTGCGTGAATCATGAAATACTGCTGCAGAAGCTTGGGGGTTACGGCTTCAGAGGAGTAACAATGAATTGGATAAAATCGTACTGATCAAATCGCAGCCAGATAGTAGGAAACTCCTCACGATCATCGAAATCTACTATAAAATGTGGGGTGCCGCAGGGATCAGTGCTGGGCACAGTATCTTTTGTTGTATATTAATGATTTGTCAAATACCAACATATTGGAAAGTTTACACTATTCGCTGATGACACCACACTATTTTGGCGTGCCAAGAACAGCAGTGAACTCAAAGAGGTGATATATAATGATGCAGCAGTATTAAAGTCTGGTGTGACTCTAATCGACTCAATATTTCAAATACTAACTTAATAACCTTCCGATGCTCATTTGATGACATACCCTTTGGGTTGAGATTCGAGGAACACATTCTGGCCTTGGGGAAAAAATATCTTCTGGATGTTTCGCGTCAAGATTGTCTCAAAGGAGTTGCGATCGTGTGCGGCTAGAGTCGTTTACTATTCTCTAATTGAGTCTCATCTCAGGTACGGCATCCCATTCTGGGGTGCATATAATGATAACTGCATGAACAGTATTATTGTTATTCAAAAAAGAGGGCTGATGTTTATGTGCAAAGCTAAAATTCGTGACTCCTTTATTCATTAAATTCAAAATACTCACGGTAATAGCAATCTTCATATTGGAAACCGTTCATTTGATCAGGAAACATCTGAACACGTTTAACAAACTTCCTTCATTTTATGTCACTCGACAAGCTATAAACGTAAGTCTGCGACTTCCTAAATCATCACTAATTAAAGATTCTGTTATTTACAATGTCTGTAAGTTGTACAATCTACCTAGTTATATCAAAAAGACTGCCACTCTGAACATTTTTAGAAAATCCGTGAAAAACTTGCTGTTAAATAAACCTTATTGAGTATACTTTACAGGAATATTATTCTGACACATTCTAACACTTTTACGATATCCTATTTATTTGTTATGGGCTTGTATATACAAATTATGTTTGACAGTATGGGTAATTATATTGTATTGCTGTCTATATTATTTATACATGTATTTTACATATTAACTAGCATGAAATTACATATATTATCTTAGTACATTATTTTAATTATTGACTAGTATGTATTAGACATAAGCAAAATTCTTAAACATAAGCAAATTTTGTCAACAAGAATTTGGTTTCTTATGATAATAAAGTATATTCTCTCTCTCTCTCTCTCTCTCTCTCTCTCTCATGTGTTGAAAAACTATATTCGAATGGTAAAATCATCATCATTGGGCCAATATATGTTATAACTCTTTTATTGAATTTGAACTTACAACCTAAAGTTTGAAACAAAAAAAACTGAATGTTCAATGTATTTATCATTGGCGGAACGTCAACTCAAGTTACCGTTTGCAAAGAAGTAGGTATCCACAAATGTTCATATTGGAATTGTTACACTCTCTAATAACGACAAGGTGTTCCAATCACAATATGTTTATACGAAATTGGATCTTTTGCAACCTTCCGTAGCATTTCTGACGAAAACAATTCGTACGGAAACAAATCCACTTGTTGATTTTTATTTCCATTACTCATTAGCAACCACCCGATTCGGCGTTCCTGCAGAATTTTCACATCCGTCCAAGTGATGTTTTTGCGTCGTTACAATAAAGAAGCTAAGTGCGAAGAAGTAAATTTGTCTCGGCAAGGCGTGAAAAACGCATCCGCAATAAACAACGATATTATATGAGAACAAATGTAACAAATTACCATACCTATTCACGTAAATTACGACAAAGAAATAACAAATTGTCTGCTTATTATACAGGTGGTGAGGCTGGCTGAAGAATTTGCTCTTTAGCTGGGAAACGCTGGCGTTCTAGGTTTTCAATAAATTTCACAGTTTTCTCTCAGTTCTCCGAAGAACGTAGCGTAATAAAATATGTTAAGAGTTCTTTGTCCTTATATATTCCTTCAGAAACTCTATATTACCTTTTCCTGTCTGTGACTGGGTTCTGAATTAATCCGAAGTCAGTGGAGTGGTAAGAAGTAAGACGTAATGCCAGAGATATAATGATGTCTAAACTGGTAACGAGCAGCGTACGCATTATTTATAATTACTTCATCTTATAGAACATTGAAAACTATAAAAGAGCTTGGGAAGATTTTTCTGAGTAATAAAGTTACCTCATAACTTCAAATATTTGTCGCATTCTTGGGCAGGAATGCTGAACGATTGTCTTTTAGTTGCTCTACGTTCCGTCAAACTAGCCATTGCTGATTGGTTGATGATTATTGTGTACTGTGTGTTGTTGATTTTTTAAATATTTCTACATTCACCATATTCAATTTCTAATTTCATCTAACTATTGTTTTTTTTTCTTTTCAGGTAAGTTGAAATTGGATATTGACTATGAATGAAGTGGTGCAAAATAGGCAAGTACAACAATTTTTGTTAGAGCAAGTGCCCCATAACTAACCCAAATCATTCGCGATCCAATCAGGCATTCGACTTCCGTACATAATGGAAGTCAGAGGTCGACCATGTGGTCAGGAAGTCAAGTTAATGTGAGTTATTGTACAGCCGTTCAACGTGCATCGCAAAGTTATTTAATTGTTGTGAAAATTCCGGGTAGTTGTAGTAGCTGTCCAGAGTCGTTTTGCGGGAGGAAAAGGTTGGAAAATAAAGAGTTGGAGATCAAGCGTAGGAAGAAACTTCCATCAGTTTATACGCATTTGGACATGTATCAAAACAGTGAATTTTTAGGTGGATTTCATAGAAATACTACCACTACACGACTTTCCGAAATAAATTGGTATATCTGCGCCGATCATGTTCCCCAGAACCCAAAAATACCATCAATACAATACTTTCCCTCATAAACTGAAGTACGGAATAATTTTAAGTGTTCAACTTGATTGTACAATCCAATCGTTATTTGTGATATTTTTTACCACGACTCATTAACATGGCTGTGATATCGAGAATGTTTCTTTCAAATTCGGAAATATGAGATTCGCTAACTCCTGTCCACAGTGTTGATCTACAAATACGACACAGCCAGTGTGCATGATATAAAGCTAGTGTCGCCTTCAAACGATTTCTGTCTCATGAGATGTTTGTAGTTAGTTTTTTACTTCGGGAATGTCTATGATTTGCCATAAGAGCGTATGGTATTGTATCATTATGCTATTTGTACAAAATGATTCTCTGGTAATTGTCTGGTATTCATTTATAATTCGACTTTCCAACTCGTTTTGGTCGGTGGGTTGAGTTTTATAAATGATCGATTTCAGACGACCTCAATTTAAAAAATCATCGGGTTCCATATCCGGTAAGCTAGCTGGCTATGCTATCCCTCTCACCAGTAATTAAATTAGGTGGTGCCTCACCTTGTTGCAAATAAATGTTATCTGCCAAAATTGCATCCGTAATGAGTAGTTTGATCATATTTGTCAGCATATCCAGATAAACCCCATGATTAAAATCATCCTGGATAACTATTACACACATTCAACTGATGGGATCAGGCTTTTCCTTAAGTAGATGAGAATTGTACTGATTCCAATATCGACAGTTGTATCTGTTTACTTACCGGATTAATAAAAATGAACACCCATCATATGTGGTTCCTCTGTATCATTCTTGCTATATTTTTGTAGAATTCAGATCGTCTGTCTTAGTAAGATAAGAAGATACATTATCAAGTGAAAAAAGCTAATTCTTGGA
The DNA here is from genome assembly GCA_018342105.1 of Gonioctena quinquepunctata. Taxonomy (NCBI): domain Eukaryota; kingdom Metazoa; phylum Arthropoda; class Insecta; order Coleoptera; family Chrysomelidae; genus Gonioctena; species Gonioctena quinquepunctata. Next base: position 266,727 of record JAFIRS010000252.1, read on the forward strand.
TTGGATAAGAAATAATAATTTCTTACAATTAGAGTATATGGTATAACTAGAACGACGGATATAACCTCAAAATGTTGTAAAGTAGAAGAAAAGCATACGGAGGAAATAACAGAATGAGATGAACGATAAAATTAATGCAGATGAATCGAATCGATTTGGAAATATCAAAAATACGGCTAGAATTGTTCCATCTTGTTTTAAATCCCATCCATTCGTGTGTAAAATTGTTCATCCGAACATAATGAAACATCACAACCTTGGATTGTAATGGTAATTGAAGACATAGCTGTGAAACTCAAAATATCGCAAATAATAATATTGAAAATTTGACGGCGCAAAATTCAAAACGAGTTGACGACAAGTGAAGATTCATTTGGAATTCAAGGTGAGAATATTGACAATAACGGCCGAGTATCTTCACACTTGTAATTATTTTTCACTGGAGTAGTAATAAACAAATCAACAGCAACATCCAAGTTGTCAGCGGGGAAAATTAAAAAATGCGTTCATTAAAATATTCCAGGAACTTCAAACAACACGTAGACGAGTAGTGTACATTAATGTTTTAACCGTACATTAAAATCAGTAGCGCACAGGGTTGTTCTATAAATATTTCCAGAAAGAACCAGAGGTCATTATCAAATTATCATTATTAAGTAAGTACATCTCGATCAGATTTGAATATCTTCTATGAACTCTCAAATTGTACACGCCCAATACATTTCATAAGCGATCTGTGGTATTTTAGTCTTTTCAATCAACTATTGTTTCTGCAAATACAGAGATTATTGGTACAGTTTTAACCATAAAATTGATTTTGAAATGGTATTTATAAAATGAATTCTGAATAACCAGTGGCCCTAAACAAAATATATTTATGGTAGCAGTAGTCATAATTTCTAATATTATTTTAATTGCGATATATTTTAGGCAAATCAGCTCTTAATACTATTATTGAAAACATTCCTTAGTTTATTTTTGATACAGAATACCAAAAACGCAGATTTTTTCTAATCACCGAATCTTCAATATCAAGAGATGAAACAAAAGTTATCTTGAAATGCGGTTTAGAAGAGAAAACTACCACAAAATAATTCAATGAGAATTACAAAAGTGTGCATATTATTTTTCTATAGCATAAATTTCATCATAACAAATTCGGAGTCTCAATTTTCAAACATAAATATTAATTGCTAAATTTCCAAGAGTTTTTCCCTTCCCGGGCCGACGAATCGTTTTTTTTATTTTAATTTATCTAAAACTTTGCCATTACGTATTAACGTTAGATCATTAGCTTATATTCTCTAAGTAACTACTTATATTATTTTTCTCCCTTCAACCTGCTGCTTAAAAATAAATCGATTCAAAGAGTTTGCTGGAAACATTTATCCACCCAGCTTCGATATTTGCGTTTTCTGCACTATTATATTTTCTGCACAGGGATTATATGCTTTCTGCTTAGAAAAAGAGTACTTTCATATTATGGTCCCAAAAAGCTGAAATAACGACTGAAACGGTCCAATCAAAACTCACACTGAATTTATATGTTTAGCCCTTTAACGACGTAAATATAATGAAAATGGAAATACTGGAAAGAATATAACTTATTGCGAAGAGTACCAGTTTCCTGATGTTAATTGAAACCCATTCGAGGAACTTATGCCTATTGTAAAACAGCGCTTGGCAGTCGCAAAGCAGGTGTTCTACAGTTTTAGCGAAGTTCTTGCAGTAACGGTACAGTTCACTGTCTGATCTAACCAGTGATATCTGTCAGGTGATATCTGTGATATCTGTCACAGGTGATATCTGTCTTTTCCAATTCGAGAAACTGTTTAGCTTTCTTTGGCCTTTTCGCTTGTCTTTGCCATGGAACCTCATTCCAGTGGGTTTTAATTTAGTCAGCTTCACAAGCGCCGGAACTCTCCCATGATGTAAAATTTGGAAAGTACACAGAAGGGTTCTGAGTCAGGAAATTGACTGTTTGTCCCCTTCTTGGCAAGGCTGTCTGCTTCCTCATTGCCTTTGACTCCCTTGTGACCTGGCTTCCACATCAGACTGATTGCTCGTAGCTAGTTGTCTTAAGGAGAGTTTGCAGTCCCAAGTCAGCCCAAAACTAGGACCCGTTACTCCCACTCTCGTCGATATTGGATCCATCGGTATACCAAACTGATGCACCCCTTTCTAGTTGAGGCCCGTTCATTGTGCGTATTTGGTGGCTGTTCATAACCACTTCAGAATGCACTCCGAAGTTTTGCCTAGCTGGCATAATATCTGATGGTTTTGTAACTGAATTCTAGGGGAATATTTTCCAGAATCTTCAGGTATCCAGTCAGAGCTTTCAAGTTTGATATCTGGTGCATGTGTAGTAGATAGTTAACATGGCGGGGTTCGTATTATTCCCCACTTTGGATATCATACAAACTTCATATGGAAAATTCAAGAAAACGATCATTATCAAAAGAACTTTTTTGAATGCAACATTGGATGTGTAGCAGAAAAGTATCGTTCAAGCTTTCAATAAAACCTTCTAAATGCGCCTTGAGAAAGTAATAAAGACTGTCTTGAACGCAATGCAAACTTCATCATCTACATTGTTACCGTTAATTCGATTAGTCCATGCGATCATAAAATTTAAACGATCTCAGATTCATTCTTTTATTTCTACTCTGAACGATCTTCCCATGATGGGTGCCATTGTTTCGGTTTTCTAATGTTCTTGTAATAGGTAACAAGAGCATTCTCCAATATTTTCGAACTCAATCACGTCTGCCCATTTTCATTAGCTTGCTGCTGAATGGGGAATTCATTATCAGTGGCGTAGTAGTGTTCAGCACATACAACAATAACCTGAAAGTCTATAAAAAAAATTAAAATTTGATGACTTCTTCTTTATTCTAGTGAAAGAACATGCAAACACAGGAACATGATGTTGAAACATTCAGTATGTATGGTAGAAGATTCTTTTTCAAAAATCTTGGCCGATATTTTTTTCTGGTTCTTTAAATATTGCTGGTAGATTTCTATCTATGGTAGGTATATAATTCACGATTTGGCAAATCCAAATATACCGCTATTTCTGACGGGCATTTTCCCGAGTCCGTTCATAACTACACACTGTGTAGAGAATGGAAAATATTCGATGTGAAGTGGCTGATAGGCGTTGATCGGCATACTTTCTGTTAAAAGTACTCAACATTTCCTGTTTCGTCAGAAATCACAGACATTCTGCTAATGTGTGTTTTGGTCAGGGTTGGAAAAAATCACGATTTTGTCAATTAATCCAAAAATCATGATTTTTTTAATAAATCCTGAAAAATCACGATTTTTTCGATTTCTTTAAAAACCTATAGTTTGATTGAATTTTGCGAGTGCTATATAGATTGAGCCTAACGAAGGTACTAAATCCTGTAGTAAACCATTGACCGACATGTTTCAAGTATGGAACGCGCCCTTTGACGTCAGAAAAACGGGGAATTACCGCGCTGTGTCTAGTAAACTTATCTCGCCATACGATTACAATCTTTCATTCGTTTCAAATCTTCGTTACGTGTTTTTAATAGAAATGCCTCGCCAAAGAGATGGTATTTGGGAATATTTTACGGAAAAAGCACTACTAAAACTGCAATAAATGTAAAAAGTAAATAGTTTTTTGTTCAAATATTATAATAATGACATTGATATCGATAAAGCAGAGTGGCACATGATTTATTTAGTTACTGTTAGACCTCAATTTCTAAGTTTAATAATCCGAAGTTAGAAATAAATTGATTTTTACTGAAAAAATTATTTGATTTAAACCGTGAAGCACATTTGAGGATTTTAGGTAGACTTTTTTTTTATATTTAATTTTTTTTTACCTATAATTATCATTTTTAACCGACGAAACCAAAAAGGAGGAGGTTCTCTATTCGACGCGTATATTTTTTTTTAATGTATGATCACGCACACAACTTTTTACAGAGTGGTTCGATTCCGATGATTTTTATTGGATAGGGTGTACTTCGAAGTTGGTCCCATTTCAATTTGAACAACAAAATCCATCCCTAAGGGTAGCAAAATAAAGGATATTGATCGTTCACCCTCTGAATTTTGGTCCGTTAACCGATTCTATCAGGCATAACTTTGTAGTGGGTTTTTCGATTTGGATGTTTCTTTTTTTATTAGAAAGGGTATACCTCATAGTTGATCATATTCCAATTTGGACGATTCTATCAGAAAAATAATAGTTATAAAAATATTTTTTTAATTTAAAACCGGGAAAAAGGGGAACAGACCCTCCTACATCCGTCAAAATGATTACATTCTATGAAAGATGGAATTATATCAAAGTGATGAAATCAACTAACCAGAACTTTCAAATTAATTTATATTTCATAACAATAATAGTTCAATAAAAATTATATTATTTAATAGTAATAGTTGAAGTAAGCAGGTAAGTAAGTATTTTGGAAGTAATCAAAAATTAAGTAGGTAGTAATTAGTAGATTTCAGCAACAAAAAATTGAAAAATAAAAACTTTTTAACAAAAAATTAAATCGACGAAAAAATCAACTGAAAAGCAAAAAATAAAATAAACCTTCTTAGTCTAAATGATAATTGAGCTCCTAAACGAATGTGAGTAACTGATTTTGAGTCGACGCCAAACAAACTAGCAACACAGTTTATAGCATACCGCATGTTACTGTGTTACTAATACTGACATTTTTCGGATACTACGAAGAGCGATAATCGCGTACAGTATTCTGCGCATCCTGAATTCTTTCCCTGGAGTGGATGTTACCTTGGAACATGCATTTGGGCCAAGTGAGCTAACTGCTTCTTCAGCTATAAACTGTGCTAGCAATTGAATTTGGTAAAGCGTAAAATGATGGCAGCGAGATGCACGGCTGCGTTTTGATTACTTCTTTCAAAGTAATATAATGATATTCGATAATTGTTTGTTTGGCGCCGACTCAAAATCAGTTACATTAGTTTAGGAGCTCAATTATCATTTAGACTAAGAAGGGTTATTTTATTTTTTGCTTTTCAGTTTATTTTTTCGTCGGTTTAATTTTTTGTTGAAAAGTATTTTAACATAGAATTTCGTGACCACACAGATGACTAGTTGCTGGTTTCATTTAGTTTCGAGAGATATTAGTGCATTTGCGTTTCTTTGATCAAACCATTTGTTGAAGTAGTGTCATCTCTTCCATGACGATGGCGACTTTTTTAGCTATTTCCTTCCAAACCCATATCTTCCATTTTATTTACAGTTCAAAGTTTTTAATTATACTCCATAATGAATTCCAAATATTTTTATGCAATAAATCCGCAGCAACTCATATTATGTTCACATATTACTTGGAAAATAAATGTTGAACCCGAAAGGTTGATCACAGACTCCATTGATCAAATTTTAATTATTAGATAAATAACCCTTACTCTTATTGCTTTGCTGATATATACTAGTTTTTCAATATCAGGTGCGCGCATAATCAAGTAGATAAATATTGATTCATGGGTGAATTAAAATATGGAGCTTATTATATTGGGAGCAATCACAGGAAGATATAACGATGAATATAAATATTGGAATTCGTATATTGGTTGGAGTCACGATATTAAATTAGAAAGTTTTTAGCCCGGTCAAATGTTACCTCCACAACACTACGTTAAAAGGCGTATATTGAACTTCTGAGTAGTGTTTATTCACCTCCCAGTCGATTCCTTTCTTTTTATTAAAAAAAATATTTGTGATTGCATTGAAACAATGAATAAAGACAAAACGATAATCAGTATATTGGGAATGAATTTGAAAATGTTGAATATGTCTTGTTCCTAGAAAATATAAATATGTTTAAAAAAATAAAACCCCAATGGGGGCTCTCTTGGACTTGAGATAAATAATTAAAAAATATTTCATTTTGAATGAAATATACGTTGGATTATAAGGTACATTGGATATGTGCTTCTTATTTCATTCTTTATTATATCCATTTCACTTATGTTTCCAATGAATTCTGAATGTCAACTCTAGGATAGACCAGTAAGACTGTTTTCAATCCTCTTTAAAATATTTTTTCGATCTTTTGAATAAAAATCAGGCAGGTTTGTGATGAGACTTCATTTAGAAAAATATTATGAAGTTTGGTGGCCAAAAACTAAAAGATTCCCAGGATTTATGTCCTGTTTTGCGTTCGTGAATATTTTTTTGAGAGTGGACCATACAATTATAATAGAATTCCTGTCTCGAATCAAATACCTCAAATTATTTATATGTTGTAGTGTCTCTTTAATGCAGCATCAGTTTCAAGATTCTTCGTAACATTTCTGGAAGGCTGCCTCCAAGCCAGTACTCCATTTTTCAAATTACTTCCGAATGCGAAACATACAACTTTCAGCTCTTTCTTAGGTAGTATGCTAGATATCTGAAGTCATTAATGAAGACTTCCAAGTATTTGACATTTTTTGTCGGTAGTATGCGAGGGATCGACGTGATTCCGTGTATATCTATATATAGTTCAAATTCAATTGGTTACATTTATAACGGCTTTTTTTCAAGTATATCGATAACAATTTTTACTCAAACTAATGTTTAATGAAAGAAAAAGCCATATGAAGGGGATAAGATATGAAATGAAATGCATAAGCACACACCAAGTCGTCTTCACAAAAGGTTCAATATACATTGAAACACGATTCGTAGACCGACAGGCGAAAAACGCAGAACGTTGAATGATATTCACCTGACAATCCATGCAAACTTTCATATAAATGGATATTGTTCGCAAATGTTTCGTTCTGATAAGCTCGATTTTAAAAGTTATCTTTTCCGACGCACCTAAAGATGATTTAAGCTCGATGATGATTTTATTTATGTTGTGTCTCGCTTCGGCCAGAGCTCTCCGGATCTCTGGCTGGTGACTACTCCGTACTGATGAGGGCCAAAAAGCCTGAAACCGGTATGGGGATTGTTAGGCGGACACGACATGAATTTAAACATAATCGAGCTTATCAGAAAGTTACCTTCGCGATCAATATCCATTTATATGGGAGTTTGCATGGATTGTCAGGTGAATATCATTCAACCTTCTGCGTGGTATTTGCTAGGAAAGTAGTTGTTTTTCGCCTGTCGGTCTACCAATTGTGTTTCAATTTATATTTCATTTCATAAACTAATGTTTGCTATGAGAAATATCAGTTTTAAACTTAAGTCTGTAATTTGCTCCAGCTAATCGCTTTGTAAAAGATAGCCGTACCTGGAAAACCTATTATTTCACCTCTATTTTCTATATTGTACAGGTTATTCGTATAGATATAGAATAGAATTGGCCCCAGGACCGCACCTTGGGGTACTCTAGAGTTCATAGGTTGCTATTCTAAGTTCTGTTGGAAATATGCCATTAGAAAAATTGTTGATTAACTTAGGCCACATGATGAGTAATATGTAGGCTAAGGAAATTTCTCATAACTTGTTACTTCATATACTACATTGCAAAAGTCCATCAATTGAACTCTATAGACTCATTTCCAAGGAAACTTTGCTCCTTCGTAATTTACATTTTTCCCTAAAGCGTCAATAGATTGAATGGACCCCAATTTTTTTTAGAGCCATGAGAACCAAATTTGTTGGATTTGATAGAAATTTACACCCACCATTTGATGTCTGTGACTTATTCAGTACATCTAGTATTATCTAAAATGGATCCATCGTTCGAATTTCAAAAATATTATTGTATTGTGTTAGTCACATTTTTTTTTCCTAATTTTATTTTTATATCTACAGTGCTTTGAAAGGATTGAAATATAAACGAAAATAACAATTAAAACGAGCAAACATGATAATTTTAATAACAGTTCTGCAGTTGTGGGCCTTCAAATATGATAATTTTTCCGAATATGATTTAATACATTGCAACCTCCAATAGGCTCAATAATAATAATAATAATAATATCGTTTATTATGCATAAAAAGTACATTTTATACATAAAAGGAAAAGGGTTAGCCAAAGGCTATCTTCCACCCATCCCAAAAATTATATAGTGTGTGTAAGAAAATAATGATAAAATAAAAAAAAATACTTATTTACTACCAAAACAATGTTAGAGAAAAACAGAAAAGAAATCAATAATGAAGAGAGAAAGAAAAAACAAAAAAACATTATACAATCATAAAGGTGCTAATAGCTATTGATATTCTTGACATTCCATTGGTCAACTTAACGAATACATTACAATATTATACATCGCATATTAGCACTGAGCAGTAAGCAGCTGTGATTTTATTTCTTTCTTGAATTGATGAATATTATAATGTAAAATGGGTAAAATTTCATTCAGATAACTAGGGGCGATATTTGAAAAACATCCTTCATATTTGAAAGTACGGTGCCTAGGTATGTTGAATGAGTTGATTCTCAAATTGACCGAATGTATGTCAGAATGCCTGCTTAATAGACTATATAAATAACTAGGAGTTTTAGTTTGGAGCAACTTAAACAGAAAAATTGTTTTCAAATATTCTGTACCTCACATTCAACTCCTTCGTTTTTAACAAAAATGGCGTGACATGTTCACCATATGGAATGCAGCATACGAATCGCATACAAGCATTTTGTATGCGTTGTATCTTCAATTTGTTATATTGCGGCAAAAAATTGTAATACACCGAACAACAATACTCGATATTGTGGTAAATAAGAGTTTTAACTAGCCTGAGTTTAATTTCTTCAGATAACTGATACTTGAATTTATATAGCGATTTGAGTTTGAAGAATGATACTTTAAAAATGTTTTTCACATGTTCATGGAAAGACAAAGAGCTATCTATGGTAACGCCAAGATTTTTAGCACTATCTACCCAGTCAATGTCTGCGTTATCGAGAGTGAGCCTAAAGTTTCTTTGGGTTTCAACTTTTTGTCCCTGAGATCCAATGCATAGAGCCAAGGTTTTATTTGGATTAATTTTCAGTCCATGATGCTCCGAGTAAAGGAATGTTTTATGCAAATCTGACTTTGAATTAGCTACGCAACTTTCTGTATCAGTGTTATGGGAAGACAAATATAACTGTATATCATCTGCGTATAGATGTACCTGACAATGTGCTAGGGAAGTGGGGTAATCAAAAATAAAAATTGAAAACATCAAGGGCCCCAAAATGCTTACCTGTGGTACACGTGAGGAGGTTTCTTTTAGGGTTGACCTTGAGTAATCATCCAGTTTGACCCTCTGTGATCGGCCTGTGAGATAGCTGGTCATCCATTTAAGAGAAATGTCGTCGAATCCTATGAACTTGAGTTTGCCAATGAGCAAATCGAAATCTTTGCTTTGATCACTTTCAAGAGGGCAGTCTGTGTTTCGTGCTTTTTGCGGAACCCAGACTGCTCGTTCGGAAGTATTCGATTTTCTTCCAGAAAAGCTCTTACTTGACGGGAAACATTTTACTCGAATATTTTAGAGAATGAGGGCAGAATGCTGATAGGGCGCAGGTCACTGAAAGAGGTAGGTGCCTTCTTTTTCGGGATTGGAATTATATTAGCAACCTTCCAGACATCTGGAAAAAACCCTGTCTGAAGGACTCGTTGAAAATATGTTTAACTCCATCAATACAGTGTGGTATCACTAGGGAAATCATCTTGATATTTATATTGTGAATTCCTAAAGCATTGGATTGTATTTCTTTGATAGCAGTCTAAATATCAGCATTACATATATCGGTAAGGGAAAAGTTCAAAGGAGCGTTCAATTTATTACTATTATAGAATGAAAGAGTGTCATTATTTACTATTGAATGTCCAGCCACATTTAAAAAAACAGTCATTGATTTCTTCAGGTCTACGTAGTTCAATTGGCAGGATATTAATTTGTGAGGATGATTTTGTAGTAACACCCCAATCTGCAAGATTTCTCCATGTCATTTTTGAGTTGTTTTTATTTTTGTTCAGAACAAATTGTATGTATGCTGTTTTTTTCACGTTTTACTGCATCACTGACGTAGTTGCGTAAAGTTACATAGTACTGTCTAGTTGCTGCTGTTTTTCCTTTAGGATATTTGGCATGAGCTCTATCACGGGTTTTCATCATCAGTTTGATATTATAAGTTATATAAGGGGATGCTTTATGTTTCCTGTTCACAGTGCAAATTGGAGCAAGTTTGTCAAATAGCATAATGATGCATTCATTGAGAAAGTTTACTTTGGAATTAATATCTTGCATAGTCACAATTTCACCCCATGGTAATTTATCAGCATCTAGGGAAAAAATTTCATGATCGAAATTCCTAAAATTTATCTTTGTATTCCATTGTATCATAACGAAATAAAGGAATCATTTTACATTCCGACAATAACAAAACAATAATGACCTCACGTCAATATGTTTTCGAAATGCATACCTCCTAATTGGGTCGTTCAAGGCACTCTAGGTATCTAAAAATTGACCAAAAACATGTTGGTCCATAAAGATGGGTCTGTTTCTGGTGAAAGCGTTAGTGCCAAAAATGATAGATATGTCAAATTGTACTTAGTTTTACATCGAGCTAAGCAAATTTTGTTTCGATAACTCTATAGGGAGGAATTGAAAAGGGGGTACTGACAACCGGTTTCTTTTCTGATAGAATTAATTCATAAGTTTTGACTATTCATTTCAGAATGGATACAAGTATATAGTTGGTAGTGAGATCTCCTCCTCTGTAAACGGGTGTATGTTTGTATATTTTGAAATCATAATCTAATGACATGTAAACTAGCATCTCAACCCTGTAACATAACTCAGGTGGTCCCGAATAATTGTTTCCTTCTCTCAATTCGAAAATCACTGTTACCATATCTCACAGGATAAACCTGTATCAATTTTTTTATGGTAACAAGCGGCAAAAATTAAATCATAAAATCGAAATCCTTTGTCGGTGGTATCGACAGCACCAAAGGTTTTTTATAACCTTCTTATGTTTTCAATTTCATGGGTATACAGCTTGGGAGTATAGCGTGTAATGGTGTAAATTGAAACGGGCCTGGCTTGTTCGGCATATAATTTTTATACGGGGCCGAGATGTTTCATTATTGGAAACTCATTTTTGTTGCACCTGCCTTCTGAATAAGTGTTAGTTAGTTGTTTTTGTAACTAGTGGTTTAACATTTAGCTGCCTATGGATTATCCTCTAACAAATCTATTTTATGAACTCTTTTTTCTTCAGGTGGTAAAGCACCTACTTTGGATTTTCACTAACTTACTCCTTTATAGTACGTCTAAATATGTATAATAAGTGAAAAAAACTAAAAACCACAACATTTGAATTGAATTGACTGGATTCAATGCCTTTTTTTTATGCTTTATTTAACGTCGGCCTATTTCTGCGACCATGGCTAAACACCGACCCCGTAAATATTCATATCTATCAGCATATACTTTCGATACAATTTTTTCAATTCAACCCGCTTCTTGCATCTCTTCTTGTTTTTTCCAGTACTACTCTTTGTCCTTCATCATTTTTTGCATATATCCGGCCCTTTAGCTCTATATATCACACTAAATTGATATAATGAAGCTATTACATAACCATTTTCTCCCCAGTGTGGTTGGTCGTATACGTATATACATGTCAGCCGTTTACTGTTATTTGAATAATTAATCACAACCGACGTGGGTTGTTTCACTATGAACTATACTATTGCATATATTTCTCTTGGACGTGATGTTATGGGTGTATAAAGTTACTCAGGAGATGTTGCAAAATTAACATCTTCATTAATTATCACAGTGCATGGCATATGGAAATCAAGCCCATTCTGAATACCCAATTGAGGAAGGAGTCTGATTAATCGTCGACTCAGCTGAGAAATATAAAGCAATACGAACACTTGATGAAATGTCTCTGTACGATAAAATGGGTGATATTCAGTATGTCAATGCCTTCTACAGTTTTATCATTTCGAAACTTATAACGGAAAATATTCTGGGACGATTGATCCATGCATGTGCCGGGTATTTAAAATCAAATGTCATACCATACAGTATTACAGACTATTAAGGAATTTTTATTAAATGAAATCTGCAGAACGTATCATTGAGTGCAGGGTGTCACTTTTCGTTACAAATTTTGATGTTTTTTATTTAAAAAACGGGTGAGTTTAGGAAAAATATAGAATTGCTCTGTTTTGAATGGCATGCTCTGCATACTTTTTCCAGGAATACAGTATTTTTGGGGACACCCTGTATAAGCATTTCACAACATTATAATGAAGAATAGTGCGGTTGAAGGGTTTGTGAAATCGTTATTTGAAAATAGCGGGGTACTGTCAATATTTTCACTTTTCTTTTTTTCTCTAGCAGGACGGAAACTGTTCCGGCCATATTGAAGATGAGCCTTATGATACGTTTCCGGCCTAAGAAAACTGTGGAAAAGTCCATTGCCCTGTTCCGTAATATGTACTGAGTTGGCGGGGTTAATGCGAACTAGATTTCATCTGCTTCATAGCATAATATGCTTTATTCGATTATCACTTGTTTTTCCCAATTTGAATTGTAGGCAGTTTTAAGAGTTCAACATTGAATAACTCTCATAGGAGTATTTTCAACTGGGTAACGATCTATCGTTTCTCAGATGTTTTTTAAAACTTCCTCGAATATTGTTGCCGAGTTTACTGGCGTGGTTGATTTCCCAGATCTTATTCGAGCACATAATAATTCAAATTTGACTGTATCCCGACACAATTATTTGATCAATCGGGTTCTGAACTTTCTGATCAGGAAACCAGCTTGCAGTTGGGAAAAATCAACGAGAGTAATTTCACGGAATCAAATTCAATATTTCCTCAAGCCCTTAATACTCATTATTTTTATATTATGAGAATATCAACCTCAACCTGGGAATAGAAGGGAATAGAAAAAAATGAATTCATGTATTCAATAAAATGCCTTGGTTTTCGACAACATGACACATTATCATATGATGTATATTTCGATTATATCAACAAAAGGAAAAAGCATTTCTAAACATTGTATTTCTTCTTCACAGTGAATTAACCACATAAACTAGTTTGATTATCCAGTTAAATTTTGATAACTGTGCCTTAATGCTGTCTATGTTCAACTCCACAACTTATTCGTAATCGTGGAATGAGAGTAATTTTGAGAATGAATCGTTATAATGTTCCGCATAACCATATTGCTAAAACTCATCGGGAACCAGCTATGACTTATTCAATAAACCAACCAATCCGACATATCCAGTTCAAGTGTTAATATATATTCACTTATAATTGCACGAGAGGTTTGTATTTTATCGTGTTAATTTGGGTTGTTCAATGAGAAACTGTTGCCTAGCAATTAGACGAGAAAAACTGTCAACTATTAAAAACGCGAGCGTATTTAGGTTGACAGTTTTTAGAGTCAAATTGCTAAAGGAAACAGATTCGAATTTGATCAACACAAATTTACCCGATATCAATACAAATATCGAGTGTAATTCGGCAGGACAATTCAATGAATAAGAAATATAGAAACATATCAATGCAAACTTTATTTATTTTGGCAACCAACACCGCGATAATTGATAAACAAATGAATAAGTGAAAAAACCACTAGTGCATTTGTCGCTGTAAAAGTTGCAGCTAACTTTTGCCGCTGTCAAACTGACAATTGCACTGTGGCATATGCGATTTTTTATAGATGAGTTGAATTGTCAACGACAAAGTTTGTTACATTAGAATCTTATGTATCACATTTTTTTATTGGCAGTGTACTATTTGGGATGGTCACATTATGCCAAATAAATTTGTTACTTGAATTAAATAAAAAAACATCCAAATAATTTTGAAACAAGTGTTTATATATATATATATATATATATATATATATATATATATATATATATATATATATATATATATATATATATAATATATATATATATAATATATATATATATATCCAAAGAAATTTGTGAATAAAACAATCCAACAAATTAAAAACAATAAAGAGCAACATCTTCACGACAACATTCAGTGACAAATATTATTCCATATATTCCAAGTCTCCGGGGAAAAAACAAACAAATTCAATGTAGGTACCGTGTTCAAAACTTATGATATCTTCATATCAGAATTTAACCGAACAAAACCAATAAACGAGGAAAACGTAAAAGAGAAATGTTTGTAGAGTGTTCCATGTAATTGTGATAACTCAAAACTCAACACGGTAGATACGTCAAGACCTTTGAAGTTGAAAAAATTGGAACACGAAAAATCTACGACAATAATGAAGTTATTTTGTGAAATATCTAACAGAAAACAACTACTTCCCCGGCTGAACACTAAGAAAATTCGCATGCATGAACCAAATGACGTGAAAAGAAAATTTGAGAAAGCTTGTATATTGTTTTTGTTCTCTTTCTCTATGGACCAAACATGGATGCCCCCACTGAAAGCTAGATGAATTTCACACCATATAGATCACGTGGAATGAAGCATCTTGTGAACCTGTGCGTTCAATATTTTTTATCATTTTTTTGGACATATAATGTTTAAACGGTATATTACTGATAAAATGGAAATTTTTTGAATCCAGAATACCAAAACGCATGATGAATCGGAGAAAATTTACTAATTTGGCCTTCTTGGTCAGGTAATTGTCATTTTTTACCACCAGGGGGATAAAAAAAAAGTAAATTAATCCATCCATACTTATCAAACTTGTCGAGCTCTATTTGGATTCGATGAATATTAGTTCACATAATTTATTACTCTAGCCGCTCATCAATTTATTAACAAATGAATATCGATAGTTATACGTTCAATGCTATCATTAGGAACATTTTTATATCGCTTTTATTTGTATTTTTATCATCCTCTGGCCATGGCGGGTAGTCTTCATCAACTGAGAGAACGATCAATCAATTTACGATTTGAAGGATGAAAACGATTCGATAGAAGTCTTACGAGCTGTTCCATCTTGATGGACGCCAGAAGTGAATCGGATTTTTGTGATTGATTCTGGCTGATATCGAAGAAGTTCCTTGGGAAACGTCTTTAACATTATTTACTAGAATCTCCCGGAGAAATCTCACAGAAATTTTTAAAATATGGAATGGAAGATACGTTTTCATCTATCTTTTGTGGGAAATTTATGAAGTAGTGGCGTGATGCCGTTAGCAGATAATTGAATTTTGAGACATTTTAATTCAACTCTAGTTTATTCAATCAAGCTGAAATAACTTGGCAATCACATGATTCATCAGCTTCGTTCAAAGTAATGAACACCCTGGTTACAGAAATAATAAGTCTTTACTTGGAAACAATAATGATCTCTTCTGACTTCCCAACATTCACCTCTTTTTCTCCAATAGCGTGTATATTCAATCACAATGATTTCTTGTCGAATCCTCGGACACCTGTTCTACAGAAGTTGAGGACGTCGTTGACATTAAAAAAAGAAAATATTGTTTCGAAAGTCATTACCTACTAGATTTTCAGCATGTGAGCGATTAAATCCCCTCATAAAGTAAGGCTTAATGAAACAGAACTTCACGAAACAAGCTGAACTACAACATTAATTGCTTAATCTATCAGATAACACACCCATCCTCAGTCAGCTCACATTTCACCACGGGCAAGATAAAAATACGGGCTTGGTGGTCAGAATCCACAAGTGATCTGCCCAAATGGATAGTCTACCCGGGATTTTCGAAAACTGGTTCCAAAGCGCTTTGGAGACGGTAATGAAAAATCAGAAAAAATCCAATTAGGTGAAGATAAGATCTGGGAGACTAACAAACCAAGAGATAATTTTTTATTGTCAACCCCGACGACATGAAAATTAGCTATGATTCTAAACAGAGAATATAAACTCTAGATATATTTTGTTTGACGGGTATTCAAAAAAAATACTGAAGCCTCTGACAATATTTGAACAGTAATATCCGAAAGTCTATTTTGAATTCAATCTTCCAGAAATTCAATGTTATTGTAGAGAAGTGTTGACTTGATAATACCAAAACGTTTTTATTTTAATTCCGCGTATTTTTACATTTCTTGCGACATTTTCATTTCATTTTGAGTTTTGGGAAACGTAAACTGAAAATAATTCAAATAAGAACGCGAAACAAAATTTTAAATAAATTATCGATTAAACGTTCTACTATGACAATTTAGATTTTGTGGTAACTGTAAAAACGATGTTTGGGTGTAACGCATTGATTGCACAAATAGTTGAATTTTTGTTACGATAAGAACATCGCGTCTGTTTTTCTGATACACTATGTGGTCGGATCCGTGAAAATGCAAATGTGTAGGGAGATTTATCGACTGACGATTATATCCACGTGGATTTCTTTTTCATGGGATTCTACAAACTAGAGAGCTAACATTATATGAAAATTATCCCAAGCAGAGAGATAAAATGTCAACAAGTGCAAATTAATAAATTTCTGAAAAATTATTTTACTTTAAATTCGTCACAATTCCAAAGTCATGAAAACCTTGGTTAAGACCAACACATCTCCTTCTTATTGTTTCATATAGGTAAAATTTCACCTGGAGTTCACCAGCAAATGTTGCCAATGTCCCCGAACTTTCAAGAAGAATAACAAGTTAAAAATTTACCTTATTTTCACCTCAAATACGTTAATATGGCCAGGGAGTAAAGAAGTCGATAAATAGGTCAAATTTGTTCTTGTAGATTTTTCATCGATTCATAGGTTCATATTTGTATCCACCATTGAATAAAAAAAATTAATATTTTCACAGATCAACCACTTGTTACCACTTGTTGAAGTATGGAGGCTTGCAAAGATGTGTGGTTGATACTTTTAACTATTCGATATACCCAAATTTTGTTATACCAAAATATGGTATCGTAGACTCATCAACACTATGTGCCTCTTGAATTGAACTTTTTATTCAGGACTTCTATAAGGGATTTTTATAAATTTGCTTGCAAGGTTTGGTTGTCACAACAATGTAAGTTTTCCATTATAAATGAGAATCTGCTTGAGATGAGATGAACATTCTCTCAGCAATAACATTAATATGAAGCAATCTCGTTTATATCTTCGGTTTTATTTCCTGAGAGGCATCAAGTTTGCTGTCATGCTTGAACATTAATTGAACTTCATTTTCAAAAAATAATAAAAGGTTTCAAACTTGACCTCATTTGGCTGTAATCGTTTTTAGTCTTGATTCTTCCGATCGGTAGGTTACAGTTTTAGTTAGATCGTGATTTATTTTTTATTTTGAAGATTTCTGTCGTTTGTCACTTATCAAATGAAACAAAAAAACTATTTGTTACCATAATTATAACATCCACCGTGGGTCACTAAATTGTAATAACTTAATATGTATCAACGAATGTACAAACGAAACATCTATTGAAGTTCTAGAAATTGTCGCAATATCTCCAAATGCAAAATTTTAACGTTCTCAAGAAAACAATATTATGTTGTTCTTGAAAGATGTTCCAGCTTCAGAAATTGAAGTGTTATATTTGACAAAAAATTTTCTTTAGGGGACATAAGTTAATAACTTACTCCCACGGACTTTAAATCAATTAAATTATCTATTAAATCAATCGCAGATTCAACTGAAAATGGATTTCTCTCCAGAATGTTTAGTCTACATTATTAATTTTTTTCAGTTTTACTTGCTGAGATAATATTATCCACCGAGTATGAATTCTTTTCAATGAATGTTTTATATATAATAATATACTTCCTTATGCAGATCCACTTCGAAATCAATTCGTAAGTTGTGCTCCGGGTAAATTGTTCAAAACAACCTTGTTTTCTCCTGCAGAGTCTTTGTCGGTAATTTTATGAACTAAAATTTTTCAGTGGTTTGGCATTTCCTCATAATCAAATGAAAATATAATCTGTTTTTGCTATCAATATAAATCTCATACGTTATGAATAATTTACATTCTATTGAAAATATTTTGTTATGCAACTACTTGAGAAAAAATAGATTATACATATAGATAAAACAAACTTTCAATGGGTTATAAATCGCAAGTGGTAAACAAATGTCTGACTGGTACTGAAAAATAAGTTGAATAGATGTATCAACCCGCTGATTATAGGTGCCCCATCTATAAAATAATTTTTGAAATTGTACTCTGCTGTACCGAAAATTCGGATTTTAAAAGGACGATGATAATATCTGGCTCAACTCAAATTGAACCACTGTACATCAATTTCAATCAGATCCTTAAACTTGAATAAAATTAGAAAAAAAAACTCATTTATGCCATGATGTTTTGAATAGAAGTTTCTATGAGGGAACCAGAATCTCTGAAAGTCATTCATTCACCTTTATTTCATCTTTACAGCACCAGTTTGTCCCATTTCTATTTGAGGTAGTTAGAGTGCGTATCGTCAACAAGCCCATATTATCTCAATGCACAATAAAACTCTTCATGCATTATTGATGAGGTTAGTCGAACGATTCGAAAATTAACTATGTTACTTTTATCCATTCTGTCGTCGTAACATAAATCCTTCTACTTAATGGATGTTGCATAAAGTTTTTCCTTTCCGCTCTATATTAATTTAAAAGTTATGAACTTTGACATTACCTGTATCATGTTTTTTACTATGGTTAAATGTTAGTTATAAGAAGTATGAATCTTCATCTTCAATTTATTAGGCGTGCAAAAATTATACTGTCGGTTTATGGGTTGGAGATAAAAATAAGTTATTTAAAACAGTCCAGATCCATTATTCAATCTGAAACTGTACTTTATCTATCAAATATGAAGTGGCAATATCCAAATATCCCAAATTGCAGGCATTATCGAAAATAAAATGGAGTGCTCATTTTTCATTGTCTCGACTGATCATAGAAAAAATAGTGTTTGCAACTTACATTTAATGATTGAGTATCATACTCGTGCCCCAATAGTTATCAATAAATGCTCGCTGAAATAGAATATTATTTTATTTCAAGAATGGCGGATTGTCGAAATTCTTGACATAGAGCTTCTTATCTTAATTTTTCCCAAGCATTTCTTGACTTGAAACCAAAACAAGAACCCATGAGACATATTAATGCTCCCCTAAAAATTATCTGACACTTTATTCCTAGAGCCTAATGTGGCTAATGGATCATTTATTATATTTGCATGTCCGGTAACGATAGTTATTCATAACATCAATGCCAGGTGAATTAATAATAGCAGCATTAGTAATGATAATCGAATTATAGGTTGAATTTATAATAGCTGCGATATTTTTACTTATAGTAGGACGGTCAATGGTGATATTTCTAACCACTCCATTTCAAGACAGAAATAACCATTTCTATCCTTGAAATTTTTGTAGTAACATAAAATCGAATGATATTGAAAAGATCGAAGTACTATGGATTCTTTCGATATGTAATGAACAGAAAATGAGATAGAGCGGCTTACAACCGCCGACGACTTATCATATGAAGTAATAGTATTGATAAAACAGTACGAACAGTGCAGTCGGTAAAAAGAACGTCCATAATAATAAAATATGGACACTAAACATGCGGCAGCGAGTACATTACAAGCAAGATTTCTCTGTGGCATGTTCAGAAAACCGCCGGCAGAGGCGTCCGTCAGTTTTATCTCTCCAAAGGAATTGCTTCGCAGAACTGTTTAGTGATCACTGATACTATCTTCACTTTTTGATATATTGAATACTACAGTCTGAGTTGACCAACCAAGGAATAAGTGAACCTTCACGACCTTCTCTCCTCTGAATCGATAGAAAATGACTTCAATATCCGTTATAACTTATAACCTTCCACAGGCACAGGGGTTTATTGCTTTTTCTGCAATATTTCTTCAAGATAAACATTCCCACACTTTCGTCCGCTGTATGATCTTGAACAGGTCCTTTAACAGTTGTTTTTAATTTAGTTTCTGTTTTACTTATAAAGTGTCTCTCCATGCAAGTTCACAACGTACCTCTTCCTCTTTTACATTGTCTGCAGCTAAGGCACAGTTTATAGCTAAAGAAGCAGTTAGCTCACTTGGCGTCGGCACTTTGATCTTTATGTTCCCGTTTATACACTGCGCAACTCTGATTTTTATCCCTCGCGCATACCGCGTGTTACTGTGTTATTAATACTGACATTTTCCGGATACTTCGAAGAGCTATAATCGCGTATAGTCTTCTGCGCATCCTGAATTCTTTCCCTGGAGTGGATGTTACCTTGAAACATGCATTTGGGCCAAGTGAGCTAACTGCTTCTTTAGCTATAAACTGTGGCTGAGGTTTCAAATAGATATTGTTATGAATTTGGTGTTCCTGGCCACCACGATACTGACAATTGAATTTCTCAATAGAAATTCACAGTGCTAGGAGCCGCTATTTATATGGCTATTGGAAAAGTGTAGAATCTGCTGGAGAATTCTAGTCAGCCGCTTCCTGAACCATCCGGCGTTCTCTCGGCACATTCTCGAGCATCCCTAGGTCAGCGAGGTGAATTCGGCGGTGACACAAGATGCAGGGGTGTAACATCGTAACAATATTATTAGAGCAGCCCTGCTTATTGTTTGGCGTTTGAAAAGAATTGTTTCCGGGTATGTTATCAGTAGAAATATCCCTAGGATATTACTTCGGCTTCGGGCTGTTACCAAGCAACGAGCATGAGAAATTTGTCATAAAATTATGAGGCATTTGTCAATGTCCGAGGAATATTCGGCGGAATTTTTTTTGACAAAAAAATGTATAACTCAACACAATGAAACATTTATTTATTAATTAAAAGTACAGTTAGTGAAAGTACAATCATTAAAATGTAACTTAACGTTAGATTCGTTGCTGTTCTCCACTACAGAAGATCTATTACCACGCATAATATTTATGATCTTGTTGTGGTATTCTTGATCGAGATTTAAGTATGGTTTTATAGAATTTTCGCTTCGTTTTGATATCAGTTTATGAAAAAGTACTTACAGGGCAGCTTTGTCTTTCACTATTAGAAACCAACCATTTACTACTTGTACAGCTCTTAGAACCACCTTGGCACGTTTTACTGAACACCCAGTTGTATTCAATGCGATTTGTTGGAGAGTCATCGTTATTTTTCTCGATTTGAAAAAAATCCACCACAAGCAACTGCCTCTCCTCCTCGCCACACTAATTCTACAGCAGTAATATGGTTAAATTTACGCATAAGACCTTCGGGAGTATTTTCATCACATAGCAATATTATTTTGTTTACTTCAGACTAATTTAACGAAACTGAACTGGACTTACGTTTACATGGATCTGCTTCTTCCTGATTGCATCGCGGGCATCTCGGGCTGGTTTAAATACTATATTGTTAAACGGGTCAATCATAATATTATAGTCATTATAGTACTTTTCTTGCAGAAGTTTGCACGAAACGTTCCACATGGTCTTCACCGTTGCTTCCTTAGATTTGGTCCCGTCTTTCTTTCTCATATTGACCGCCCAATCTTTTAGTATCAACGCCAATTCTTCTAAGCTTCTATGTTCATTTAATTCATATTCTCGTTCGCAGCAAAATTCCATAAATATTCCCCAAATATATTTGTGACTGTAGGTTGTATTTCTGGGAATTTTTCCTTTGATTAGCGCATTTATACTTTGAACATTCGCATTGCCAAAACGTGACATTTTGAAATTTATTTGGAATGAAGTTGTCACAAAATGACAGAATTTGAATGGTTGTTAGAACTATCAAAAAAAATTTCAGGTATTATTTATATTGTTTTCTGACTCATTTCTTCAGTTTGTTCCACACTGTTTATTTCAGTTCAGGTCTTACGAGACCATCAGCTTTTTCGTAGCACTTGCCCAATATAGGCATAGCCTATGATGGTCCGCCACGATTTAGATTCAGTAACACATCACAGTTCTCAACTATAGTTTGAAAAATATTTTTCGCGGGATACTAATCCATATGTGCCTATAATAGCATTGGTTGTTTATGATGTTGAGTTCACTGTTTCGAGTTTCTATATATGTATGTGCTACAATTTTCTGCGAAACAATATTTCACAGTGCACTCCATATTGGCCAGCATAAAAAGAATTGAATGGAAGTGTCATTAATTATCTGCTTTAGTGGGTCTCAGCCCAGGAATGAGACAGAAGTGTACTTGGAATGAGGAATGAAGAACTACCGAAAAAAACTGTAACCCGACCAGAAATTCAAGAATTGTAATGACAGGAACCTCATAATTCTGGGTGGGCTGAAAAACTAACAATCGGTGGGTACCTGTGCGAAATTAGGAATAATAGAAGTACCAAACTATGTACCATCATCCGATGATGAAACTGTAAGAAATTGTTCTTTCAGTATGTAATAATGAACTCTACTGCGTTATCAACTTCAGCATCCTTCACTTGACAAGACCCCAGCAAATACATCCATGACATCATGAATTTGTTTCATAACATTTCTGTATTTGCGACAGCAAAAACGCAACGCTATTATGTTTCAGTGATGAAACATGAACAGTACGAAATAATATCATCTGACACCGTGGTGACATTTCTGTGCATGTCCACAATGTGACTTTGCAGGGACATATCTGAGATGTAATTGTGTTTGCTGGTAAGAGAAACACCATATAAAGTCCCATTGGATAGAATCACAGGAAAGTGAATAAGCTCCGAAGGGATAGCCAAACAGGCACCTGGTTCTATTCGGAATCCATACGAGTCCCCAAAGATAATAATTTCAGGAAATTATAGAGTAGAGTAGAGTAATTTATTTGACCACTTTATATACAAAATACATTTATGGCAAGTCATGTATAGGTACTATGTCAAACACTTAAAATGAGCAACAATGTCTCTAGTTAAAAGTAATTAATTTTATAAATAAAACTGGCCTAACAAAATTTCTTGAAATGATCACAGTGTCACATGATTGGGAATAAAATAAAATATGAATTTAAAAAGTCAACAAACATGAGAACAGGCTTTATCACAGCTTTACAACATGAATCATTTTTCAAGAACTATGAATTGACCAGCTACAGCAGCATATTCTTCGATTGTGTAGAAACAGTGGTTGAGAAGATATCTCTTGATATTATTTTTGAAATTTCTGAAATCCAAAGATTTAACTGAAGGATGGAGACAGTTAAATTCAAATTTAGCGAGTATTTTTGGCTAACTGCTAACCTATGTCTTGTATTATTCAATAAACATGCGGATCTTGTTGAATAATCATGATTGTGGGAGTGTTTCGGAAACATCTCAATATTCTTGTGAATCTCCAACAACACAACATAAATATATAATGTAGGAAGTGGCATGATTTCAAATTGAATAAAAAGAGGACGACAATGTTCCCTATATCCTACGTTTGCCATGATGCTCATGGCTTTTTTCTGACATCTGAAAATTGTGATTGAGTTTGTGGAATGCCCCCAAATCAAAACTCCATTTGAAATAACTGAGTGGAATAGTGAATGATATGCTATTTTCAGTGTCATCAAACCTACAGCATTCCTCAACTGTCTAAGAACAAATAAAACACTAGACAGCTTACGAGTAGTCGCTTCAATATGGCTGGACCAACTAAGTCTAGCATCAATAAGAATACCTAGAAAATTAACACTGTCTCCTAGAGTAACACTGGTGTTTGAGGATATCACAATATTCTGGGTTTTTTCATAATTCAGTTTCGGTTTATTTGCTGTGAACCAAGTGTTTGCAAAATTTTTATTTCTGTCCATCATTTGAGGTAAACTAGTATATGATTTGTCTGAGCATATGAGGGTTGTGTCGTCGGCAAACAAAACACATTTTGTTGGTGAAATAAAGCTACATAAGTGATTCATATAAATGATGAATAATAACGGGCCGAGGACAGAACCCTAAGGAACGCCATGACAAATTGGCTTTAAATCTGACTTGATATTGTTTACGTCGACGTACTGATACCTATTTTCAAGATAAGACCCTACCAGATCAAGAGCAGTGCCTCTCACTCCATAATAACTCGATTTTTGAATGAGGATAGAGTGGGAAACACAGTCGAAAGCCTTGGTCAAGTCACATAGGGTTAAAGAAGTATGTTTACCCTGATCAAGACTATGTTCGTCACGACTTGGTAAGCAGCTTGAGTAGTGGATCTATTTTTACGAAACCCGTATTGGGATTTGCTAAAATAGAAGTGACTTTCGAAATAATAATACAACCGATTTTTTGGGATAATCTCTATTATCTTTCCGATAATTGGAATAATGCTAATCGGGCGGTGGTTATCAGGTGAGGTTCTGCAGCCCTTTTTGAGGACGTATTCCTAGCATATACTTGAATCGTTGGTTCATATTCCAGGAACGATTTTTTGCAAAATCCATCCATTCATCCCCAAAGAAGAAGGAGGAGAAAATTCTGAGTTCATAAATATAAGTATTGTACAAGTTAAATATAAAATATAACTGTTCTCGGTATCATTTCTGGAAACTCATGTGATTTGACCATCACTTGTTTCGAGTACGGAACATTGATTTCGCATTAGGTTATTTTTTATTTAGTTAGTGATCTATCAATAGATATGTAATGTCAACTACAGAAAGCAAACGTTGTAATTTGATAGACAAATAAAAACAATGGAGATGCCGTCAATCAAGAATAAAAAATACGCATTTAATTAATTAATTTTAAAAACTGGCAGAAGACTTCAATAGAACTAAATAAACAGGAATAGCTAAGATATCAAAAGACGTGTTTTACTCAATAGCAATCAGCAACTTGTTTCTCACTTTTTAGAGTATTTTATTCATCCCTAGTCGGGTGGAAGGTTTGGAACTTTTTCCTTTAATTATAGTAATTTATTTCCGTAGTCAGGTAACAGTTTTTTGAACTTTTTTTTTATTCTCGTCCGTTTTGGATTTTGGGTAACGCTTTTATTTCCCCATTGCATCATTTCCGTCAAAAATGTTATCCCTACACCCGCTGATAAAAATCTCGAACGTCTATGTCGTCACCAAGAAAAAAATCACCGATATCCTCACGATTGCATCGGCAAATCCGGGTTGAAATGAAGAAACCCGTCCATGTGTCATCAATAACGTATGGATAAGACCTCTAGGTCATGCGGGGCAATGTAGCAACGGAGGAATTCACCACATGAATTGACTGACGAATCATAGTTGTCGTGGAGCAACGAGAATATCTAGGTAATGACTGGTCGTGTTCTTGAAACTTGCATCGATATGAACACGAGGATGATGTTTATTGGATTGAAAGGAATTCTGCTACGAGGCCGACAAAATATTCTAGAAATCGGACTGTGGCGATATTATTGTATATAGTATTTTTACGTCACAATATGACAGATTACGGCGCTGCCAATATGTGCAATATTTCGAATTTTCCAAGTTTGTTTGTTGTATACCATATTGAGCGGCTTTAGTGAGGATTGAAATCGGTAGAAAAACATCAGAAACAATATTTTTCCAGTGTCTTATAGTGTCCTTTTAATCGTTGAGTGGTAAATTATTTTTTTTTCTGCTATATGCAAAATATGTTAGGTTAGATCCTTCACACTATACTTGGCCTTCATGGGGGACATAGTTCTATAGAGCTCCACCTCCTCCGACATGGTTGTCTCCATGGGAGCCAACTGTAGTTGGTGACATCTAATATGTTTCGCATATAGTGGAAAATTCTATGGCAGCATATACCTGGCACTTGTAGTTGAGAAAAAAAAGCTTACTTTTACCGAATTTCCTGAATGTCTATGAAGGCTATGAACCTAATTTACTAACCCACTTTATTGAAATACAATATATTTTTTCATGGCAGTAGTAATGAAAAATTAAATATTTTATTCATATTCATTTATCTCCAGTAAAGTATAATTTGATTTTTTATCGTATGTCGAACGGTTTCAACAAAAACATCAGGTGTAGTTTTGTTAATGGCCAATGATTCCCCAGTTGAAGTGTCATTATCCCTATTTTTGTGTGATAGAGAGAGCTGGGAGCAAAACTGAAATTTTTGACTAGCTGAGATCGTTGATTAGTAGGCATATTATGAGTGTTGAAGTGTAGAGCTGATTAGGACGCAACCACTGTCTTCTGTGTTGTGTGTGTCTTTAAAGTAACCGTTGGCGCTACAGTAGTTACAGCAGCAACCATTCTCACTACCGCCTGAAGTATACCAATTTTTATCTTTTGCGTCAGCGACATGGGACAGATGACTTGAAACATCATATTCTGTAGCTGACAACTCCAGTGTGTGTGAATTCTGCGTCACAACAATGATGCAAATGGAAGATTTAAGGTTATGTTATGTTTTGTAAAGATAATTTTTAAAATTCTTGAAAAAACATCCTCGGGCGGGGATCGAAACCTGTGGAGTGAGTTCAAAAAGTGTCCAAAGAGTCCTAAAAAAAGAAAAGTTTCATCCCTATGAAATGAAAATCCTGCATGCACTCACGGAAGATGATCCAGACCGGAGGGTTGAATTTTGTGAGTGGTTAACAAGAACAATTGAAGGAGAACGGGGCTTCCTAAAACGTGTATGTTTCGCAGACGAATGCACGTTTTTTCTTGATGGAAAAGTCAACAAACAGAATGTACCATACTGGAGCGATACTAATCCGCATATTTTTAGAGAGGGACATACCCAGTTTTCTAAAAAGGTGAATGTTTGGGCGGGGATTTTGGGCAATCGCGTTGTTAGACCGATTTTCATCAGAGGCAATCTTACAAGAGTTCTTTACAGAAATCTTTTAGAAACTGAAATTGAACCTCGAATAAGACAAGTTGTATTAAACAATCAGGAAGAGTTTGAAAATCGTAAAATCATATTTTAGCAGGATGGGGCACCTCTCCATTTCGATCGCATGGCTGGAGAGTTCCTCGATACAAACTTTCCTGGGCGATGGATAGGTCGCAGGAGAACTACAGAATGGCCACCAAGATCTCCGGATCTTACATATCTAGATTTTTTCCTTTGGGGGTATCTGAAGTCAAAAATATACTCCACTGAATGCCAAACAATAGAAGAGTTGGAACGCAGAATAATAGATACATGTGAAGAAATAGATGAACAGACTTTCATCAACGTGAGAGAAGCACTTTATTGTCAAGATCTAGGAGGGGGCCACATTGAATACTTGATGAAATAATTGTTGGGGTTAAATAAGTGTTATTCAAAAATTAATTATAATTTTTTAGCTAACTAATTTATTTTGATTGTGAATTTACAGAACACATTCGTAGGCTTCGAGATTATCCGGTAAGCGGTACTGTTTATCCTTAATAAACTCTCTGTACGCCTCTCATTAGTCAAATTCATTAAGAGATTTGACTACAAATTAATAACAACGTTAAGTTAGCAAAATGTTTTACCGGAAAATACCAAAATCCATACTTCATTTTAAACCGGAATGTCACTTTTCAAACGTTAATATTTCGAAAATAATTGAATTTAGGAGTAAAGTGTATTGAAGAAAACTGTTGAGAATTATGAGCAGATTTCGAAAATGGAATAATATACGGGGTGTTCTATTTAAAAAAAATTATTGAAGATGGCGCTCAGCCGCCATTTTGAAACTTTTAGCTGTGATTTTTTCATCAAAAAGTAGGTTTTTATCTCTTATTCAAGCCCTCCAAATTTCGTTGCGATATACCAGGTGGTTCAAAAATTAGTAGGGGGGGAACGGACTTTAGACGAGCACTGTGTAGTTCAACAAGTCTAATTTTATATTGGAACAACTCGCTCATGCGCTCTTAGGCAGAGACTACTGAGCAATTCCATCGCTGGTAACTAATGACCAACAATTTTATGTACAGAAACACTGATTTCAAAAATATTTGTCATCTTGGAACGCAGTGGCACCGCTTCAGTCAAAGTGCTGCACAAGAAGCAAGAAGATTCCAGTAGTTGAATTAAACAAATGACACGAGAATCGCTAGTAATAGGATCGCCATGGGTTACTAACTACTTGAATGTTCTAAAAAAGATATCAAACGAACAGCGTTATTACCCACGATATGGAATGCCTGCAAGTCCTAAAGTGCTACATAATGAAAATAAATGATTATCAGGAAACATGCGATTGAAACTGACCGTTGGAAGAGTACGATTACATGAGCCGGTGCTACTTTGGTTTGCGAATTAAAACAGTGGGATCCTCAATGAGCTTCATGGTTTCTCCGTTGAATCACACGCCAATATAAACAGGATGAACTTCCGATGTTCGCCATTTCTGATGGTGTAATCAAGCAGTAGTGGTCTGTGAATTGAATATTTATATTCAATTGAAAAAGAAAACAAATAGAGCATTCCAAAATGAATTGAATATTTTTTGAAGCCCTAGTTTTAATAAAATTACCTTCAGTTTTCTTTCAGTGTTGACGTAATCATACAATTGTAACAGCCCTCTGATTTCTTCCAATTGATACGGGGTGGACCAAAGAATTTTCTCCTAAAGCAGCTTCACCACATCGTCGGAATGGTAGATATAGCTTTTTAACCATATTTCTTTATTCTTTTTAAGTAGAAGAGGAGATTTTGTATTAAGTGTATTCAATTGATTAGCAAAGCGCTTTCGACTAACGTCATCATCAGTGCTTCCTGAAAATCAAATACTCTGATTGATATGAGATGAAACATAACAAAGGTTGGAAAATGTGGAAAAATGATAGGGAGTACTTACATAGTCAGGTAACAGGAAATTTACAATAAAAGAAGACATGTTTATAATTATAACAGATGTTTAAGTTCAACGAATAAGCGTGTTGAAGATACCTAAGACCATTGGGAATGTCATTGTTCAATGACAACTTCAAATGTCAAGTGTCAAACATCAATTTGGGATGTGATGTTACCAACTTGAGGAAGTAAGAAATGAATTCAGATTTCAGAAAGAGCTTGAAAGGTTAGAAAAGAGCAGAAGAATTGAGTAAGATAATAATTAAGTGATGATCCTTTTATGAAGGGGAAAGAAATCTCTATTCCAAATAATTTCTTCGCATTTTTCCTATGTCTCTTGAAGTAATTTATTGCAGTAGCTGTAATCATTTTTTTTTGTCCAATTATAATTGATGTTCTACACGGAATTGTGACCTACTGACTACTATAACATGTCCGATACTTCGCATCGCATTTTACAAACATATTTATGAAAAAAAAACAGTCACCACTTGAAGATTCAATAACTTTTAAATATAAAATTTTCCACCAACAATCACTTTTTCCATGTTATATGCAAAGAGAGACTTACGATGTAGCCTCCTCGTTCACCAGAATTGAATCCATTGCCATTTATTATAAATTATCCCACTTTCTTATTTGAATTGGACAAGTTTCAATTTTTCCAGTTGCCGTTTTCTGTATCCTTCCCCATTATACGATTTTGACAGATATTATGTTACTCTCTCATTAATTCCCGTATATTCCCATATATAGTTTGAAGCTCTGCAGACCAATTTTCGCTTTTTCTTTCGTTTCTTCTCTCACAATATTCTATTTTCATCTGATATTTTTTATCATTTATTCACATTTTATTATTTCTAGTTTCTCCTTTTTGATCAGTTGTAATCGGACAACAAATTATATGAATGTTTATAATATTTTCTAATGGTATCACAACATCAAAAGCAATACATCTTGAATGAATGAAGCACTAGCGCTGATAAACACGTAGTTTCCAAAGGAATATGTCAACCGTCGACAATGAAAATGAATTATCAAGTTCTTGGAACATGGTGAGCGGTGGCCAGCACCAAAGCCGAAGCAATCTAAAACATTACAATACAAAATATTCCAAGGAACATCAAGAATGTTATCATATTAAGAGAAAATGACCATTAACTTGATTTACCAGTTATATAAACTGTAGAGAAAGAATTTATAGCAACTGGAAGGAATTTAATGGTAATATGTGATATATGCACCTGCATGCACGGTACTTTATTCCACTATCTCAGACTTGAACATACATCAAGTGGTTAATAATCATGTTCGACCGTGGTTTTAATCATCATAAATTCAGTCAGGGTTTTTGATTTTGGTGATACAATGAAAGTGAATTGGTTGCCTTCCATCATGAGAAAATTCATTCACCGAAGAGTGTTGCGTGTTTTGTCACATGTCAAAAATTACTATAGTTTCTGAAGCTGTATAAAACCAGAACGTTGTGAATTTGCATAACATCATCGATTTGATACGTTCTGCATACATAATTTGATGAAAGTTAATATATATCTTCGTATTTCTTTGATATAAGCATGAAAGAGGACCCAAATACATTAATGATCTATTTTCGTTTAGATAAAACAGTTTTATTGGTCACATAAAAGATATACATTCTCATTGAGGCTTGTACAGTTGGGATTTATATCATTTTTATTATTTCGATCTTGAGTCAAATATCAAATTTAGATTGTATAGGATATCATTAGAGCCGTAATTAAAATACCCATAAAAATTGTTTTCCAATAATATTCGCCAAATAGCACTTGAACTTCCACTGACGTTCTTCGGACGTATGTACCTACATGTAAAAAAAGATGATCCACGGGGCGTTTATGTGAATATAAAAAATCATCGAATAAACGATCTAAGGATATTCAATGAATGTCCGCTGTAAACGTCCAGTAAACTTCCTTTGGATGCTAATTGGATGTACAAGTACGACATATCTGAAACTTCAAAACAGACTTTCAAATTTTATTCTGAACTATGAATATATATAGAAGGGTAGTCTTGATTGACTAGTTGAAGAAAAAAATCTACGAAACTATCTTGAAACTAACTGGGCTGGGTAAAATAATACTCTTTGTTATATGGTCAAGTTTTTGGAAACGTTTATTTCTTTTTTAAGACATCTAAAAATGTAAAAAATAAGTTTGAGTCACATGGTACTCCACAAAACAGGTCTTACTAACTGGATAATGATATTACAAAGTTAAAACGTCCATAGTCAGGTTGAGCAGATTTTTACACTATATTGATTCAAAAACAAATATATTATAATAATAATAATAATAATTTATTTGCCGTAAGAACAGTACATTCATTATAGATACTTCCTATATTACATATATTACATTTCATGCACACTGCAAATAAAAAACGTGATACACTAAAGGCTTAGCCTTGAAAGTGGTTTCACATGTTTACCACATTGTATAAAGTAAAAAAACAAAAAAAACTATAATATACCTTATTGAGTAAATGCCAACGTAGCAGTAGAGTGAATAATTAATGAACTAACAAAATTGCAGAATAACTAACTAACAAAGTACAAGTAACAGTAACAAAATAGAACAAAATAGAAAAAAACATCGTAGAACATTCGGTTTTATATATTATAAAAATAAATATTAAAATTAAAATGTAAAAGTTTAAAAGTTTGAAAGTGGATGGATTTTCGATTTCTTGATATTAAGATCCATGTGTACAAGGAGTGAGTGCGATCAGTTCAGAAATAATATGTATTATTAACATCCACAAATTGATGCATGCACCTGCAGTCGTGAAAGACTTCTAATCCATTTCTTCATTTTTGATTTGAATGTGAATATTGATAGGATTGATTTAATTTCTGATGGTACAACATTGTAGAACCTAGGAGCTAAATATGAAAAACATCTTTGGAACGTTTTTTCCGCTCGGGGAATAATCGATTTTTGTTTGTTCCTCGTTCCATATTTTTGTTCAGAGAAAGAGAGTTCCGATTTGAATTTGTGTTGCCTTTCATTGAAGAAACTAGAGGAATTCTCGTCGTGGAAATGTCAAATCTGATCTGCACATAGTCAAGTTTTGCCAAAGATCATGGATCACACAGAAAATGAAATTATTTACTTTCGACATCTGGCATCTGTCAATATGAAATGTGGGAAGGGATCTTCCTGATTGAATGTAATGCCAACTTGATAGTAGCGGGAAATTTAAAATTTCAAAAGTTATGTTATATTTGGAAAAAAGATAAATAAAAATGGGAATTGATAAATTATGGAAATTATATGTCCCACCCGTCATTTGGTGTCTGGAAAGGTAATGCTGTTCCAATTTAATAATCTAGTTGTACATAATGCTAAGATTATTTAAATCAGTTTTTTTATTCATGTTGTTAGGATTATTATTATTTCTTTGAAAAGTCTTTTATGAAAGTTGTTTTCAGTGCAGAAAATTTTAACATTGTCATTGTCCATAATGTGTTTGTTTTTGATCAGCAAGAGCACAAGATAACTTATTCCTATTATAATCGCTTTTGTGAGACGTAATGCGTCCAGACAAATTCCTCGAGGTTTGTCCAATATATGATTTGTTGCAAAACTGACAAGGTATATTGTAGAGAATATTTGATTGTTCCAAAGTTTTCAATTTTGTTTTGGTGTTTGTGAAAATTCTATGGTTGGTTAATATGATACGTTGAGCAATTTTAAGGTTGTCATTTTTGAAAATGTTGGTGAGTTTAGGAGTTATGTTCTCAATATAAGGTAAAGAGCAAAAAGAGCGTTTTTTTTTAGTTTATTCAATGAAAGTGGTTGAAATATATTTTTCCTGACATGGACGTTTTAACTATGTGATATCATTCTTAAGTTAGTAAGTATTTCTCACCTGTTTTGTAGAGTACCATCCTCAAGATATTTTCGTAGATTATATATATATATATATATATATATATATATATATATAGAGCTATAATAATTCTTGAAACCTTTGATAAAGCAATAAACAACATTGAGAAATGGAGTGAGAAGTATATGAAATGAGGAATTTGAATGGATATACAGGAATACAGATGATGTCCACCATTTAAGTTCAAAATGACGTCACTCCCCTACTTTCAGAAATGGACTGTACGTTTACAATTAGTACACTTTTAGACATCCACGAATAGTACCTATTTGTCTTATATTAGATCCAATAATGTCCGTCCAAAGTAAAAACAGTCCTGGTTATTTCCAAAGTAAGAAAACGAAATTTCAATGACCATGCTTTAAACTATAATCTATAATTTTTATATATCTTGATTGATGTACAAAAATATATATTTAATGTATATTAATTTTGTCTTTATGGACGTTTGAACCCTACATTGGCAATAAATGAACATCCATTTGACTTCATGCAATAAAATATCAGTGATTGAATAAACTAAAACTCTTTATATTTATTCGAAAATCTCTCTGCAACACCCTGTATGGCTATAACAGCTCCATATTATGCACAGGTGGATGACCCATCCTTTGGCGCCCAATCCATAATATACGCAAATTTGAAGGTTATTTTGACTGTTTGAATAAAAGGTTTCGGAAATTAATATTCTCTCATCGTAGAAGTAGTATGGTAATTTGGATAATAAGCACTTCTCATTCATAAATCGACATAAAATTATAACGTTTCATGGAATACAGACATGCTCTTATGAGCAGAAGTATTGTTTAGAAAAATGTGAAGCACGGAGTAGAATTACGTGAAGTATAGTCTTCCTAGTTCATGTCACTAAATATAACTTACGTTTTGTTTTACACCGTTAAAACATGTACATGAGTTTCTCTCAGATTCAAAACCATTTTATTTGAAAAATCAAGATTATCGAATCAAATGAGCTTGTTAGAATCCTAATATAATACATAATAAAATATTTTTCTACGAGCGTGCGTAAAAGTACACTCTTCCACAGGTATTTAAGTTTAGAAAGATGCACATTTCCAAACTAGTGCGGAATAGTTATTTAGGTAAAGTGTGTAAAGTGGTTTTTTTTTACTACTGTGAATAATATTGCCGAAGGCGAATGCCAGAATCACACGAGTCAAAAAAGGCCTTTACACACGAATTGCATACAATATTTTTTCTACTACCGTAGATATTGTCCACTAACATTAGAAATACGAATATTACTTTTCCTACGACCACATAGGAAAGTAATACATATCGCACTCTCTACTCCCATGGAAAGTGACCTTTATTCTCACTGTGCGGTAAGTACTTTCCGCACTAGTGCGGAAAGTAACTTTCCGCACGGCTGTCAATAAACCGTCAAACCCGTGAATCCTGTATGATTTGCTCTTCCTTATTGATATTATTTACATAAAAACTGGACTAAAAACTAATTATTTGTAGAAAATAAAGAAAAGAAGAAAAAAAAAATGTTGACGCCGAGAATCGAACCCACAACCTTGCGGTCATCTACCGTATACTCTTCCATCTGAGCTAATTCAGATTTGAATTAACGTTATCAGAGATATGTATATCTCGTAAGTCGATTTACATTAATAGAATTATGATATTTCTTGTATTTTCATTTTATTAAAACAAAATTTAGCTATTTTTAAACTTCATATAATTAAAGGATAGCAACGAAAGATTAAACTGTTGATTTATAATTATTTCAGTAGTTTGTTTTAATACGAACTACCTGTATCTAAGATGGGCAACCAGAGAACCAGACGCGGACACATTATTTGAAAATTTAAAAAGCTAAGTAGGCTTTGAAACAATTCCACGACACAATACCACAAAAAATGACATTTCGTGATAGTAGGTCATGATCGAAAGTAAAACCTTGTTAAATCTCAGAGTTGTAATAAAATAGGTGGTCGTAGGAAAAATAGTGTACATTCCTCGCGCGAAAGTGATTTTTCACACTCGTGTGATTGCCGCACTCGGTTTACGCCTCGTGCCACAATATTTTCCCACTCGTGTGAAAAATGTCACTTTCCGCACTAGTAATGTAATATAGGTACTATTGTGCACTAGTGTGTCAAGTGTTATATGTGAATTTAACGAACATAAATTTATAAGTTTATAACATGTTTAACTCTTACAAAACAAAATAACAATTATAAATGAAACAATGCTCAATAAACTTGGTTTTATGTTTTTAGAAATATTAATATCAAAAGTGCAATTATTACTTTGTTGAAAATATAAACAGGATGTTCATAAAATCAGATGTGGAATCATCTGCGACTGAAAGATAAATTTTAGTCACTATCTTCCATCGTCAAGATGTAGTTCAGCGTGGCTTTAGCCGGAGAAGTAGTTGTTTTCTGTTAGACATTCACAAAAAAAAAATAACTTCATTTTAATCGTGGATTTTTCAATTCACAGAAAAATATTTCTATCAATTTGCAATTATTACAATTACCAAAATTTATGGATTTGGCCTTTTCAAGTATAGAGTTCTAGTAACTCTAGTTTGAGTATCGAGTGATTCCACAAATTCTCTATTAGAGTTCTCAACTGTGAAACTGTAGCTTCTAGAAACGCTGTGTTTGGATCAAAATTTTATTAGAAATTTTATTCTTTTGTGTAATTGTGCTATCCACATAGCTTCCTGCAACAGCAGATGACGTCCATCCTCCATGTGTTTTAACGGTTAGAAGGTTTCTTCCAGAATTTGCTAGCATAGTGGCTGAAGATCTCCTTAAAAGCTCTTGGATTGGGCAAGTTTAGATACGTTGCTATAACACATGGCATTTTCCTACAGGCTGTTCAGAACATTTGCCATTTCCATATTTTAAAAACAACCTGTTAAAATTAATATTCGATGGTCTTAATGAGGTATATTTTTATGAAAGATAAATAATCAATTGATGAATTATTAGGATTTACAATCGTAAAAATGCGTTCCATTCCATTTTCTGGTACATTGATAATATACACTGTTTGTTTATCTTCCAAATCGTTAATTGTCATTTTACATAATTCTTCCCGGCGACAAGCCCCCAAAATTACAATTACAAAAGCAACCTAAAAAATAATATATTGCAATGTTCCAAATACCTAACCTAAAGTGAAAAACAGTAGGAAATATCCTGACGTTTTGCATGTAAAATTTTAAAGCAAACGCGAATGGTTTTATATTATTCTGAAAAATATGAGGTTTAACGTATGGTGTGTTGCCTAACTGAGCCGATGGCCTTTGAGGATCGGCGACTAATTCAGTTAGACAACACACCATACGAACACTATACATTTTAACAGCGTTTCTAAACTGAGCTATGATCTAACCCGTCGCATAACTTTACAAAATATTTAGGTTTTATACTATATACGTTTACTTACTTTGATCATTAAAAACTGGGAATCTAGAGCTTTCAAAGAAAATTAATTCATCGTTCTCTTTCAAAACTAGATTTTTTTGTTTTATATCCTTTATTTTTTTGTTCAATAAACGCTATTAATCTCTTTCGAAATTTCAACGTTGTTTTTATATTTTAAGGTGCTTTTTAACATAGAATATATCGACCATAGTGTAGAAGCTTTGTGAGACTTTAATTCCTCAGAGAAATAGGCTTCGCTGAAAATTCGAAAATAATATGAAAACTGGTTGTTTGTATGAGTTTTAAATGTGATTCGGAAAATCTCATCAAATATCATTCGTGCTAGAAGATTTTATCGCAACATTTTTTAAATTTTCCCTCAAGCATTCTGCCTCTGGGAATTTTAACTCGTGTAATTTGAGGCCGTATTATCAGATAATAAAACCGCAAATCGAACTCGGAAAAATTTTCAGGCAAAATGCTTTCTCGAAAATTTGAGCGATAAAACTTATATTACCCTCGAACAATGCCTTTTGTGACGAAGACTTCGGGAGGAATTATTCACATTTCCAAAGAAGTCAAAGAAAACATAGGAAACGTGTAATACATTTTATAAAAAAACTATTATGGTAGCTTGCCACCTCTCGAAAAAGAGTCGGTGTATCCGGACATCCAGTTCATTTATCCTCGTTATTCGTTCAGATTGCATAGTGTAGTAGAAATAACTGAACTCTGCTTCTTGTCAATTCACTATCAATCAACGAAATGAATCCAGACATATCGACTCTCCCATCGGATCGACTTTTTTTTTCGTTTTCTCGGTGCTCTTTCATACCGCAATTTATGTGTAGCGCATGATTTATTACGCGATTGATTGATGAACGATCATCTACAGGGTGCTGGCAAACATGTGTTTTTGAAGGAACTGTGCGAATCGTTCCAGGTAACGGTAGTAGTTTCATTATCGATAACCTTGCGAGTTTTCTTGATTTCGCCTATTACGGTAGCGCTAAGGTCATACATATTTTTAAATAAACTTGCATTTTAGGTGTATTTAACGCACCTCAAACACTTTCAAGTTGTATTCCAAAGAGTTTTAACTCACTTTCTAAGCCTGTATTCTTCTTTCCAATAACAACTGCTTTTCAACAAATTCTGTTGAAATGGATCATACATGGTTACCTCTACTCAGAAAGGAAGTGAGATATGGTAGAATTCTAATAAACTGATCTGAACAACACCCCATATATCAAATGAGCAATACGTCACTTTCAAACTTTTTTGGCAGATCTCAATTGACATCCGTCAG
Source organism: Gonioctena quinquepunctata (assembly GCA_018342105.1). Taxonomy (NCBI): domain Eukaryota; kingdom Metazoa; phylum Arthropoda; class Insecta; order Coleoptera; family Chrysomelidae; genus Gonioctena; species Gonioctena quinquepunctata. Next base: position 303,982 of record JAFIRS010000252.1, read on the forward strand.
TTGAAAAAGCGAAAAAGACTCTGCAAGAAAAAATCCAAATTATTAAAACAATTGAAGGAGATTTAGAAGATTATGAGAACGGGGGCAAATATAGTCCCCGAAACGTCAATCAAAAACTATATAGAGAAGTATCTTTTGAATTTTTACTATTTTTTTATATTTTTATAGGCATATTCAGGGAACAAGAAGTTACTGACAAATCATTTCTATAGGAAATATAATTTGGTGAACGCAGTAACTTATCGGGGTGAACTAATTAGTTTGCCCTTTCTACACTTGTATAGATTTTCCTGATTATATTTTCATTTTCAGGCTGTGGAATGTTACCCAAAAAACATATCAAGAAACGTTGTTCCTCCACAAAAAAACACATTCATTCAATACTTAGAAGTTAACTTTGTTTTCAATAGGCTTCTGTGGCGAATAAATTGTGCATATTCACTGAACATATTGAATTTTTTTTTACAAAAAAATTGCACATTCTACTAAGTTGATGTAAAATTGGTTTCTCGGGTAAACAAATGCTTAGATTATTATTCCATTGTTTTGAAAAGTCAAATTATACCTGCAAGTGGCAAAATCATACTGGACTTCAGCGCTTGCGTTACCAAACGAAGTATATTTTTCATTAGTTTTTTACAATATATACTGTTGTAAATTACAAATAATAAAAAACAATTTTCAACAGTAAGTTACTTGAAAATGTCTAAATTTCTATATTCAATTTTTCAAAACGCACTAACTAATTTACTAATGTTCTCTTTTGAAAACAATAAACATGAATAATTTTCATTTCCAGTTGTGAGAAAAGCCAAAAAATCAAGAGGAATACCGCTGGTCGCCATAAAAATTATTGGGTTATATCAAGTCATTATTGGGTTATATAGGTACAGTGTGAGCCATATTTCAGGTCCATATGCGAAATTTGGAATACATATCTGAATTGATTTGTTGAAAATATGAACAGGATGTTCATAAAATCAGATGTGGAATTTAATTGAGAATGTTTCCCTTTTCAATATATCTGAAATAATTGAAAATTGCTATTTTTTCTAAATACTTTTTTGTTGAATAAAAATGCTAGTTTCTGGTCTTCAATAACTTTTAAGAATCATGATTAACTCATTTAATTCCCAAATTCTATTGCAAAATTTAAAAACTGTTTTTTTCTATGACTTTTGCTGTTGCAATGGTTCAAAACTACAACTACCTTCAATTTTCTTCAAACTTTTTGCATTTCAAGAGTCACAATAGACCAATTTTCTCGACCGCAATCAAGTTTTATAAAAAAAAAGGGAAAACCATGTGTATTCCAAAGTACAACGTGGAAACTTGAAATTTTCCACTTATTATTTCCTCAAAATAGAATATGTTTTTGAAAATGAAGTAAAAAACGAAACAAATAATAATTCATTATAGGAACCAGAAAGGCAATAAATAAGAACAAATATTAGTAAAATGTAAAAGAAACGAGATATCTATTAGAGTGCTGAGGGCTGGAATCCTACACTAATTGGCAAATCAAAATCATTTTTAAGTACCTAACTCAAATTTCAATTGTAATCATTAAACAAAAATATCACTAAAATTCTACATGCCCACCTTCGCGCTCCATTTATTGTCCTGGACGACATTTCTCTAAGTTTTCAGAAATAGCCTTGAAATAAACAATATTTTGTTTACGCCCGAATGACAGATTTGCAAATGCCAATATAAAAAAATTGTCTCAATTTGTGTCAAAAAGTAAATAGTGTAAAATCATTTTGTAAACAACTTTTCCAAATAACTTTCCTATCTTTAATAATAACCCCACTCCACTCGTAATGATTTTTTCAAAATTTCCGCCATATTGGTGGTCACGTGACTTATGTCAAAATCAATTTTTAGGTAATAATTGTTTTCCCATGTGTTGTGTACACTTTGGCTCACGTTGTAATATAACGTCTGTGGTACTGGTATGAAATATTGAGTATATTTTTGTATGAAATTTTGACATATATTGTTTTTTCCCTTTTACTATTGTTTCTTTCTCAACTGCTTTGGGATTTCACGTCAATAGATGTGTCTTCAACTGACTGACTTTATCCAGTTCCAAAAATTTCAGACATGATAGAAAAAATAACTCATCCACTACAGTTTCTCATTCAAACCACATGCAAAATCCAACCACCAAAACTATATAACGATCTCTTCGATCGAGAGCATTCGTACCATATGTGATTTATAAAATGAATAACCCCCTTATTGTCGGATGATAAATAATAACCAATCAATAGTTCATTGTTCCGGATTTGGGAGACGCGTGTTGTCACTCCATTTTGACACATTGCGGTCCTTTTTAAATGGCCATATCACCTCATGGTGTCTCTAAGGCATTATGAAATAATAACACGCTTTGTATAATGTTCGTGGGGGTGAAATATATTCGAAGGGTGTATTTCATATTTACGGTACTAAGTGAGGCCCATTCATCTGGTTAGAGCGAAAACTGTTCTTCGCATAAATGTAGCATATCCAGTAAGTTAACCTACCCTAGCCGAAATTGTTGTCTCATTTCATAGTTTGTTGAACAATAATACAATATAACATAATAGCATATGTCATTAATCTCTCAGAAAAAATTGCAACAGTTTTGAATGACGAACAAATCAAAATAGTTGAAAAGGGAAACATTCTCAATTAAATATTGAATAGAAAGATTTTTCTGTGAATTGAAAAATCCACGATAAAAATGAAGTTATATTTTGTGAATGTCTAACAGAAAACAACTACTTCTCCGGCTAAAGCCACGCTGGACATTGAACTACATTTCAAAGATATTCTGAAAGGACCCTAACTCAAAAGAAAAAATCTAAAATTGAAAATTTGCATTTTCATTCAGATAGTTATTTGATTTTCTATTCCAGTCTTAATTAAGAACTCATATAGATGAATGAGGCAAAGAAGAATGTTTGCCGAAAAAGAGTACTCACCAGAAATCATTTGTAACATTGACGCAAGAGAGGCATCGCATTCACTAGGTCTTCAATACATTTTTGTCGACGAAAACAAATCTGTATAGCTTTTAAAATGATAACGCTTTTTTTCACGACAAAAATAAAAAACTCCTTTAGAGTTGCAATCCAATGTTATATATAAAATTGATTGAAATAACTGTAATGAATGCTATATGGGACAAACTGGTAGGTACCTGAAAATACGAATGTCTGAACATGAGAGAGACTTAAAAAAACTTAACACCATCAATCCTACCGCTCTAGTTGAACGCGCCACAGAAAATAACCATAACTTTGATTTCACAACCCCAATTGTTTCTGATGTTCAAGCATATCTTTGCAAAAAACTTATTAAAGTGAAATTATTTACATTCTCAAACATGACAGCGTTAACTGTAGAAGAGACATCGATAATGCCTTTTTCAATTTGATTAACCACATTCCTAGATAAATTATCATTACTATCATTATTATTGCCGTCAACACCTGTTTTTTTATCAATAAAGAAAACACTGGCATAGTTCCATTATTTATATTTTTTATTCTCAAATCTCTTCCTAATCTTAGATTTTTACCTCAGTGTTCAGTTGTCTCGTTAGAATATATGTACTATTGTGCCTGCGGATTTTCGTTTGTGTATCTATTACGTTATATTTTTAAGTATTTTAACCCGGAAAGAACTACTTTTGGTGAGTACTTTCCATATATTTTACAAAACCGTTGATTACAAGAATATATCAATGCAAGTAACACCTTTTTTTATACAAGAAATCATTTTTAGAGAGCTTTGATGATGCATTTCATTAAATTCGAAACGTCGGCATGAAACAATAGTTTTTTCTTCAACGTTTACTGATCCCAACTAAACTCCGATAGAAAGTGATATACTTGAGGATTATTTCACCAATCTCGTTTTTACCTAATGTTTGGTTTAGCAGGTTAATTTACTGCAAGAGAAATAATCACTATAATGTATTGTTGTAAACATTTATTTTGTAGCTGATCTCCGGACGACGGAATAATATTGGAATGTTTTTTCAGTTGAACATTTACATTTTTTCCAAATGCTGATTAATTCCAATTGGATCAATACTGATGAGTTGAGTTGTAGAAAATTCAATTCTCGCCCGTTTGTAGGAATAAAACTGTCTCTCGGAAAACTAAGCCACTGGCTCACTTTGTATAATTTTCTGTAAAGTCGGTGATTTCTGCTTTATTGGAACTTCATATCGTAATGATATGACAGAACCATTCAAACGAGAATAAGAAATTACCATGGCCTCCTTTCAATATTGATTTCAGTTCAAAATATCATGCCAGTACAATTTTTAACTTAAAATTATTTCGAAGTCACGAATAATTTGAAAATTTTCGAAGGCGGACGTGAACCATTGAATTCAATAGTGGTCTAAAATTAAAATAGCCAGATCTGTCAAAAAAGCGACTAGTATAATACTTCCAAAACAAGAATAGACTAATAAACACCGCTTATGCACAGAACATAGATTCTCAACAGTTAATAAATAATTCACAGAGTGATTTTGTCGAGGGTACCGTAAAAATGTCCCGGATTTTCCCTTGCCAGGATAATGTTCTGAAATAACTAGATTTGATTGGCTACGGAATTGATTTTAAATTTAATTCATAATTCCTGTGAGAAATTTTATTAGAGATTAGCAGTTATACCTGATAGCGTTTCAAGTGTTTAAATGAGCATTTTCGAATAAAGAATGATAGGAAAGGAGAAACGTCATCCAGTTTCACAAATATCTGGACAATTTCGAGGATCAATGAATTTTGTAGCATCATCGGCCGCTATCTTCGTTCAATAATTCAGTAAAAATATATACACTCCCAAACATTGATGTCAACGTCAATTGGTGTGTAACATTTAAATAAAACATATATGTCTTGGAATACCTAGAGCTGCAGAGCGTAATAATGAAATATGCTGATAGACCTCAAACATTTCATCATAAAATGAATTGAATAATATAGATGCTCCTTATATTACGTACCGAGCAAATGAAACAGAAATATATAATATTCCTAATAAATTGACTACCCTTCCAACCTTCCCTAGGTAGCGCATTGTGGCTAATTTCCCTTATCTGAAACCCTTTATTAATAGGTTACTCCTCCTGTTTTCTGACCCTTGTGATTAGGTCGTCATCGTTCAAAATCATAACACACAAGCGGTTCGGTAACGTCGGACTAGAGGTGATTGACTCGAGAGTTCGTACCTTGCCTCTGGCAGATAGGGTTGGGAAGAGCTACCTGCGTTAATGGTCAAACCCCGAGAAAGTCAACGGTAGTCGATGTCTGGGTGTATGGATCGTGGTTTTGAAACCGTGAAAACAGCCAAGAATCAGAGCAGTCACGGTTGGTGCAGTAGGCCAATGGACCAGAAATTCAGAATTGACACTAAGTTCTATATATACATATATATATATAATTTTTCTTCAGTTTGGATTCAGGTCGACAGAAAAACGATTTAATTATTTGGATGATGTTTCGTCCCTAGGTGGGGACTTCCTCAGGTTTTATTGTTTATGTGGTATGTAGAAATGAATAAACAATAAAACGTGAAGAAGCCACCAGCTAGGAACGAAACGTCGTCCAAATGGTATGATTAAATCGTTTTGTGTCAACCTGAATCCAAATCCCACGAAAAATTTATCTACGTACTATATACAACAAGATTCAAGAATGCTACTCCAGATATATATATATATATATATATATATATAGATATACAGAACAGAACAACTTTAATTTCCATAAGTATCAATTGAAATCTGCAGAAACTGCTGGCAACACCGCCAGGGTGATTGTTCGCGGTAGATAGAATGCTATGAAAACAGAGTTTCAAATTAAGAGGTTATTTACCCAATTGTCTGGACGAATTTCATAGGATTTGGTTATCAGCCTTGTATTGAGTTTATTAGATTTATTGACATGTGTTAGATTTTAATTATAAGGAATGGTTTCTTCTGTACAGCGTGTTATTTGGAAAAATGATTGCTCCCAGGGTATGGAGCCACACACCGTACACATTCAAGTAGTTGGTATATCGCAAGCATAAGGGGCATATTCTTAATATTCACTTGATGAAATAGTTGGAGTGTATCACTACATAAATCGTATTTATATGCAAAGTTAATTCAATATGTGCAAATAGATAAAACTTGAGTTAGTAGGTGTTGTTACATACAAAACTAAAACATCTATAATTTGCATTTTTGCGCTATCAATTTTTGGTATGTTGTTATGCAACAAATTAATAAAAATATTTTTGTCTCTGTGAATATATTTTTTCAATAAGTTATTTTCCTGTTATCGTTCACATATGAGTGTACCTGAATTTATTTAAATTCATTTCTTTACAGTTTACTTACAAAAAATTCACAATCCTCGATCCCAAAAGTGCTAGCAACAATTTTCAGTAGGATCGAAAAATAAACTACAACATTTTCCCGACTCTTGAAGCTGCCACTTTGACTTGATGGTTTCTTTCAAAAAATCATACTCGTCGTCAGTTTCTGATTTAAGAAAATTCATTATATCGGACCCCCAAAAAAAACTACAACCAGTTTTGAATAGTTTCTGGTCATAAATTACTCCACTTGACCGCCACCTTGATTTTTTTTCATATAACACTGTCAAAATATATTGTCAGGCTATGCACCCATCGCAAATATCAAGTAAATTACATTGTGCGTGAAATCATTGATCATTGATAGATTCCAGAGTCTCAATTGTCCAACATTTTCAGCATGAGTACATAGATTGGAGCAAAAAAAAAATTAGCATGTTTTCGATGTGTTCCCATGATCTTATTCAGGTAACAGAGCTTTAAAGGGAGGAATATTTTTGAAGGGTGTAGAATTTGATTTAAAAATATATTTTATATATATATATATATATATATATATATACGGAATTTTACGCACAATTTTCTTGATATTTGCGATGGGTACATAGCCTGATAATATATTTTGATAGTGTTATATGAAAAAAAAATCAAGATGGCGGTCAAGTTTACTAATGTATGGCCAGATATATATATATAGAATATATAGAAAACTGGAATCTATTTTTTTTGGGGGGGGGGTCAGATATAATGAAATTTCCTAACGACGGGTATGATTTTTTGGAAGAAAACCATCAAGTCAAAGTGGCAACTCCAAGATGTCGGGAAAAAATTTTTGTTTATTTTTCTATCCTACTGAAAACTGTTTCTAGCATTTTTGGGATCGAGAATTGTGAATTTGTTTTACGTAAGCTATCAAGGAAACGTCAACACTTTCTCGAATTGAAATAGCGGACAAATTTTGCAATTTTTGTCAAACTTAATATATTGGGGTTTTCATTAGTACGCAATTAATATTTTATATGATTCCTCGTATCGATATATGGGTTCAGCAGTCTGATACTGAAATGTTATTATGGATACACATATTTATCGATATACAGCTGGTTGAATAACTTTTTTGGTGGCATTTTCTCGATTTGTTTTTCTTTTGAACGAGATGTATCCCGAGTTCACTCGAGTTGCTCTACACTGGAACTGATACTTCAACCAAATCCCTCGATCAAAATTGGTACCTACCTTTCCCATCTTCAAGGTGGATCGCATCCGTGTGTTCACTGTATTCTTCTAACAGCATGGTATATTATTAAGGCCCCATTACTGGCAATGGCACCTAAACAATAGCTGTGCTTCTGCTCTATAATTTACTCTTGAAATAAATTGGTTGTTAGTCTGCGGATTATATCATTTTCCGCAACATATCCAGGCGTATAAATATCCTTTGATACTGTTAGATTCATACCATTTTGCTAGTATATATTATCAGAGGCGATTTCGTTTTTATTGCTTTCAGATTTTGCCAGCGATGATTGGAGTCATTGATTCCGAAATAAATTGAATGAGATTAAAATAGGTAGCAGAGTAGGGAGGACCACTATGAAAACTATTAGCTCGCTGAATTTGTTTCCAAATCTTATGATTTATTCTACTGATGATTTAGAGTCATCAATCATAGACTTTGTATCATGAGAGAGATTTGAGTTTTATTAAGCGGAAATCCACATATATAGGCCAGGTTATTCATGATCAAACCAATTATTTATTCAATTCAATATACTTGAAATGTCTAAAGCCCAAGAATACCTACAAAAATAAACAAGTGTGTTGAAATTTCACTACATATCTTCGTTGATTTGAAAGTAACATCGTGACCAATTATTTTTTGTTTTTTCAAGGAACGAGTCATTATTAAAGAATGGTATTCAATTTTATTTTCCTTCGAGGGGAAATCTATTTCTTCATAGAGGTTTCTTCTTCGAGTTTGACAACAGGGCTATTGTATCTTTCATGAGGCATAAAAATAATACTGTTGACATCCAAATATATAGAAAAGGAAAACTTTGTTCAACTATATTTCATTTTATAACTTCTATTACCACCAAAGTTGATGTATCAATTCCAAAACCTCGTATTTTTGGTAGAAAAACATCGTTTTTTAAGAATGTTTTTCTGGAGGGGATATAACACTCTATAGTATGTATCAAAGAAAAAGTATCGAGAATATCTATTTATGTAAAAAATAAATAGATAGGGAATAATAAAAAATGACAGAATGTTAATGAACTGATACCAAAACAACACCTTATATATCAGGATGGTAAATTTCAATAGACATTCACCAAGCAATAAAATTCCAGAAGGATTTGAGAACACGACAACCGTTTGCAGAAAAACAAACATCAACATGGATGGGGAAGTACCATTTATTTCATTTTTAGCTCATAGATAAAACACTTCACTGACTCCATAGAAATATTTAATTTGATATTTATATTAAATTATAATTCAAGTATTGTGTTTAATTAATATTTGTTCCATAAAAAATGGTTGTTTTCAATGAAATGAACTGATTTGTTTTTGTATTCTTAATTTTATTTGATGTCAACAAAATGTCTGTATTTGTCATTATGTTCTCTTCAATTTTAATTCTCCGGGAAAGTTATGATTTCCGAAGAAGTAAATTGAAATAATTGGAGTGAATTAATATAACACTTTTCTTCATTAAACACCTTGAAACAAACAGATAGTACATTTGAAATCAAATGTGTTATCCAGATTGAAACAACAATTTTTTTGACCGAATTAATATTTATTTCATTCAATCAATGTTTTCCTCGTGTAATTGTATCATTTTTACAAAAATATTTCCCTAACCTTAGCTACTTATCACGGCTATTTCTTTTGTCATTCTACCCTTATATACATTTTCTTCACTTTTTTCAAAACAAAAAATCATGTTAACAAAATTTCTTTTTCCATTGGCAGTGTATCGGACCCAGCTCTGATATATTGTGAATTAAATTATGCATATGCCCATTTCATTATAAAGAAGTTTTTTTTATGTCACAATCCACATCCTTTGTTGTTTAATATAGATGTCTAAACCCAAACTCCTAATTTATTAAAAGATTATAGAACAGTTGGTTTGTTTTGACTCTTTTTTTTTCGTCGTCAGTTTTTTCATTGTTATTGAAAAAATTGTTAGTTTGTTCATCTTTCTATGTAAGTATGTTGGTCGTCTTTCATAATCCTGTATACGTGTTTTTATGTTTTATGTCGATTTTGTTCTCTCTTTTAATCGTGAACAAAGAAAATCGGTCTAATGTAAGTAACATATTGTTTTGTGTATCTGTTTTCCTTTTTTCAGAGCTTTTCTCCGATGATTAATTGTAATTTTGGCAAATCAATTTTTTTTCATATAAACATCGTTTCAAGAATTGAATTGAATTTTAAATGTATTGTTTTTTTAGACTCCAGAGTCCTGAAGATGAAAAACTGAGGTTTCGAAACGTCGACAATTTGATAGTTTTCTTCTTTATCATTTCAACCGAATTCCCGCCAACACTTGAAATTATTGTTTCAGTTCAGTTTCATTCTGTGGCAGAGATGAAGTTTGACAACGAGAAAAAAACAACAATCAAATTCAATATCAATAATTAATCTTTTTCACACGAACGTAATTGAGTTAGAAGACTAGAGTAAATAGCCGGAAGCGAACAAACCAAAAACTACCTCTTAGAATTCAAGCAACTCGAAGATCACCATCAGCCCATCCTATCGTATCATTAAAAATTTATTACAGTTACTTAACAATGCATATATTAAACAATATGATGATATGATGATAATCTTGTAACGCTCGGCTACTCGTGCTACCGTTGCCGTTGTTAACCAGGCATTGTAAACTGAAAAGTCCCTCTTGGGCATCATAAATATCATTACCACTAAAGGTGCGCTCAAATCAGGGCAGACAATAGAGCGAATAAAGCACCTATACACGTGATTGCTCAAGGGCAGGTACACATTTTCTCAAGTTATGATGTCGGATCCATGATAATTTAGAATTCAAAGTAAATAACCGATTGATATGAAATATGCTTAAAAACATTGACAATGGTAAGAACCCTTAAAAATGTAAAATTGCTTATAGACATTATGTTTTTGATCGACATTATCTACCAAGAATTTTTGTACCAGAGACATAACGATGATGAAAAATCGTCTTGGGAAATAATGAAAACCATTTTTATTTTTAATGGACCCAGTCAGGACATTTATTATTAATTCAATTTCATCACACCCAAAATTCAATTCAGATATATAAATAATTATTTAAAAAAATTAGTTAATTGTACAATTGTGTACAAGTTCCTATTTCTCTTTTGAAGATTCCAAAACATTCTAAACCGGTAATTTTACTTAGTGTTGTGAATAATTATTTTATTGTATAGAGATTCATTGTATTGACATTTGGCACAGAGTAGTAGTGTCAAAATGTAAAAAAGGAATTGGAGTTATAGTTTAATTTCCACTGGATCAGGTAGAATTTCGCAGTTAGCAATATGCTCCATATTTTGTTTAATGTGCACTTTCACGGTGTGATAAAACACATTTTGTGATAGTTGTGAGCAAGTTTTCTTTAACCAGATTTATCAATTGTAGCTCAGCAATCACAAACTCCCCCGATGGTCCATTCTTTGAATTAGGAATATTTATTATAATATCTCGGATTTCTGAATCAGCAAGTAACACTAGACAAAAAACACCTGCCACCTCAGTTACCATAATGGAGTTGGAGCACCTTTGTAAGTGGAGCCGTAATGTTTACATGTAATTTATTGTCAAGTTGAAAAGTCTTATTCGTGGAGGAGCAAGTGCTTGCAACTGGGTTTTTCCCATTACAAGCCACATTGTTTTCGAGAATCAGTCTGTAAAAAAGCAGCAGCATTGGTGCGATCGGGTCACGTGTGTCAGGTGCGGGAAGTATAAAAAATATTATTTCAGCATACATGCGAAAGTGATTAGCCAAATCAGTACTCTGTCGAATTAGCGGTGAATGAATATGTTTCACAAACAATTCATAAAATTTCATAAAAACTTGTCTAATGTTGCAATAAACTACACGAATGAAAAAACTATTGAAGAAATATGAATAGTTATGAAAGAAATATAAATAAATATATTGAAAACATTGTTTTCTTTCTAACATACACACATTTAAACATATTTTTCCTATTGTTCGTTTACTGTCAAAATTATACAATTGACTTTGAAAATTCCCAAGTAATGCCGTACAAAGTAAATATCAATACTGCATTTATATAATAATAACGGACTTTTCCCTTTTGTCACGTTTATAGTTCATGGTAGAAAAACCATAAAATTTCGCATTCGGGGGTGCATTCAAACGCGTTTGTGCACCCTAAAATACAGCACTGGTCACCCGGAAACTTTTTTTACTTCCTTCACGTTATTTGCGGCCGACTCGTTCATTGTCATTCATTTATTATACGCGCACTTTCGAGACTGGGCCTCTTTCAAACGAAGCTTTTACCTGCCGAATCACAACACAAATGCCGTTTTTAGAAGAAAAATAACAAAAAATGTACCTTTTTGATAAGTATTTATCATCAGGATCTTCAATTATAAATCTGTCAATTTCTTTTTTCTTAGAAAGTTTCAAAAACTTTGGGATGTTATATTCACTTTCATATGGTAGTCAAGTCGATTCATATTTCATTTCATACGTTCAAACTTAGTTTTTTTATAAATTTGTTTCAATAAATTTCATAATTCAAAACAAAGTTGATTGACATATTATAGGTGTTATTTCAACGACAGTATTCGATTTCATAATTTCACTTATACCAGCAAAGTAGGGAGAAGAGACGGCTATGGAACATTTTTTATTTCCTGATGAATCTTTTCAGCAAAATCAAACTCGAATAACCAAACCTGTTCAATATGGACTAATAAAGAAAGAATGCACTGACCGAAAAATGTGGGGGAAAATGTAGATGATTATCATACTTACTAAACGAGATATATATAATTTATTCTCCGTTAATTATAGAATATCCTTCCAAATAACGAACATATATATCAGTATTCAATTAAGCTTTAATCACTATCACCGAAATTTATCTACAGTTCGTTATGTTCACTTCTGTTGGGGACAGTCTAGAAAACTCAATTTTCATTTATCCTAAAATTCCTGGAATTATGATTTTTAGTACAGATATGAAAAGTAACTCTTTTCTTTAAACAAATATATAAAGTCGAAGGGAATGCACAAACACATCAAGGAGATCGATAGTGAATAGCTCCTGAAGTATTTCACTTTCTTGTTATTCAAATGACAACTGTCGGGAAAATTATTTCTGGATACAAGCATATGGCACTTATTAGACAACTTAATTTTAGCGTCAGTGATAAATGCAGGAACGTATTTCAACAGCGGTATTTTATTTTGAAATGAAAAATCTGTATTGACCAGCAAATAATTTATTCGGCTAGAATAAAAGGTGTTACAGCGTAATGTATCAGATCATGGCAAAACTACCAATGTTTTTGTTCAAGTCCAAAGCTCCATTCTAAAAGAGGTGGAGATAACACAGTATGAATTTTAAATCTCCTGAAAAATATCTCGCTTGAATAGTTAGGAACGGTAACTTATTTTTATTACATACTTATACAGGGTGTTCCCCGAAAATAAGGCGTTCTTTGAAGAAGGATGTAGAACACGCCTGTTATTTATAAGTTTAAAAATGGATAAACTGTGACGAAATAACTATAAAACTGATTGACAGTGGTACTAATTTCAAATTATATTTTGTCAAACTGATTAACAAGCAAGAAAAACAGTACAGGGTAATAAATATGAACAATTCACAACATTAAAATCGTGATTATATATCAACTATTCCCAACATTCTGCCCCCTTAACAATTTCATTCAATAGTGAAATTGTTGAGTGAAATTCAAACTTATTGAAAACCATAACGCTGTGGTGCTACGATTAGACGTCCTGTTCTTGTCACTCTCTTGGCTTCTTCATTCTTGAATACAGTTGCCTTTTCCTTTTGCCTATTGTACGTCCGTTTTATTTTATTCTGCTCCGCTTTTCTTTCTTCTTTATCTTGACTATCTTCTTCCTTTTTCGTAATCCAGTTTTCTTCACTAGTGATTTCCAATGGATATAGTCATTGAAATGGGCGTAGAATTTCTCCATGCATTGTCTTCACTTTGGCCACTCGATGTAGGTTATCTCTTTCAGGAAATGTTTCTATTATCCCACCCAAAGGCCAATTCATCATTTTAACATTGTCGGCTCCAATATAGACAATATCACCAACGTTCAGGTTGCGTATTATGCCTTGACCAGATAATAAAGATAAATGATCAGTTTCGTGAAAATCTTTATTTTCAGTTTGTCCCTCTGGAAGTGAAATATTACTTTTACTTGCATTTTCATGTCTTCCCCACACTTTTGATAGGTTCTCTGGTAATGCAGACTCAACATTGCTGCAAATTTTTCTTTTGTGACCCCAAATGTTTCCAAGGCCCGTAATTGAGTCTCTAATTTATCATATAATTGAGAAAGTGTCATACCTGTATCCTGCATTGCCTGTTTTAATACCAGTCTGAACAACTCTCTTACATATACTTCTATGAGGAACTCATCCCTAGCGAATCTGGCCAAAAGTGCATCCCAAAAACGCGGCACCTAAACATATCCTGAGGCTATTGGATTCTGCCCAAAAAAAGGCAATTCGTCTCGTCGGTGATGCCTCGCTTACAAACTCGCTCACTTGTCTGGAACACCGTAGAAAAGTTGGCGATTTGTCTCTATTTTATAGATATTTTCATGGGCGATGCTCTTCTGAAATATCAACAATCGTTCCTGCTTTGGCAGTCTCTTCGAGACTAACCCGTCAAGTTCAGTCATCACACCCCTTCGTGGTCACTTTGGAGACCTGCAGAACATCACTTTCCAAAGACTCGTTCATCCAACGAACAGCGAGGCTTTGGAACTCATTTCCTAGGGAGGTGTTCCCCAAGGCATACAACCTCCAGAAATTTAAGAAGAACACCAACTCCTACCTTCTTTCCCTTGGTTCCCACGATGTTCTCTGAACATTACAGGATATCTCTTTTCGTGGGAACCAGAACATAAAAAAAAAAACTGGTCAATAGTAATTTTATAATTCGCGCCTAATGGTGGAAAACTCTGTATCAATTCTCCAGCGGCAGAACCCTCTTCTGTTGACTGAAGTCAATATCTTCATCGTCGTGGATTTTTTTAAATTGTCCCCGAAAACCAATCCACTTCCGAGCATTTCCATCAAACTTCCTGAATTCGATCTTTGAAAGACGAAATTTTCTCTTAATGTGCTCACCGCAACTACGTGAGCTGCAATGATCTTCTTCTATTTCATTCTTGAGGAAAAATTCGCCCTTCGACCTGTATTTTATTAATTCTTCCCGGCAGAATTCGACTTGATTGTATCTGCGAAAGATGCTCATCAATTTTTGAAGACAGTAGTGATGTTCTTATATTATCATCTGCTCTGAACAATCTATCACTTTTGTCTTCCAGTTGTCTTGAAACTGCTAGCAGATGTTGTTTACTTGTGGCCTTATCTAGTAACATCTGGTCTAACTCTTTGCAGATTTTTTAGAAATGTTTTCTCATCAATTATCGTTTCTTCTTGATAAATTCCATTCTTCAGCTTATAGAGTCCTGTCATGGTCCCAAAATGTTATTATAAGCTTTAAAATGGATATACTGTTGCAAGTTAGTTTACACCCTGTATATTTATCTAACCCCGCCATGTTTTTGACGTTTTAAACACAAAACTCCTCTCTATTCGCACCTTTTGGCAATATTACATTCGTCTCAAATAAAATTAGTCTTTTCATAACTGGTTCTGTGTATAACCATTCTCTAATTGAACATTTTTATAACTACTGTGAGTATGAAAACACTCTATGAGAGCTAATAGAGGCTTACTTTAACATTTCCATGAAAGTGAGATTTTTTCCTTTAAAAATATATATTTATTTTATAAAAAAATATTCAACAAATTAAGAATCACTCCGCGATGTCGCTGACTTGAGAACATATTCTCACACATTTATTACCATCATCAGTTTTTCAATTTGAAATAGTTGCTGGTTCGGCAAGTATAATAGTCGGGAGCTGTATATACGAACATAAAATGAATGCCATATAATGAATAGGTACACTATTTATTAATAAACCCCGAACCACCTTGGTAGACTATGCATGTATATATAATTATAAATTCCTATCTTTCAGTCCATGATCAGGACTGAAAGCTGTAATTTGTGCTTTAGAGAACCGCTGTTACACAATCGTAATGCTGAGTACGTTAAGATTGCAAATATTCATCAATCTGATACTACAATTCATAATCAATAGGAATAGGCTGTAATTTAGCAATGCACAGTGGGACAGGAATCGCTTAAAATCACAAAACTCAAATTTTTATTCGCAAATAGAAATGAGTTTATGATTTAAGAAGCATGAATCATGAGAAATAATGGACTTTATTCTTAATTTCCATGACTCTTTTGAAGTATTCGACGTCAGACAGAATGTTCTTCAAAAAGCTCTATAAACCTATGTGAACAAACTTCCCAAAAAACTATATATATTGTTATGTTATGAAAAACCAGTTAAATATTTTAAAAAGAAATAACCCATAAAAAAGAATAATTATTGATTAGTTATTAGTTCCAAGAGATTTTTTTTTGAATAACTTTTGTAGTTCTATTTATTTATAAGCCTTTGTATAATATGGATAGATAAAAATGTCAAAATAATATAACACAATAATTTAACTAATGATCATAAACCATAATTGGAAAAAAGCCAACAAAAAGTCTAAATTTTACAAAATTTGCATGAATAAAAGGTGATCAACACATTTGTAAATTTGAAACATACAGTATATGAAATTGGAGATAACTAAAAGTAACCAATGGTAGAACAGCAAACGTCTTCATGATAATAGCCAATAAGAGAATAGATGGTCATAGGTAAAAATTGGAAATTGTGAGGGAATAGCAATTAGTTGATATCATAAGCAATTATTATTAGAATTTGTAAATAGTAATAAGTATGGAAAAATAGTTGGATATATAAATTGAGTAAGATAAACCTAAACAGTGAAATGTGACAAATTAGTGCGCGAATTCAAAATTTCAAATGGGAAAACAGGAAGGGAAACTTGTATCGAGGCAACAACAAACAAAGCCAACAAGGAGATTGAAAATAAAATTAGAAGGGAATCGACGCAACATTTTGAGAGAACAAAAATTGAAAGAATTCCAACATTTGAAGAGTAAAACCAGTATTACCTTAATTATATATCATTTCCACGTCTCCAAAGCTGATTTCCGCATCTGTATGGTTCCTGATTTATGGTATTGGAGTTCCTGATAGCGCTTGTAGTGACAAGGTATCCAGTTTCAGGGCATATCTTGAAACACCGACATCTCCAGCAGGTAAAAAAACTTTAATAGTGCATTTCCGGTCCTGAACTATTTCACCAATAACGTATTTCACATCTGAAGAACTTTATTTCACCTTATTTTGAACAATAACAGAAAACGTCACTCTCACGGAAAAAGTGAGGTTCTGTTTATCTATCCATGATCTGATTTATTATTTTTATCCGTGAATATTTGTTTGAATCACCCTAGTATAAGTTATTTCTCGTAGGCCAGGTATTTTAAGTCTTCCTGAATAAAGGAGATAATTGCTTTATGATATTTTGTTGTTTGTTTTCTCACAATGATCAATAACATACCAAAGACCATTCAGTAAACTGAAGTTAGCCAGCAGTGGCAAGTGGCTCTATTGCTTTGAACCGGCCACCTTGAGATAAGGGCGTACCAACTGTAGTTTAGCCGTGGTGAGGAAAATAATAATTGTTGGTAGCGTGACGAGAGAACAGTGACGTTCGCTGGCAATTATTATTACAGCATACAATACAGGGGCAGAAATATCTTTTTGTATCATATCAAATTGGCTCACAAAGAATAGCAAAGACTATTAGCTTCATTCATTATATAGAAACAATTTATATTTTTCAATATATCAAAACATTACAAGAGATATATATATATATATATATATATATCAATTTGTATGAGTTTTTTTAATGACCCTTCGACTAGTATTTTTCATCTACAGGTTAAAACAAATTATTTTATTTAAATTTCTGCTTTGCATTACGAAGGTATTGTAGGTATTCCGAGAAATTGTAGAATATATATATATATATATATATATTTTTAAAATTTTCAATCTACCTACCTACAATAACGTTCGTACGATGCAACGCAGAAATTTAATAATTTTGTTTCTAACCTGAAGATGACAAATACCATGTCGAAACTTATACAAATTGACCTTTATTCCGAGAAATTGAAGAATATATATATATATATATATATATATTATATATAAATGATTTCACAACTGACCAAGGTTAATAACGTAAAACAGATGCTGTACAACTGAATGCTGTCAGTCGCAATTAATCACTGGAATTTTTATATACTCAAAATCAAATATTCGTGATAAATTTGCACTTTTTGCCGCTCCCCTCAGTTATGCAGTTTTGGTAGATGTCATTGTCTGTAACTAAGGTCATGTCAATTAATAAATTCATTTCTTAGATTTCTTGCAATGATATATATGAAACAATGAGAAAACTATCACTCTTCATGTACCTATTTCTTTTTATTAGCAATTTCTCGGGGCTCCAAGTTATAACTAAATTGAGAACATGTGAACTCAACATATTATGTATATATACCGATTAATACAGGAAGGGAGAATCTCGGAAAGAAAATGTTCAAATTAACTTCTCATAATTATCTACTATTTTATGAATAATTCACATCATTTTCAACATGTTTGATTTGATATTGAATAATATATTAATAGCAATTTGTTGAATCATTAACGATAATCAGTACTGTCCCGGTTGAATATTCATTTTCTGGATACAATGAATATTTCAATTTCCTCCGCGATTTCGTTTTGTGAAATTTGCATCTTCTCGTAGGTGATATTTCGAATTGTTCTTCACCTACTATAATAAATGGATAGAATTTTGGACGAGGTTACCATATCTATCATCCATCAACATTATAGTTAAATCGTTTACTCACAGCTTCATTTGCTGTATCTTCTTTCACCATAAACAATTTCAAATCAACTCTCCTGAAATCACTTACAGCGTAAAACAGAAATTATAATCATCATATAATCCAATCAATGGGGGAAATTTATGATATATCAACAACATATATGTCGACATTAACGTGGGATTGGTAATTAAAATAAACAAATTGAATTACCTGACATAGTAATGGGCAGAAATTATGAATATTCGCTTACATAAAAATGACTTTGCATTCAATTATAGAATGAAACGTTCCCAAGTAAACGGTATAATTTGAAGATTAGTCTATAAAGTAGGCTATCCATATGCCGGTCATTAGCAATCTTCAAGCAGGGTCATTACCAGTAAAATTGTATTTTCAGGAAGAGTATGCTGGATCTGAGGGGAATTTTCGGCTTTCTACTCCAATAAAAGCGGAATTTGATAAAAAAATCCTTCGTAATTCACAGGTTCTCCATTTTTCCCCAATGGTCATTGATGAAGATATTGAAGAAGTTCCCACATAAAAAATGGGAAATGAGCATGAATATGTGACACATCATAGAAAGCTAATTTCGTATACCATGAAAAATATCTTATTCCTCAAGACTGTTCACTACAACTACCTATACAGTAGGTATGTGTTGGTTAGAATAGCCATCAGAAGTACTTTCCCGGCTTAAGCTTCGACGGACATTGGATTACTTCCGATGGATAATCTTGCAAAGTTCTTTACTTTGCAAACGTTTGTCAATTACCTCATTTGATCGGTTTCGGGAGTATTTGCCACTCGTCAGTACAGGACAGGTCAAGCAAATTTGAAATACCTCCAGCTAACGCCAACTCCACTGGGCAAATGTCGCGATGACATTAGTTTTTTATTCGGGAATATCACGCTATGCTAATAACCCACGGTGAAGCTTTTTGTGACGGTTATGTGGGTAATGTAGAAGAAATACTTTATGTTGAACGGTATTCAGATAGCCGACAGATAAATTCCTGAGGTTTTGTGACTGTGTCCTGAGGTTTTGTGACTGTGTCAGCCAAAAGAGATGAGAGGAAGAACACCCGATGAACTAACAGTTAGTGCACAGTATGTGCCTTTTTTTTTGTTACGCCCCATCAATTTTCAAAATAACACGCTGTTCATAAATACAAATTTCTCATAATGAACAACTTATATATGTCAATAAATTTAATGAACTGAATAACAATAATAACCAAATCCGACGAAATTCGTCCAGACAATTAGGAAAACAAATCTGAAGAAAAAACTCTGATATTATCATTGCGTTCCATCTACTGTGGACAATCACTCTGGCGGTGTTGCCAGCTGTTGGAAATGTCTCCATATTTCAGGAAATTTCTCCATATTTCATTTTTGGTGTATATCGGCTTGTAACCGTTACACCTATGAAATATTTTCGTGGGTTGAGGCGTTTCTACCTTGTGAAGAGCGAAGTCGCGGAAGAACTGTTTGTTGTGAGTTGGGATTAAGTTGCACTGCGAATGTTATTGGACTGAATAGTTAGACTGGATGGTTAGATTGAATGATCTTCCCACTTGAATGCACTGGACTGAATTGTATTTTGAATATCGGTGGACTGGTTTTCATATCCACGCAATTTTTCTTGATAATTGTACGATAATTAGTTTGTAATCGTCGAGGAATCACGGTAGGAATTTTCTCTTCTGTTAAATTTGATTTTGATAATAACATCTCAATGTAATGACCGTTATTTCGTATAAGGGCATAACTCCAAACAATTTAATGACGTTGCTGGAGTTATAATCCGCTCGGAAAAATTGTTCGCCAAAAATTGTTTCAATTTAGGGAAACGGTCGCTTATAGGTAGGTAGAAAGGCCTCAGCTGAAGATATTTACATAATGAAATATTTGAATTCGAATTAAAGAAACATTTGAAATTTACATGTAGGGAAATAAAAATGTTTGAAATATATATGAGTGGAATGATTTCCCCCACATTAAATACCCATATAAAGTTTTTGTTTCGGTATATGTATGCTCACGTGGAAAGAACGAACTATCTTCAGGAACACCTTGTATTGATGACTTGTGTTCACTGTTACATAACTAAATCAATGCACACGGCTATATTGAATTCCGAGGTATAGGTTTCATCGAAATGATAATTTCAAGTCCCTTAAAATCTATCGATCTCTGGGATTATACCAACCAAACTGTATACAGGGTGATTTATCCAATTTTTGGAAAATATACCGGTAGATTGTCCCCACCATACAGACTGAAAAACCTGAAAATCTTATTTATTTCTAAACAATTCCGATATATCGCGAAGGACTCAGTCAAATCACTGTTCCTTCGTCAAAGTGAGAACTGGCAGCCGAGCTGCTAAGGTTACAATTTAACTTTTGGTTTAAGTCGTACTACAAAATAGTGGAAATAAAGAACACAGCCACAAAAACTTTCATTCACTGCACCAAATGTAATAATCATATTCCTACGAAGTGAACACTGGCATATTGAACCTATATCAATCCAGAAAATGTATTCAAACATGTTACAATCTAGTGGCACGGAATCCTATTCACCTTTTGACTTAAAAAACACATACTGCGACAATTTGGGATACTGAATCATAATGTACAATACTAACGATACTGATTCCAACGTGTTAATGAAAACACACCAAATTATACATTCGTTGTTTGCAACATCTATTCTAACGTTATAAATTTTTTTGTTTTTTCATATGTTATGGAAGATAATACTAAAATAGTTATTTAATCAACTAGTGTATTAATGGTGGCGATTAATGATCGAGAAACTTCAACGCGAGAGCGAAGCGAGCGCGTTAATATTCGAGATCATTAATCGCCATTTTAATATACGGGTTGATTACAATTTTTTTTCGTCGACCTCGTTCCTGGGATCAACGTGAAATTTTCGATATCCATTTGCTTCAACTAGGAGGAAACTTACAATATTTGGATTTGAAAATACATGAATTTGACAGCCCGAAGGAATTTGAATAATATTTGAATTCGTGTATGTTTAGTTGCCTATACCACAATGATGCATTAATACAAAAGGCAACCATTAATAGGTCATTAATGGTCGATTTCGGTGTATGTTTGGTTGCATATATCACAATTATGCATTAAAAGATAAATTGAAGGTTAATAGGGGCCATTAACGATCGATTTCGTGTAGAATAAACAGACTCGTTAGAAGAAACTTTATTCTGACTCTTTATTTCTCTACTTCACAGCTTATTTATTCCAAAGACTATAAGGAAATCTTGATATTTCAACACCAATTCTAAAGGTTTCGAGTGAAAATATAGTTGGTTTTTTTCGGCTCACAACTCGCTAGATTTGCACAAACTGGCCTTATGCGCCCTATCTTTCCCAATAATAAATAATCAAACACGGACCTGCATCATCGCAAATATTCTTCATCTCCAAATCTCACCGAGACGATGCATAAGCTTTCGTGTTGCAAATTATAGTCCGAGAGAGTTAAACTTTTAATGGCTCCCGTAACCTCTGGTGGAAGCGCAATCACGCAATGTTACTCGATTTTTTTTTTATTTTTTGGCTCATTCGAACTGCCGTTGCAATACCAGGTACCGAATGAATGGTTAAAGTGCTACAGAGATGATACAGATGCGTTTGAATATTGTAGATATAGCAATATCTCAAGCGTAATAATATAATCGTAAATTTGCTCTATCTGGGCTCAATGTTTGATAATTTTTGGGATACTACGTCATTTTGCCTCCTGAATACGAATCTGCAATCAAATTGGCCTCCCAAATACTTTCGAGCCTTTCAAAGGTCAACTAGGATCATTTTTGTTCTTCCTCTGCAATAGAAACATTTTTAATTAAATTTTGTGATCTTTTATAGCATTCTTATCTTCTAATGCACCCTTCTGATATTTTTTGAAACACCGAAAAATATTTGAACGTTTATAATACGGTATATTCCCTCTCAAAAATCAAGTTACCTGTTTCTGTTTCTAACCCCATAAACATGTGCCATCCGCAGAAATGAGGGAAAAATATATGAAGATTTTTTTCAATGTAAAATCACAACAAGAAATGCCTCTAGACTATTGCTAGTGGTTAATCTATTTTTTATATAATTGTATTGTGTATTATTATTGAATATTTATAGGAAAACAAGTATGATTATCAGCTATAAAGGACTAATCGAAAATCTTCAGTGGTATCTCTATTTTCCTTTCACTAATGAAATGTCTTCTATAACTTGATTATTTCTGTCAAATTCTTAAAATTTGAATTTTTATTATTACCTATACTTATTACATGCATCTGAATCAATCTCAAATTATCTCAATGCCTTTCAAAGAATACAATGAACCCAGCCAGTTCCTCATTTGAAGACGTTAAAATAATAGCATATTACACAACTAGAAATTTACATAGCAGATTGCTCGTAAAGATACCGGAATAATTCATATTTCATGCCACTTTGCCACTTTACTACTTGACATTGTTAGCCTCTGATAATTAAATGTGTGTAAAACTTGTCTCATTCATGAATCATTCACTATTGAGTGCCTTTCGCATTACTTTGAGCTTATCAAAAGTAAATCGAGTATGGTGTGCTTTGCCACTGGTTACGGTAAACAAATGAACAACGATTTCACACATGCTGTCCGATTAATCGAGGTAGCCGTGTGCATGGCGCGATCGCATTGCCAGTGAGGCTTATGCACAATTTAATAGATTCGTTCGTTTTTTATTCTAATGAACTGGTGAATAGCTAGTGAATAATCGCCTTTTCGATCAGATTGGCCTGATGAAAATTGACTCCACTCGGCACATATGGTGGTGGTATAAGAAACCCCATCTTCACGATGGGGAGCAATTTGATAGTTTGGAAAATAACACTGCGATCTTTAGAACTTGTAAAAGTATATATTTTGCCATTGTCGATTAACACACTAGATGGCGCAGGGCTTTCTGTGTAGCGCACTACTTGCATTATCACATGGAAAGTCGATATATACTCCAAGCTATAGTATACTTCTGAAACGAGAGAGGTACCTGAGAAATGAGGTTCCTGTACCATTTTGCTACAGTGTGTACATATAGTAAGCCATATAAAGCACAAAGATGTGTGTAAGTTTTCCACCATTACCTGGATGGTTTTTTTTTTTTTTTATGTTCTGGTTCCCACGAAAAGGGATATCCTGTAATGTTCAGAGAACATCGGGGGAACCTAGGGAAAGAAGGTAGGAGTTGGGGTTTCTTAAATTTCTGAAGGTTGTATGCCTCGGGGAACACCTCCCTGGGGCAATGAGTTCCAAAGCCTCGCTGTTCGTTGGATGAACGAGTCTTTGGAAAGTGATGTTCTGCAGGTCTCCAAAGTGACAACGAAGGTGTGATGACTGAACTCTTGACGGGTTAATCTCGAAGAGACTGCCAAAGCAGGAACGATTGTTGATATTTCAGAAGAGCATCGCCCATGAAAATATCTATAAAATAGAGACAAATCGCCAACTTTTCTACGGTGTTCCAGACAAGTGAGCGAGTTTGTAAGCGAGGCATCACCGACGAGACGAATTGCCCTTTTTTGGACAGAATCCAATAGCCTCAGGATATGTTTAGGTGCCGCACTCCAAATATGGGAACAGTATTCCAGGACAGGTCGGATCTGTGCCTTATAGATCATAAGCAGCTGACTGGGGGTGAAATAGCTCTTGGCACGAAACAAAAACCAAGTTTTGGGATGCACTTTTGGCAATGGACCTCGTGATTTTCCCAGGAAAGGTTATTGCTGATAGTAATACCAAGCATCGATATGGATGGCTTCAGTGGTATGGTTACTCCTGACAAAGTTATGTTAGGCACAGTGAGATCGGCTTTTCTAGAGAAAAGACATGCTTGGTTTTGTTTGCATTGAATTCTACCAAGTTATTGGATCCCCATTCGAGAATTGTTGCTAAAGTCCATATTTATATTATTAACATTTCTTCCTCGTTCATTTCTGGTTTCACGGGCTGATATAGGGGCCCCCTGGAAGAGAAAGAGGTAAGGAGGGTACTATCATCGGCAAAGCTGTGTACTGGACATGAAGTTGCTTTCAAAAGGTCGTTGAGGTGAAATAGAAATAGTGTTGGTGCGAGAATAGATCCTTGCGGAACACCAGCATTTATGAGTAGAGTGTCAGATGAAACTCCATCGACCACTACATGGAGAGACCTGTTTGAGAGAAAACTAGCAAGCAGAGAACACAGCTGGGGGCAAGCCATAAGACGGAAGCTTGGCGAGGAGTCCCTGGTCCAAACTCGATCGAACCCTTGGAGATATCTAATGCCACAGCAAAGTTCCCATATTTTTTCAATAGATAGCTGCCATTATGTGAGACGTAAGCGAGCAGGTCACCAGTTGATCTCTGATGGCGGAAGCCATATTGCCTATCGTTGACAATTCCTGAGTCTTCCAGATATTTCATGAGCACGATGTTGATGGCTTTTTTCCCTGACCTTTGAAATAAAGATAGCAGTGCGATAGGTCTGTAGTTGCTAGGTAGGGCCTTTTGCCTTTTAGGACTGGCTGTACTTTTCAATTTTCAATACGGAAATACCCCCAAATTGTAAGAGTGGTTGAACAACTTGCAAAGAACAGGTGTTAGTTCAGGGCACATTTCTTGAGAACAATCGGCGGGATTCCGTCAGATCCACAGGGGTTTGTTGGTGTTGAGACCCAGCAAAATCTTTCTGATAGTACGCTGGCGAAAGGTAATCTCGGGCATGTGGCTGTCAATAGGTGTAATGTTCGGGGGTTGTTTTCCCGATGAATCCAGAGTGGAATTTCCAGCAAATAGGTGCGCAAAGATATTGGCTTTTTTCTGGGCAGTCGTTGCTAGTGTTCCATCTTCTTTGGTTAGAGGAGGAAATGAGCTGGAAGTGAAGTTTCTTCCCACATGGATGGAACTATGAATATCGCATACTGCAGTCCGTACATAGGGTAAGGTCATATATAGAACAACAGCGTTTATAAATGAACCACAATAATTGTGTAAAAATTCAAAACTTATTAAGAACATTATTACTGCAAGTATATGTAAAATTAGAACCATAGTTACAGCAAGAACACAAAAAGACGACAACATGACACAAGATACATATTTGAAAGTATAAATCACACTGAAAACATCTAAATATTCTTGATGAGCATATTGAAATTTTCAGTCAGCTAACATTTTGTTCTATTAATAAATATTATGTTACTGACAGGTTAAAGCCATGGTTATAGCAAAACGGAAAAGCTAACTGCAGAGATGGCAGTATGTTACAAGATACATATTATAGGTTAACATGAGTCATAATGAATCATCCAAATATTCTTGAAGAGAATAGTAACATTTATTGATTAGCAGACATTCGAATTTTGCGGTTCTGTGGTTAGGTATTCTCAAGTGACCACCATGGCGTTGTGATAAGCATGAGAAGAAGCATTTGTTTCGAAGTATTTCAAGTTGCTTCTATTGAATTTCACACACTTCAAAATATTTATGGGGCAGTAAGAAATTTCTCTCTTATAAATACTGATTTGCTACTGTTCGGTAGTCAATCAGATCAAATATTCTACTAAAATTCTTCCACAACCCCATGACATTATGGTGAAAGAAATGTGTAAACATTGCATAATAAATGCTTAACATACTTTCTGTGGCTACACAAGTTTTCATCTGCTTAATTGCAAGAATGCTGAATTCAGTTTCTTGCATATGTGATTGATATGAAGATCCCAGCTTAACCTTTCATCTAGGAATGTTCCCAAGAATTTTCCTCTGGCGACATGGTTATTTCATCAATATGAATTATTCCGTGAGGGATATTATCCTTCCTATTGGAAAATTTCATTGATACAGACTTTTTTGAATTTGACATCAGTTGATTCCTGTCACACCATGATGTGAATGTATCAATGATTCTGCCGACATTTGCTACTAAATCATCTGGTTCACGACTAGCAACTGTAATCGTTGTGTCATCAGCAAACATAGTTATTTGGCAATCAGTTACATGTTCGGGCAAGTCGTTGATGAATAGTACAAAAAGTAAGGGTCCTAGAATTGACCCTTGCGGAACTCCTAAGCTGACATCGCGCTCACTAAACATGTAAATGTTATTTCTTACAGTTATACTGCGTCCATCCATGTATGATGTCATCCAAGTCATTATATTATTTGGAAACGCAAGCATTTTCAACTTTCTGCTTAGGAAGTTTTCTTTCTTTTTTCTGAAACCATGCTGGTTACCACAAAGTAGGTTGTTTATTTCCAAATAATTCATCATCCTAGTAGTAATTACTCTCTCGAATAACTTCGAGAGTGAGCAGAGCAGGAAAATTTGTCTGTAGTTGTCTAGCTCTCTATTATCTTATTTTTTGAACAGAGGAATTATTAGCGCCTTTTTGAACTCAGTGGGAAAATAGCCTCGCAGGTAAGACTGGTTTAGTAGATAAGAAAGAGGATATTTTATCAGATCTATTGTACTCTTGATTGTAATTATAGAGAGTTCGTCTATACCAGATGACTTTTTATTTTTCATTTTGAAATGGGTGAATGATATCAACATTTATAATGGTGGTACAGGGAAGAGATAAGTTTTGATCGAAGTGATCGGCCAATGTCGATTCAGCGGCCTTCGAGAAGGGATCAGCGAACATTTCGCTACCTCCTGCGCATCTTCAACAATATTCAGGTTGTGCTTAAGAGTGATGGCATCACCGTCACAAGACAATTTCTTTTTTTTCCTAACTCACTGTGAATTATGTTCCATGTCTCTTTTGTTTTATTTTGAGCGTTATTTATCGTATTCGGTCTTATGTTTGATATAAAGCTTCATTTCCATCGGAAATTCATAAGAGATCCACAAAGATCACATTCTATGAGTACTAGATATAACATGGGCGTATGATATCCGTTATAGATATCCATATTATGTGTGTGTGTGTTACCTGAGAAAACACATATTGTTGTCTCATCTTCCTCCCAGTGTTTTACTCATATAAGTTCCTTCCTTTACATTCTTTGAATATTCAGAACAACGTACATAAACCTATGTATTCGAATGCAAATCACATGTTTCTCCATTCATCTCGGCATTTTTTCTCGACACACATTGAACCTGGATTTTATGCTTTGAACACAAGATATCCTGTTTTTTGCCCGTATAATAGAGCAAGCGGAAGCGAGACCAGACCTTCCGGTGATCCATCATTTCTGCACTTGAAACAATACCTTTGTGTACAACATGCATATCTTTTCCTTCCTATTCACTTGCATGTTGCATGCGTATCTAACATGGGATTTCCAATTCTTCGATGGAGATAATCGTACAGACCGATAACTTGAAAGTAACTGGGAAAGTTCGAGAATGATACACATAGAAAATACTGATAAAATAATAATGAAATATTATTCCATTTTCCGAACTATACATATATTATTTTAGTGAAATTCTATTTCCATGAATAGTGTGTTTGGTTTGAGGAAAATCCTTTGCCTTCTACTTCTTCATTTTGTCTGAAAAAAACAAATTCATATTTCAAATCTATTTGAAATATGGTTACATTCCACTTAAAAACGAGAAGACAGCTCATCTTCTGAAACAAGTTCGGGAGTTAGACTGTACCTACTGATTTAATGGGTTCATGAATTGATCTCATATTTTGAAGTACGAAAATTGTGGTGTTTGGAATTAGATGTTTTCGGAAAAGGTGATTTCAAATGTATTCCATATACAGGGTGATTCAAAAGTACTTTGACAAACCTCAGGTGATTCCTCACAATATTCTAATATGAATTGTCCAAATAAATATACGTCCGGAAACGCTTCGTTTCCAAGATACAGGGTGTTAAAGTTTTATTTTTATTTTCGTTTTTTTTAAATAACTTTTGAAATACTAACCCTAATTGAACGAAAATTGGTATTGAGAGGTTTTTTGAGGTGTCGAATTCGAACCTGATGTTATTATTGCTCTTACTCGTAGGGGGCGCCACCTTCACGTCTTTTTCTTCTTTGAAGATTCATAACTTTTTGAGCGTACTTCTAGCACATTTTTCAGTGAAAAAAATCAATTCCTCTATAATATCTACGTAAAAAAGCTACGCTTGTTACAAGTCGCTATAAGCAACCGTTTTCTAGATATTTGGACTTGAAAATTTCAAGTCGATTATTTGATAATCGATGCGTGTTGAAGTTATCATTATTTTGCATTTTTCACAAGAATGCTTAGGAAATGAATTTGACGTTGGTAATTTCATATTATGTGACAGTTAAACGTTTTGTTGTTTTGTTGAAGTTTCTGTAAGTTTTAAAACACTAATTTTGAAAAAATGGATTATTTAAATAATAATGCTCATGTGGCCGATATGCATTTCGTTTATGGCCTTGCGGATGGCAATGCGCGCGAAGTAAGACGTATTTACCAGGAGCGATTTTCTAATCGAGTACTGCCTTCAGCTCCAACATTTACCAGTCTCCACCATCGTTTGGCAGAAATTTGGCAGAAATAGGTAGCTTTAAGAGGGCATCTGATATTATTGGAAGACCACGAGCAGTAGAACCCCAGAATTGGAAGAAGCTGTTTTGAACGCTCTCGAGGAGAAACCAGAAACAAGTACAAGAATATTTGCTGAAGCTCTCAATTCTACTCAGTCCACAGTTTGGAGAATTATCCACGATCAACAATTTTATCCATACCATATTCAAAGGGTTCAAGGGTACAAATTCATTTCCTAAGCATTCTTGTGAAAAATGCAAAATAATGGTAATAACTTCAGGTAATCGACTTGAAATTTTCAAGTCCAAATATCTAGAAAAATGTTGCTCATAGCGACTTGTAACAGGGGTAGCTTTTTTACGTAGATATGATAGAGGAATTGATTTTTTTACTGACAAATGTGCTAGAAGTACGCTCAAAAAAGTTATGAATTTTCAAAAAAAAAAATACATCTAGGTGGAGGCCCCTACGAGTAAGAGCAATAGTATCATCAGGTTCGAATTCGACACCTCAAAAAATCTCTCAATACCAATTTTCGTTTAATTAAGGTCAGTATTTCAAAAGTTATTTGAAAAAAACGAAAATAAAAATGAAACTTCAACACCCTGTATCTTGGAAACGAAGCGTTTCCGGACATATATTTATTCGGACAATTCATATTAGAATATCTTGGAAACAGATAAACTTTTAGAGAGAATCTGCCAACTAAATTGAAATTTAGTACTTCTAAATAAGAGTAAAGCCTTCAATCTTGAAAATTAAAATCTCCTATCAAAACTGCACTTTCTTGGTTTTCAACTCTATACATACAATTATTGGAAAGCTACTTGCGAAGCAGAGGATAGATGGTTGTGTATTTGCCATTGAAGCTACGGTATGTGGTTTTCTGCAAGGCAATATTTTAGGTCCTAAACATTTCACACTATTCATATTTAAATTTAACTTCTGTCTTCATATCGTCCTGAGTTCATCTGTATTCTGATCACATAGAAATCTACATAATTTTCCTAGAGCATAATTCAGCAAAGGAAAGTATGTATACAGTGCGGTTTTTAATAGCCCCCCCCCCCGTTAATTCAAGAACGGGTCGACGTAGAACAATGAAAAAAAAAAAATTAAAAAAGATATAATTTCCAAAATTTTTTTTTTTGATTGTTGAAAAGAGAATTGAGTTATATTTTCAACAATGTGCCACTTGACCCCCCATGCTATTTGAAATTTTTAAGTTGATGTGCCCCCCCCGCGCCATATCGGGCATTCACAATGCTTTTCATTACAAAAAGTAGAATCGGTGGTATCATTCAATACTTTTTTTTCATTGTTCTACGTCAATTCGTTCAAGGGGTCCGCACTTATAGAATAATCAATAGGATATCGATATTATTTCACAACACTTGATTGTGGACTACGTATCAATTTTAAAAAACTTTTGCCATATGTATGGCTCTGCTTTATAAATAACGGAAATTGAATCAAACTTTACTGTTCATATTCACATCTATAATATGGGTAGCATATGCAAAAAATATTGGTGCATATTTCGATAACCTGTTTTTTCCACTTTCATGTCATTCTTCAGATTGAAATCTACTAATTCTAAGAGATCCTAATCGAAATAACAAGTTACTTTTAGAAAATAATTTGATTTATCCATATATTGGAGGGTATCGAGAACGCATGCTTGCTCTTTGTTTGCAATAGTTTGAAGACCCTATTCAATAGCTAATAACCTATTGAACACTGCAGATCGTGTCCAATATCTAACAACAATATTTAATTTAAATAGTTGTAGTATATGAATAATCAAATCAAAAGGAGCTTTGACGAACACCAAATCAATAAAAGTAATGATACTTTAATACCGAACATTATAAAATAATTATTGCACATTTTACCTGAACCAATAATAAATTTCCTAGAACTGTCGAGTCTATTCATAGTCAGAACGGGAACTGAACAGCTTTGCATATAGATCAAATAGTTTGTAACTTATGCAACATTAATAAAAGGAAAAAACCTACCTAACCCTGACCTTTTGTGCCTTTTAATTTTCTTGAACGATATATACTATTCTAGAAATTCCAGGCTGCTATAGACTCTGATGATTTTTCATATTCAATCGCATCACACAGTAAAATTGTCTGTTTTAAGTAAACGATGAATTCACTCAATATTTCTTTCGAATAGAACCTGGGTACATAGTCTGAAATTGATGATGGAAACATAGGGCCTACGATAGCAGACAAACAGAAATCGGAAGCAATCATTCAAAAGCATTTGAAATTATTTTGCATTATTATAAAAGTATAATATTAAAGTGCACAACGATATTCTTCAGCATGGATTTCTTCAGAAACGTTGCACCGTTACAAATTTCACAATAACATAATATACTTAGCTGAATTTGAAACTCTGACGGCCAAATGGAATGGCCAAATTTAATCCGGTATTCTGTTGAATGAAATTCGAAATATAACTTCAATACATTCAAAATCTAAATAGAAAGTCTGAAGAATTTTGTCCTGCATCTGGGGTGCCTCAAGGATAGTGCATTGAACCTCTTCTCGTTGTTATTAATGATTTTGTACACAATTAAAACATGTGCGCAGATGACACGGAAATAGACAGCAAAATCAATTCCATGATCGATTGGGAAGCTTTGCAATTTCAAAGTATTAATAGTGTTGTGTGCTAAACCAAGATTTTGGAGCCACTGTTGATGCTTAATTCTCGCCGAATAAAGATAATATGCTGTGTTCGTGTTATTAAATGATTTCATTATGAGAAATTTCAGATAATATACAATTTATTTTATACTGTTCAATTTATTTCATATCTTCTTTATATTATCAAAATAATGGACGCTAGCTAATATCATCTGGAAACCACCATAATACATTCATTCTATCAAAAAAATCCAAAGAATATTTTTGAACCTACGATTTTTCAGAACGCGTAAAATGTTATGTTAACAAAACTCGAAATTATTCCCATATTCGCCTCTGTCGATTCTTGTAACCTTCGAAATTCATATTTCCGATGGAGTTGGAACTATTTCAGAGAAAGTGAAAGTAAGCCTCGCTTCTTCTCATTTACGAATGAATATTATTAAAAAAGGAACAAACATCCCATACAACAAGAACTGGCACAAATTAATGACACAAACTCGGTCGTCTGGTCTACTATGATCTGTGTGACACAGGAGACAGGCAGTCTCGTTACATAATGTGCGTAGTGCAATGCTGTTTAGCATAACAGGTAGTCTCGGCTATGAACTAGTGGGCGGATGGCGACAATTCCGAAAGAAATCGATGCATTTCGATATTCGGTGACCCACAGCAAGACATTTGCACCTGTGCATCGAGAAGGCTGTTGACCGCTGACTTACAACCCAACCCGTCTTTCCAGTTTCTTGCGGAGATGCCGAATTAAGAGGTGTTTCAGTGGAGATGATACTTCCCATGCTAGAGGCGAGTTTCGCCGAATGACGTGAATCAATGTATTGAAAAAGTTGCTTGGTGAATGAAACAAAAACGTTTTTCCCGTTAATTTATGGGTGACATAACAGATCAAGGTAGCGATTTTTGCAACAATTTTAAGATACCGCTATTGACAATGGAGGATTTTGTCCGAGGGTTCAGTGCTGCCACCACAACATAACCTCAAAATAATCCTCGTATTCCAAACACCTTCGGAAACATCAGAATAATATTAAAAGCATGAAAAATAGCAAAAGTATCATATTTATTGTATGAGAAAACGTGAGCATACTGAGATCGGAAGCTTTGTGCCATTCATTTCATTGCCAATAATGGAACGTAAATTTTACCTGACAGAAGTTTTGAATATCAGGTGGAACATCGCGTTTTTTGCTATTATTGGTGGTGGCACCTATGGACACTTCTCTGATTAATTACCTCTTTGGGCCCATATATGATTGTGCTTTTGTGATATTGAAGGAAATTTTGAATTCCTGGATAGCGACACTATACTCTGTTTCCTAATGTGAGAGAGTGATAAAATGTAAATTTGCAATGACACCACCCATTAAACAGGGTGGACAACTTAAAGGTTGTAATGTACACTTGCAGTGATAGTTTTTAAATTTCGTACTTCAGTTATTTGAGACGTACACACCCCGGATTGGCCCTAAATTAGGGTCACCTTAATTATCATAACAACAATAACAACAGAAAGATGAGCTTTGTGAATGTATAAATTCATGTGACAGCGGCGTAACTATAGGTAGTTTATTAGAATAATAAGTATTATAATAAATATACATTATTATAATTATAGAGATAGGCAGATAATTGAGATATTAATTATTCTACTATTGAGTAGATCAAAACTTACATAAAACTAATAATAAAAGGAAAATAGATAAGTTGAAATACATCTTAATATTTATAAAAAAATCTACTATTCACAATACAACAACGTAATTTTCAAATTTTAGCCATCATATTGCGAGTAGTCCGATGAACTATCGTCGTTGGGGTCCAGAGAAATAATGAGGGGCTACAGTGTTTTCTAGCATGTTATTAGCTTCCCACATTACTTCTTCTATTCCAATCACATGTTCGATTCCATTTTCTGAAATCCACTGTCTCTTATTTTAAAAGTATTGTTATGCCTTGCTATACTTTTACTCGCGCACCACACCAATTCTATAAACTTTAGATTTAACCTTGTACGCCTATGGAATACGGCGAAGTCGACTGGTTTTACAGTTCAATAATGATTTATAACTCTCTCACATTAGGAAACAGAGTATAGCAAAGTACGATCGCAAAAAATAATTCCGGATGACCCTGATTTTTCGTAATATTAGTTATTCACATTTGATCATTAAAGTTAGTTGTATAAGATAACTTATCGCTTTGTATCCCAATAGTTGTTTACTGAACAGTTCACTGATAGAGTTTCTTGTCATTTTGATTATTTCAATAATAAAAATGGATGTCGATTGAGTTTGCCAATCTATTTGGTTATAGAGGTATTCAAAATGTTTCTATCGTCTGTAATTTCTGGTGCCCCAAAAAAACATACTGAAATTGGTCAAAAATATCCACTGGTAGTAGCAGCAATAGGGAGGATTTTTTCCACATATAAAGAAAGTTTTCGAAAATTTCAATAGTTTTGTTCTCCCAATCCAAAATTTTTCCAGTAAGCAGTCTCATCAATCGGACCCAATCAAAGACATGAAAATGTAAATTAAGTTAACATAAAAGGTGAACAAATCTTCGTCCATGCAATGTTTCCTCAATAAAGTTATTTGGAGATGGGAAATTATAAAATCAAAGGAGTATGAAAAAAACGAAGGAATCTAGTATTTATGATATCTTACCCATATATATATATATATATATATATATATATATAAATATATATATATATATATATATATTTATATTATATATATACGAAAGGAGGATTAGAGGAGAAAAAATTGTTTTTTTTTATCTCTCTCCTGAGGTTGCAGTCAGTTCAGAAGGCCAATGTAATGAGTACTCTCTGTTATTTGTCAAGCTTTCGAAATTAATTTTATTTCATTTTCAAGACATCTAGAAACAAGAAAACAATTGCTAATCACAAAAGGAACTTGGAAGAGTATAAGAAACTTACCAACGAGAGACTGTTACAAATAAAAAATAGCGAAACACATATAATATTAAGACATACTTAAAATGCAATTCACTAAGATACTAATTTTCTCATATATATACATATATATATATATATATATATTATATATATATAATTATATATATATATATATATATAGAAATCGAAAAATTTTTTTTTGACTTGATACTGAATATAGAAAAATTAATGGAAAAAAGTTGAAAATAAATGCCTATTCAACAAAGAGCAGAAAATAACTACTTTCCTGGCTAATACCACGCAGAATGTTGAATTATATCTGCTTCGACACCTATGCAATAATTATTCATATAAATGAATACTAAATTGCAAATGGTTCTTTCTAAAGAAATGATTGTGTTTAGCTTTCTTTCTGCCACCAGGTGCCGTTTCGAAGGTAGTTTTTAAAATTCACCCCGTTACTTTTCCCATTGTGGACTAAAGGATGGCTGTGTTGATGTTTAATTCAGTCTGCCTTCAGCCTAGGATCTTCGGATCTTTGGTTGGGACTGCCCTATACTGATGAGGGCCAACAGCACGAAACCGGTCTAAAGGTGTCAGGAGAGACTGAATTAAGCTAAACACATCATGTCTTTTAGAAAGAAACATTTGCAATTTGGCATTCATTTATATGAATTATTGCATAGTTGTCGAGCAGATATAATTTAACATTCTGCGTGGTATTAGCCAGGAAAGTAGTTGTTTTCAGCTCTTCATCTACCAACCTGTAGTTCAATGTATATCAAACTGCCATGGAGAAGACTTTGGGAATTTTTACTCTTTGTTGAATATTCCTCTCCATTTTGCGAAAACAGTGGCTTTACTCTGTATAAATGCATATATTCAAGCGATCGTAATATTTTCAAGTCTGAAAATATTTTTCTTTGGCGAATTGGAAACATTTTCAACCTTAACAATGGCAATGATGGGTTCAAGTCATAATGCTTCTAAATTAAATTTCCTTTTATTGAGTTAACGGTAAGTTGCTTGTACTATAATGCAATAATAAAATATTCATTCTAGTTGGTATTCATCAAATTTTGTATTCAGAATCCTCAATCACCATTTATTGAAATAGCACAACCAGTACACAAATGAATGAAGCGGTATAATTTAAATAACATGCGATTCATTAATCCCCTCCATTTACGTCATTATCGAAATTGGGAAAAATTACCACATTCATATTCAGATTGCATTCCGAATTAAATTACCTCAAGCTTGTATCTGATATTCGATATCTTCTATATCCTGCGTATGTTTCCAACAACTCAATAATGGGAAGCTGTTGTAGCTTTTTATTGTTGTAGATCATGAACCACTTTCGAAAAAACTGCCCTGTATCTCACATCAAATATATTTTAATGAAGGTCCCACAGAGATCAGTTATAGACCCATTCCATTTTTTTATATATTCAATAGACCTGACCACTATTTAGAATTGGAGGATTTTGTCTTGGAAAAAATACGACTAATAGAATTAAGTATGACTAGGTAAATATATTAGGTATTATACTCAGAAATAGTTGAATGAGGGTGTGATTGTAATTACTTATACTATACTTCAATACCAAAAAATCAAACATTCTCAACTTCACCCTAGTGATGACTGTACCCCTATGGGACCTTTTTCAGAAAACAAAAATCACTTTAAAATCCTAGAAATATTCATAACGGAAATGAATGCATTGGCTTGTCACTGACTGAGATTCACTCTTGGAGATTCCGTGATCAACAACGTTTTTAATCAGTGTTCACCATTATTGTGAAGAGAAGGATTTACTTCAGTTGCATTTTCATTCTGAAATCTATTCAATTTATAAAATTCAAAAGATGAATGTATCATATATCTCAAGAACCCAGGAAAGAATAAATATATATAGAAAACAGTATAGGTGCATTTTACTATGAAGCTACTGTGATTTATATTAGATGTTAGCTGCTTAGACAATGAAGTATATATCTCTCTTTCATTCCAAATAATGTCGGAGGAAAACAGAGGACCATCCCTACTACCAAACTCTCTTCTGATCACTTTGACCCATTGATGCCTCATCGTTTCATAAAAACACCGACGAGGTCGTCACTCTTTCGTCTCACATTACGCAAGCAGTAATAAAATAAAATCGGGGTATCTATATCTTCGGAACAAGCGAGCATCGGCAGCAAAGCCAGCGGTTGAAATTCATCCTTCGAGTTTGAGGCGACAGCCAAAACAGCATTGGCGATCACGATCTGTGATAAGAAATACTGGTCCAAAAGCGAGAGACAGCGATATCTCTGATCACCCGGCTGCAAAATCAGCAGTCTGCATCGCGATCGAGAAGGCCGAGCCACCCCGAGTTGACAGTGACGAACGAGAGAGAAACTCAACTGGCGGTCCACTAATAAAAATGTCCCGAGATGTGACGCCACAGTGGATCAAAACGGGCCAAAAGATTAATTCGCGTGAGTTCATAACAGAGCAAAGCGTCACCCAGTATTTATCAGAAAAGATCCGAGAAATGTTACATTGAATTTGTTCTTTTCATAATTTCGCGGAATGGTTTCCCAGAAATGATAATGATAAACTATCTTCATTCCATGAACAAAACCATATGAGATTGGTAGAAATATGCGAAATACAAAAAATTATAGATATAACATTCTGCCTTTGAATTCCATGGTACTAGGTTTGTTTCATCTTGCAAATTATAGATGTCGCTATATAGAATTCGTTGTATTTAACATATATTTCCTTTGCCGGAAGATATTAATTCTCCGAGTGATTGGATTTAATTTCGAGAAAGATAACATAGTTGTCCAGATAAAAACAGCTGCAGCTGGATGGTGGCTTTCTCGCAGTGAAATCAAGGTCACTCCCCTTTTCTAGTGGTAGAAATATTTGTTATATATTTTAATATATTACGCTTGTTCACATAACCACGGACATTACTCTTTGGAGTATATTCAGAAGAAATAGTTTATTAGCCATTTGGCAGCCATCAACAGGAATTGAAATGATCAATAATCAATAGGTAGTAGATCTATCAATATCTTCAGATATTCAGATCCTTATTGCAGAGTAACTAGAAGAGCTATAGAGATCTGATCAAATGTGGGAGAACATCACAACAAAAACAAGAAGATCTGTGGATAAAGATAAACTAATGGAAGAAGTCTATGAAATACAAATATCGTTCTGATCAATAATAAGCAAAGCAATAACTGCATTTGAGAAAATGAGAAACGTGTTTAATTGTGAAGATCTGACAAGATTGAAATACCGATGTATTATGAGTACGTATGATTGTAAGCATTCGAGATGTAGACATACAGGAGAATCCTAAGAATACACTGGGTTGTTAAAATAACGAATAAGGAAGTGTTGAGAAGAAGATAATTTGGAAAAATTGAATCACATAATTGAAATAAGGAATCTGCAATACTTATGCGAATAATCAGTGCAATAACTTTTGGAGCTGCACCGTTAGCTATAATAATTATAATGATAATAACCAACATTCTCA
This sequence comes from Gonioctena quinquepunctata, assembly GCA_018342105.1. Taxonomy (NCBI): domain Eukaryota; kingdom Metazoa; phylum Arthropoda; class Insecta; order Coleoptera; family Chrysomelidae; genus Gonioctena; species Gonioctena quinquepunctata. The sequence continues at coordinate 342,241 of JAFIRS010000252.1, forward strand.
AAAGGGGCGACACGATGAACAAGAACATAACCCAGTACCTTATTCAGTATTTTTTGTAGTCAACTTAAATAATGTCCAAAGGGAGATATGAGTTAAGAAAGATCTGAGATGAGTGTGGCATTGGAAAGAAGATTCCAAAGATAGAAGAAAGTGACGAAGAATAATGAAAAAACTCGAAGACAAGGGCCAATTGGCCTGCAATTCTATTTTGGCATTAGCTAAATCGTAATGAATAAGAACTTACATATTAAAAAGAAACTATTTTATACATAATATAAGGAGAGATGGTTTCAAGCATATAAACGCGAATTATACGAGATATGAATATTAATTTCCATAGTTTGAACACTGAATGATTTCTGAAAATTAGTTGATTCATAACTAGACACAACCAGGTTTTTGAATTTTTCAAATATTATGTACAAACCGAACATTCGCCATCTGTAATTGTAACCATTTCTTATCGCGAACAGGAATGGGGAAATACTCACAGAATAAGTAAGTCACATGAGAATTTCCTCATTCGGATTTACCACAAATGAATTAAATGATATTTGAATCATCTTACCTAAATTTTTCGAAAAGTTTCTACAAGAATAAGAAATTGAAATCACAAAGTAGACAATGATGGTCTAAGGACGTTACCATGTATAATTTTCAGCTATGTCCATTAAATTCATTCCATTTTGTTATATATTTATATATATATATATATATATACATTCTCTAAAAAAATTTTACATGATTGGTGTAAAATTAATCGGACTGAAATCTGTTAAAGATTTTGGGAAATTATAAGCAATAAAATTGTATAATGTGTTTAATCTATACTCCTGGCAAAGTGATTCTGAGAATTAGGCGAAATAAAAAAAACACAGTGATTAAACCCAACTGAAACTTTTGTTGTTCTTTTTCTTCTGATCATAAGATTATGTTACATTTTTGTCGATTCTCCATGGGTATTTTCCAGTTTTAAATATTCTGTGATTTTCTTTCCATTTCTAGAAATCATTCCATGTATATGTTTCTTCTTGTATTTATTTCGCTGCCATTTTTTCATGTCAATCCTGATAGTTGTCGTAAGAATGGTACATAATTCATTCTACATTCTTCCACTTTCCTTCATTCATTTTGATTGCGTTGTTTCTATTCACATCAATTAACATTTTTTGAAGTTGGATTTTCTATTGCTGGTGGATAAAAATTACAAACATGGATTTTTAGAACAAATAAATCTCTCCCAAAAACAATTGTGAGCATTTGCTTTCGTGTTTATTTATCCCACTGATCATATGGCCATCAAGTTTTATTAATTTTATTCATACCGTATTTTTTACTTTTTCATTTTCATGAGATTGCTAAGATACCAAAGTTATTTTCGATGATGATCAATGCTCGTTCGTTCGCATTTTCCACCCCGAAATCGAAAAATAGGGTTAAAAAAACATTAAACACAATTTCTACCGAACAAATTTTTTCTGGAGATTTAAAATCCTGCCGAAACGAAACTACATTCTTCATTAATACGTTGCAAAATACTTAACAAAAACATTTCTGACAATACATTACTCATTATTTAGTTTCTGTCTCTGTGTGTGTCTGTTTGTATGTGTGTCTGTCGGTAATCAAATCTTGCAAGTTAATTTTGACCCCCTTCTAATCGTCCGATTGATTTGAAATTTGGCAGGTATACATAACTCCGTTGACAATGCATTCTGACATTTTTGTTAGGAAAAAGAACAAAATGGCGGCTCCAATATGGCGGACAATTTTTGTGATTATGGTCCGATTCTTTTCAAAATTGGTATCTAGGGGTTTTCGGGGTCGGAAATTATGATTTTTTTGTCAAAATTCAAAAATTCAATATGGGCGGCTCCAAAATGGCGGACGAGTTTTGTGATTATGGTCCGATTCTATTACGTATCGAGGAAAATTTAATAATTCACACTTTTGGGAAGGAAAATGCTTATACACTTACGAGCAAAAAAATCGACCCACCGTAACAGTTTAAGTTCAAGTTCAGTTTAGGATGTGTTTCCAGAATGAAAAACAGTATAATTGTCCGAAATGCATATTTATTTCCCTGTTTAATAGTTTATGATCGCTAAATTAGTAAAGATTAGTAAGCAATATTGATTTCATTAAGAGCAAGTGGGTCGATTTTTTTGCTCGGGAGTGTAGCACTTATATGCTAGAGAGAATACAGAAAAAACACTTGTTACCTCCTGCCGAAATATTGGAATCATGATTCATGAACTGAAACGAGAAACACTATGCATTTAATATAAAAGCTTTAACAAGGTTATTATAGTTTTCCAGTACATCTTTCAATAATGTAATCCAAATAAAAATCATAAATCCTTTCAAAATCCCTCAATTCATGCAAATACTGCAAATTACACTGTTATCCCTTTCAAGACATCATACCATACCTACCACAGATAGCAAGACGTTTTTTCTCCAAAGATAACAATCGCATTCAACCATGTCATATAAATCAAAACTGGAACCAAACAGTTGACTGCGCGTTAATTTGTTCTCTTCTGCCTTCCAACGTTTTTGAGCCGCATACCATATAAGTAGTGGTACGTCCGCCATCGAAAAATGAGCAAATTGAATAGACTGGGACGGTTACATTATAATTTTTGATTGTGCATACATAAATGTTAATGAAAGGTAATAGAAAGACTACTTTAGACTACTTAAATCCGACATTAATATTCATGTAGGATTCGTGTATCCCGGAGCAACTATCCATCTACTTCATTCCCGTTTGACAGCTACACTTTGAAATGAAAGCAATGTGGATGGATAGATATGTGAAACGCTCAGATGAAGTGAAGTGTTTACGAGGTCCTTTTTGTCTTGTGGTTTCATCGTCGTTGCGCAAGCTTGGTAGTCCATCAAATGTGTCTGAATTAGTTTCCTTCTCTATGAACACGAAATTGAAAACGTTCGTGAGATAAAGGTTATTATCATTGGTTCAATGTACTCTGAAATCATTCACGCTTTATTTTGTCAAGAACACAAAACGTAATAGAATGAGGAATATTTAAATGAGAAAGACGAAAAGAGAAATACAAATTTATTAAGGTTCAGGCAATCTAAAGGATGAAGAGGAAAGTCATCAAATTCGTTTAAATTTTGAAAAAAACAATGGGTTATTCCAAAAAAATACTGAAAATAAAATTTAAAATCAGGCGCAAAATGAGAGCTGCACATCAAAAAAAAATTAAAGTTAGATAAAGGAATGAAATAAATAGATTGCAACTAAGTGGCAATAGTTATTTCAATAAGCAGTTTAAAAATGACCCAGTTTGTATCTTGCAGAATCTACGAGTTACACAACAATGTAATATATACTCCAAATTTATTTCATTTTTCGTGTTCAAAATCAATTAGTTGAATAAATTTTATTGAAATCAGAAACATGGTGTCCTAAGTCTAGTCATGAAATACCTATTATACGAATCAAAACTCAATTTGTTGTGAAATGTGTCAACGTATATATTAAAACTGTAAAAAATATATTGACGCAAAACCTCCATGACATTCCTATGAAATAATTCGTTGTTTTCATATGTTAGCAACACATTTTGTTGCTTGTGCCATCATTCTGATTGCTCAGAAATATCGAAATTGAATCAAACTCAACCTAAAAATCTATGGTTTTGTCAATAAATACACTTCTTTCGAGTATATAATGAAATTGTTCATCATAGGTAAAAAAATATAATGATATTGGGGAACCAAAAATTATCTGTTCATTCTTCAAAATGGTTTTTAAGTTGTTTAAATAAGGGGCTCTTTCTTCATGGGGCAATGATATCAATCACCTCCAAAAACTCTTCATCGATCATCTTTGAAGTAGATAATATACAGGGTGTTAATTAAGTACGTTGACAAACTTCGGGAGGTGATTCTTTGGAAGATTTCAGGACGAAAAGTTCATATAAACATATGTCCCAAACGGTTTGTTTTTCGAGGTACAGGGTGATCAAAAATTTTTTTTTCAGATTTTGGAGTTTACTCCGACATTTTCGACAATAATGAATTCAAATTAGGTAAGTACAATCAATTCAACAGTGCGCACGATACAAAATAATTCATTTCTCAAATAATTCACAGGGTCCTCCTTTTTTCAGAGTCAAGCCGCCTCTGACAGATTTTGAGAAAGGAATACTCAATGTTTTTTCATTTAACATCATTTTGTTTTTCATTTACTTGTACGGTTCAGAAGCTACAATGAAAATATTAATGCAAACATTTTCCAGTATCGCATAACATAACGAAATTTGAGAAGCGAACATTCTCACAAACTTCGAGGGGTGATTCTTTGAAAGATTTCAGGACGGAAATTCATATAAACATATGTCCCCAACGGCTTGGTTTTCGAGGTACAGGGTGATCAAAATACTCTTGAAAAAAAAATGTTTTGTCCTGAAATCTTCCAAAGAACCACCTTCCGAAGTTTGTTCAACGTACTCAATTAGCACCCTGTATATAATGAAAATGAATCTCGATTCTTTGTAAACGCAAAACGTGAAAACGGCTATTTTTGAAATGTTCGTAATAGCCCGAAAATGGTTGATACGGTTTTTTTCTTGTTGCCCGGAAATTGGAAAATTCAAGATATTTCTCCAACAAAAAGAATATCGGCTCAGCTCTTAGTAAAGGTCCGAATATATAATCAAAATGAATATCTGATTGTGTTAGTAAGCTCATAACTTGAGAAGGCTGGACCGATTTGGCTAATTGTTTTCTGGAAACGGGATACGAACGAAAAAACGGGATAACGAAAGGAATAAGGGGAAAACGGGAAATGGAAAACGATAACGGATAACGAAAAACGGGATAATGGAATGACGGGATAACGGGAAAACGAAAAACGGGAAGCGGCAGAGTCAAAAGCATAACCTATATGGAGCAACACAAAGAAAAACAGAAAAAAATAAATTCCACGCGGATGAGAGTTTTCAGGATTTTTTTTTGGGAATATAGACATTTGGACAGGACAACGTATGTCGGCTAGTAAAAGCAATAAAATTCAGAAAAATCATTTTCAAAAAAGTTAATGTCTATGGAAGTATAAAACAAACACTTATTGAAAACCTGAAATGAATTGTAATATGGTTCAGCCCAAAGCCGTTGTTTATCTTCAATTGAACAACAGTGTCCTGATATACCAAAATAAAAATTGGTCTCTGACATCTATTCGTAATACCCTGTATTACTTAATATTCTGAACTTTAGTTTCCATTCATGGGAATAAAAATCTTGTAATTTTGTATTTTTCGAACCCTTAGTCTCAACTTCAATGAATTCCCTGAGCTGAATTAACTGACTAGACAACGGATAAGGCATGTAAGTCTATAAATATCCCACTATATGGCGTGATAGTAACTAGTACTCATAGTACGCCACATAAATTGGATTATTGGACGAACAAAAGGGACATTAAGTCAATAAAACTCGGGAAAAGTTGTGAAGGATTGTGGTTATAATGCACAATAGAGGATGTTATATTCCATTCAGTCGCCAACAATAGGGATTCCTCCATCATTTGTCAAGCGATTCATATAGGTTGTCACTTCGAGAAGTGGTGCCATGTTATTATCTACAAAATTACGAATTGTGGTTTATTGAATCTTATAATTTCAATGTGAAATGTTAAGTGGATGATGTCATAGATGAAACCTCTAATCTTTACTCCACCTTGATAAGTTCAGAAATCATTACCAACTCACAAAAGTTCCTATAAAAAACTTTGGAAGGCCATGAAAACTATCGATCAACCATATTCGAATGATAATGCCATCGGAAAAACTGAAACTTCGATCGGAACCATAATTTCAAATGATCAAGAGCCTGCTCACTTAAAAATGAACATCAGAATAAATTCAGAGAAACTACCATGGCTGACTCGTTTTCCTAGAGCAGACAAAGTGAAAAAAAATAAGGAAACAGTACTCGATTTGAAAACTGGCGGATATCCAGGAATCGATGGCTCAAAGTCAGTATTATCCATAGAATTCGTTGATTCTTTGAAAATAATATAATAAACAAAGCAATGTGTTCCGCTATTTCAAACAATCATAATCAAAGCCATATATGAAGCAGATGCTAAAATATAAGTTACTAATTATCGATATTGCTCAATGTAGTAGAGAAGAAACATTTGAAGGTTATAGAAAACATTGGATTCATGGGGTACCTCAATGAAGCTCATCTTGAGGTATCTGTCAAAAAGAAAACAATGTGTTCATCAACTTAACGCACTGTGAGGAATGTGGGGTACCACAAAGTATAGTCCTTGGACCAATTCTGTTCAGCATATACTCCAAATTATACTCTAGTAAATGGGTATTGAAAGATATATTCAATAAAAATTAAACATAAACGACCCAAATACATTCTGAAGAAAATACAAACTTTTTCTTGTTGCCACCTTTACTTTATCAATCTAGTAATTTGTAATTACAAACAAGAAACATATGACACAATACTAAGAATTAGTCAAATAATTGACATAAAAATCAAATGAATGTGTAAAACCTACTAGTACTGATCACAAATAAAATATAATATTAGTATTTTGTTTTTTTTGCATAAAGTCTATCTGAAATTCAATTAATCCAAAATTGTAATATAGTTTTCTGTTTTTGGATAATTTTAAGATGGTTACATTGAAATAACTGATTAAATTTACTATTATTATACTTGACGTATCATTTTTGAGTTGGATATATTAGTTGATCCATTTGCCACAGAGTATTCAATTCGCGAAATGAGTTAACTGATAATAAAAAACGTAGTATGGCAGATGCGATAACAAAAGAAGAAAAACTATAATTTTTATAAAATATTGTTCTTCTTTGTACTACGAGTTTGAAGAAAGGTCCTCGGAAATAAGCAGGTCAAGGTCGAATTTGTTTAAGGCAAACTCAATCCATATTACTCGAGTGGAGGTCAAGGTACTGATTTCGTGGAAAAAAATAGACTTTTTTTTCCTGTGAATCATAATCAACGATTCATCGCACTACATGGATTCATGGGTACCTCAATAAAACTCATCAAAAAAAATAATGTCTTCAGATTTGGACCCTCAATTATGGAACGTGGGGTACCAAGGTACCGTCCTTGGACCACTTCTGTTCGGCATATACTACTTCCAGAAAATTATAAATATGCGACCCAAAAACTCTTGGAAGGAATACAAACATATTCTTGTCGACCCCTCTACTTTACTTCATCAATCTAGTCATTTATAATTACAAAGAACAAAACTGATCTAAGCCTTACTAATGACAATACTAATAAAAATCAAAACCCACTTACTTGATTTCCAAATGTACTCTGAATTCCAGAATAATTGAAACAAAACAATTCCTTGCAGTCATTCAAGTGCAGACTTTCAATTGATTCATAAATGTTATCTATATAGACATATTCCTATCACATAGTAGAAAAAATATTCTGTGGATTTGCTCAATTCACTAGAATGTAAACATACATTATTATTGTCTTCATCTGTTGAAAAGATACTAATTGCACATTTGGTTGGTGATTATACGTGTTGTATTCAAGTACAATGAAAATTTATCAATGTCCATGAGCAGAATTTTCAAGAGTGTTTAAAGACGACAAATATATACATTTATTTGAAATGTATATTGTAGTATGTGTTATGCAGCTGGGGACAAGCTGGTATCATCAGAGTCATATCGATATGTAGAATAAATAGGTGAGTTTTTTTGTGAAGTATGGTTTTGCAGTGAATTGCAGCAGACTGGCCAGATTTAGGTATCAAGTTCATATTGAATGTATTATCATTTTTTTGCTTTGATCAGCATTAGAACTCTGAAGTGGCAATGGTCATAGTGGGGATGTTTGTTGAAGCGAATTCAAATTATCATCAAATTCCTCTGAAATGTTCGCAATTCTGATATATTTTCGATATCGTGGATTCCGTTCTATGACTTTTTTAATAATTGTTTCAACATATTTTTTCACCCTTATTATTAACTGAAACATCAATTTGTCTTAGACTTTCAAGTTGGATTACAATAAAGCTCATATTTTTTACACAAGCAAGACAATCTATAGAAATTAATGGATGCAGTCTTAAATGTCACATCAGCTTATAATATGAAATTAGACCACAATGGCCCTCAGATGTGCCTTTGCAGTCAATGTCATTGTCGGGAAATTGTCATATAAAGACCATAATCATACAAAAAAATTATAATTGGTGTTCATTTTCGGATATAAATCAAGAATTGGAATGGTGAGATGATCGAGTTGTCCTAATTCCCTTTGATATTCCAATAACTCATAAACTAGTGAAACTTTCAATAACACAAAGATCGTTCATGTTGCATACCGAGCGCTTCGACACTCTGTTATTAAAGGCAATAGATCAATTAAACTTGTCATGTAGCACCTTATCGAAATACTCGTTCGAGCATGTTAATTGCAAAAAAGTAATTAAGGTTTTTAATGAATATGGTAACCAGCAATAACGTCTAATTATCGTACTGGAATACCAGATCACTTGTTTATTCATCGTCTAATCGATTAAAACCATATTGATTTTATCTCAGGACGGTATAAACGCATTATCATATTAGGCCTAAGTAGTAGTTCAACATATCCACAACAGCGGCGGAGACTGCATTATTTTCTGGTCGGGTATTCTGGATCTGGTTTACATCTGTATATCCATAGTTGTCATGTCAGACCTTTCAACTTGTTGCTTACACAAATATTTCGCAGTAGGAATACGTCACTGGAAAAGATAGTTTAAAATTTTCTGTATATTCTCAAATAATTCTTGATGATTGATAAAACAGCAAGTATTCTGTGGAATATTGATTTAAGACCTTTCAGAATAATCGATGAAGATTGTGGGAGATTCAAAGTGGTCAGTAGTTTTCTTTCCAAATTCAAATTGATCTTCGCGCTTATGCTCACAAAACTGCCGCTTATATGTTTTTCCGCCAAAATCTAATTGTATTTGGTATTTGTGAGGTTTTGTCCCAAATAGCCATTATTACCAGTGCACCAAAAGGGGACCCTTTAAACCAGTGTGGCAAGTCGTTCGGTGTTTTCGTTATTTCATTTTCTTCTCGCCATGCAAATTTCTGGACAAAATCATCCGCAATGTTACTGAAGGGTAACACAGGACCAGTGTGTGATCACGAAATAAAACGACAAAACATCGATGGATCAAATTGACATGAAACGCGAAATGAGCAGTTGATGACTAATATACACATCTTGTTGAAACTGAAAATATAGGCAAGATATAGTTTTTTCTCGAACCCTGCAGACCTCATCATGCAATTTGTCTACTGATAAATTATATTATTCAATAACGTCTACTCCAAACTTTTCTCCATGGCTTTCTCGATATTCCTACAACTATGAAAGTATCTATTCAGCCAAATCAAAAACAAATGTCAATATGTGAAACAAAATAACTGATCTAACGAAACATTTTCTAACGTGTATTTGACGTCCGCAATCTCCTATTGACGGAAGGTAATATCGATCTCTTTTTTGGGAATTTTTAACTTTTGTGGATGTAGGTACGCCAGTGCTCTCATGACACCATGACTGGAACTTCTGTGTCGGACAGGTTAAATGCGGTGTAGCAAATGCGAAGGATGTTTTTGACAAGTCCCGCCTTAAAATTTAATTTCTTCGTATCGGTTCTCTCGTCGAATAGCCTGCCATATGTATGCTGTTATCAAACCGTTAGAGCTCCGAATCGTTCTGCCATCAATCAGTTTTTTTGCAGATTCTGAAATTGGTTCAGCGTACTCTGATTTTTGGTCATGCGAAAGTGGTTCGTGCCACGTAGACTAGGAGGAATCGGCGCATGAGTACCGAAAACTATTCCACCTCAATTTTTTTATGCGATCCTCTTCAAATTGCCCTACTGATGATACAAATGCATGTTGCCATGGGCAACCCGTGCCATATTAGTTTAAACCGAAATTGTTTAAACAATTGCAAGTGTTATTTTTTTTTATTGAAATACTAAAAGTTCTATGACTTTTCACGATAAAGTTGATATTTTAGAGATATGAATTTAGGTTCAAAATCTCATATTTGTACTTTGACCATAAAATATATTAAAAAAATAAATCGAAATAATATTTTTTTTAATTCTTTATACAATAGTTAATAACATTTTCATAGAGATTTAGAAAAATTTCATTGATTATACCTGTTTTAATTATCAATTTCTGTCAGTATGCATCGCTTACCTTTAAGTATCGCCGTCTCTCTCGACTCATGGCTGCATCGGCTTCTGTTTCCTGAATCATTATTTATCATTTATCTTAAAACTATTAACTTTTTAAGATTGTTAAAGAAGACAATGTTATTAACAATTAAATTGTCTACAATTTGTTTTGACAAATTTTTTCTGAATCAATTTTACAAACGTTATTTAAGCATGAATCGGACATGTAATTAAAATTACTTTTTTATCAGTTTATATTATTTTTTTGTCATTAAAACAGAAAGTAATTACATTGAATAACTTCTTCAAACTAAGGTTATAGATGTAGAAGTATGAAATAATAAAACATATTATTATTGTTGATAAAAATTCATAAATTACTATGATAATAACAAAAAAATAATATAAACTGATAAAAAAGTAATTTTAATTACATGTTCCGATTCATGCTTAAATAACGTTTGTAAAATTGATTCCAGAAAAAAATTTGTCAAAAACAAATTGTAGACAATTAATTGTTAATAACATTTTTAACAATCTTAAAAAGTAATAGTTTTAGATAAATGATAAATAATGATTCAGAAACAGAGAGGCCGATGCAGCGCATGAGTCAGAGAGAGAGCGATACTTAAAGGTAAGCGATGCTACTTGTGAGCGCGAAATTGATAATTAAAAACAGGTATAATCAATGAAATTTTCTAAATCTCTATGAAGAATGTTATTAACTATTGTATAAAGAATTAAAAAAAAAATATTATTTCATTTTATTTTTTTTTAATATATTTTTTATGGGTCAAAAGTACCCAAATATGAGATTTTTTGAACCTTTAAAAATTCATATCTCTAAAAATATCAACTTTATCGTGAAAAGTCATAGAACCTTTTTTATTTGTATTTCAATAAAGAAAAATAACAATTCCTTGCAATTGTTTAAACAATTTCGGTTTAAACAATATGGCACGGGGTTGCCCCATGGCAACATGCATTTGTATCATCAGTAGGGCAATTTGAAGAGGATCGCATAAAAAAATTGAGGTGGAATAGTTTTCGGTACTCATGCGCCGATTCCTCCTAGTCTAACGGTGTCCTTGGTGTTTCTGCTTCCCTCTGTTTCCCTCGATATCGTTGGATAATTGAGGACTCGAGGGATTCTTGGCAAGGAAAATTCTCTATCCAAGTACCTATGTTCCTGGCAAATTCACATCGCTGCATAATAACGTATTCATATGACAGTTTTTCACGTATGATCTCACACCGTACTGTTTTCTGAATGGCCAATGAATCAGCAGGATAATACGTCATGAGCATGCCCTGCTGTTTGTCTCATTTATCATTTGTTGTATAGTTGGATTTAACGGGAAGTAGGACCAGGGAGTAAAACTAATTTTTTATCGCTTTGGAATTAATTTATTCCTTTTTCAAAGCTGAAATAACAATATTCACGTATAGATTGAAACAAAGAACATATCTATGACCCACCTTTAAAACTAAGTTTTTCCTGCTCATGGATCAACTGAAAAACTGTTGAGTAGTCGATAGAAACTCTGGTCGATAAAAACACATTGGCACCAATTACACATTAAAAACTTTAACAATGTATATAAACAAATACAGACACGTTAAAATGAAACAACACACAACCGTGTATGGTCAATGTGCAACTGATCATCCCACCTGGAATATTCCAGCGCTACATAGATAAAGAAACGAAAAAATACAAAACAAATCTTTTGTGTATCATTATTCAGAAATCTGTTTTTCTTTTGAACATTTCTAGAATATGGGTGCATATTTGACGGTTGTGTTGTTTCATTTTAACGTGTCTGTATTTGTTTATATACAATTTTAAAGTTTTTAATGTGTAATTTGTGCCAATGTGTTTTTATCGACCATAGTTTGTATCGACTACTCAAAAGTTTTTAGTTGAATCCATGAGCAGGAAAAACTTAGTTCTAAATGTGGGTCGTAGATATGTTCTTTGTTTCAATCTACGATGAATCATTTATCATCATTTGTTGTTTTTGCTTATGATGAACATGGACCCTTAAGACATCTTAAGGTGTTTAACAAAGTCATTTGGATAGGGATTTTCATACTCCATATTAGTGGGTAATTTTTTTGTAACGAAGTTCCTTTACGCTGCTTGCGGTAGGTGATGACTGGTAGAAAATGTAACGTCTCTCTGTCTCTTTCTATTATATGCGAGTCAGTGTGACAAACGTCTAGCCCTCGCTCATACGATTCCGAAAGTGTACGAAACCATCCGAACTGTTGTTCTGCTCGCGGGAAGTTTAAAATGATACATGAGCGATAGGATATCTATGAGAATACAAGTCTTATATTATTGTTGAGTGGGAATACGTGGAAGATATTTTTGTTTCTTTTATATTTCTATATAATGTGTGTTTGGATGATGATATCCTTTTTTCAAGCTTTTATTTAGTTTCACCTGTCCCAGTGTCTGTTTGTATAGTTCATCCATTATCAATTGCAGGAGCATAAAAAACAAGTCTCCCATATTCGAGGCGGAATCCCTTGAGCAGCAGAGGCGGATATAACTAATTTTATTTAGATATTCAAATATTTTAAAAATACGTTACAATAAAAAAAAATTGTCATAAAAGGGGAAGTATGTATGTAGGCAATCGGATCATCATAATTTCATTTTCCCATGGTCGAAAAAAAGCCATATTTTCCAACAAAACACATCACAACTATAGAATATTTTAAAACCTATTTCGATTCCAGACCAGAGACGCTACTGGCTTTCATTTACTCAGAACTCCTAAAACACCTTTATAACTGGTGATTTATTAGTCTCAACGTATAGACACACCTACAAGCATTATCATTGGCTTGCGGTCACTCAAACAGCTGTCACTCAAACCCACGTTAACTATCGGCTCTTTTGATCTTCGTTTCGCCGACGGAGAATGTTTACGAGTAGTACACATTATTTTTCGGTCCGTTTCTTCGCAAATACGCTCGTGTTAGCGAAGTGAGTTTTTGATTTGCTCATATAGAAACAGCTTCTACAATTGAAAATGGTTAAACTATAATCTAATCTTGCAAGTTGAATTTGACCCACTTCTAGTTGCCCGATTAACGTGAAATTTGGCAGGCGTTCATAGTTCCCGTGACAATACATTATGGAATTTTTTGTTAGAGAAAAAACAAAATGGCGACTCCAAGATGGCCGACGATCTCTGTGATTATGGTCCGATTCTATTCAGAATTGGTATGTAGAGGTTTTCGGGGTTGGAGATTATGAATTTTTCTGTCAAAATTCATAAAATCACAATAGTGGCTCCAAGATGGTGAACGATCTTTGTGATTATGGTCAGATTTATTAAAAGGTATGTGGAGGTTTTCGGGGTCGGAAATTATGAATTTATTGTTTAAATTTCTAAATTCAAGATGGGGGACAAGTTTTGTGATAATTCAAAATTGGTATGTCGGGGTTTTTGGGGTCGGAGATTATGATTCATAAATTGAAGATGGCAGCTCCAGGATGGTGGATAAGATAATCTTAAGATTCTCTCCTCATTGAGGAACTAGATAGCTCAGAATTTATTGGAAAAAGGCCTCATAATGACGATGCATCAACAAAAATGCATAGATTAAATCGTACTTTGCGCGACAAGCTCTTGAATCTGTAACTCACGGAATAATTTACGTCGCACATCCAAAGCAATTATTTTTAACTTTTTAGCGCATATGAATAAAAACTTGTCTTTAAAAAGGTTTTTTTATTAGTTATTTTATTTGATATAATTTCTTATGTTTTTGTATGCCGAAGTTGGATTAATACTTTACATTGAATATGTGTCAATTTGATATAATATAACTAATGGTATTATCAGGAATAAAATACCTTTTGCTGTGGCGGAGGAGTTTCGAAAAAGGATATATAGATATAGTATTGCATGGTATAATGTGATGGAATAGAAAGCGTCAACTTTCAAAGGGAAAAAAAATGAGAAAAATGAAACACAAAATGGTGAAATTAATAATTTATACAAAGTTAATACAGAGTTAATCTACCATCAAACTGAAATTTTGCCGCTGAAAAAAATTCTACAAATAGAACAATGTAAATTTATTTATAAAATAAACAAAAAATCAACAGAAATGCAATACAAACATGAATATAGTTAATGAGATACATTCGTATGAAACTAGAAGTCAAAACCAAATTTATCTACCCCAGGTGAGAACGAACATTGCTTTAAATAATCCCTTCTCTAAATGTCTCCAATCATTTAACTTTCTGCCAAACTCCATAAAAATAAAGATAGTTACTCCTCGTTCAAAGCGGAGGTGATGCGATATGTTAAAAGCCATTAAATTTAAAATATATATGTTCCGGTACCAGCAATTATTGCTGATTAGGAACAATGCTTTACAAAAATATTGACTATATTGGTATATACATGTCATATATTTGTCTAGAATCTTTATTGTTTCGGGAACAGGTTTATCGTGATATGTTCGCTAGTTTTAAATAGTTTTAATTGAGCTTGTCCTTGAATATTTGAATTGTTTTTTATTTACATTTTCTATGTACATGTGTGTATGAATATATGCATGTATACATCTGCTGAAATTGTTATTCTTTATAGTCTGAAATATGTGGTATAGGTTAAGATTTTTTTTTTGTATTGTAGACTTTTGTACATTAATTATTAATTGAATAAAAAAAGCATTATCTAAATAAAAAAAATAAAAAAATATTGATTTATTGGATGGTTTGGAACGCTTTTTCCTGACGTGACGAAAATATACAAATATAAACAATCTAAATCTACATATCGAATCACATCCGGAGTTGAAGATAAAGCATAAGGTCCCCCGACCGCATAAGTTTTTTAATTTTTGCTGGCGTTCACGAGATCATCAGCACACTGACCTTAGACAGTCCATCCGCTTACTAATAAAAAATTTTATCCAAAACTTCGGATAGATGAGTCATTGGTGTTTCATTGTACTCCAGAGTAGATATTCTTTTCTTCGACTTCCGTCTATGTCGTGGTAGCAAGTAGACACAGAATGGAGCTGCTTGCAAGGATGGTACAAGGATGCCACGTGGGAGACGGAAATCGAATTTATGTGAGTGATTGTCCTGCCATTGCTCTGCCATAGTAACGTGCATATCAGATGAATATTTATATGTGATAGTACTGCGATACAGACGTGCAATTCATAATTTATATAGAAGAAAAACCCACAAGGAGGACAACATGGATCAATTCCAGACAAGGTTGTGCTGGTCAAATGTGCCTATTAGGAAGCAACGACCATAATATTGGAGAGAGAGAGAGAGAGAGAGAGTATAGATTTGCAGTTTCTGAGAGTGGCCCGAAATATATCATAAAAATGTACCTATTGAATATCTTCATTATTTCCCACGAACGCCAGCAATTCCAATTTTCATGTAGTGGAATCTATTTCTGCACTGACAGCAGTGATTGGTGCAAACCAAACAATCTCATTAAACTTGATATATGCGGTGCAAGCCATACACAAAAAATCAAAATACGCCGTACACGCAGAACGATAAATTCTCATGCACGGTAAGGGAAAGCTGAGATGTTTACATTCTGTATCGGTGCACCTGTGTACATAATACGAGTTAAGCGTGCCCACAAACGGCAAAAAAATCATCATTCCCAACTTCTCTAAATATAACTTCGAGGTACCTTGTCGGGGTCAATGATGAATTGATTGATCAACGAAAAAGAAATACATAGGTTTAGTAGAGGATGGAAAAAAAATGTCGCAAAATATAAATAACTCAATATAAATTCTGCAGAAACTTCAAACAAATCAAACTATCAATACGACCTCTTGAAATAAATAGGAACAATCGAACTGATGTAGTGATTTTTCGAATAAAGATCTTTAGGTTTGACTTCTTCCTGCATGGTCACATTAAATACACCAAATTATTCCTCAGAAAAATATTAAAACAGTAAGTACAAGCTCCATAATATTTAATGAGTATACCGGGTGACACAGAATATCGGGCCACCCCTGTAACTTCTGCATTCGTCAACGGATTTTTCTGGAATCTGGTACAGTTATATAAGCAACCATTTCGGATTTGATCACATTACAATCCAATATGGCGAGCTTCCGTTTTTTCTGGAAATGCCAGTAACTTTGTTTTTTCAAATGAAACACCCTGTATATTTTTACATATTCAAATTCAACAGGACAAAACAAGTCCAAACCTTATGGCAAATGTCATTTTCTTTAAATTGTTTTTTTATTTATACCTCGTGGATAAATGAGATTTGGTCAAAGCTATTCACAATGAGTCGCAAATAACAAAAAAACTTAATTTTTTCTGAAAAATTATTTTTTGTGTCACTGGTTAATCAATTCAGTAGCATCACATTTAGATCAAAAATTCAATTTTTTCAAATGAAACCCCTGTGGGCCACCTACCTGTCTCTCTAGAACATTCATCAAGGAAAAAAATGACATATCATTTTTGTATTTCGGTGCAGTAACAAATTGTATAAATTCAAAAATCTACAACTAGTTCATGAGTTTTCTGGCAGTTCGAATAATTTTTCAACTCAGTAAGCTGTGGAAAACAACATTTCTGAATCTTGTCAACTAATTGTGTAAGTTATACTTATAAGCACGATAATGGTGTTTTTTTTAATTCTTCTAGCGTTTTCTCGACTGACATTGCATTGGTATTCCAATTCCCGCGTCGAAGCGGTTGGATCAAAATCAACATAAGCAAAACATTCATTTCTGCCTCCTCACTTACGACCATCTTCTCCATTGGTGGGTTCTTTTGGGAATCTTCTCCCCACATTTTTGAGAAAGATTCTTTGTGGGTGTCTTCTGTGTGGGTATCGTTCAGCGTATAACTGACAAGCGGCGACAATGTTTTCAAGACATTCTCCGTAAATATAACAACCTGTTCACTTCTTGTGAACCCATAATTTTGATTTTACATTTCTACTAAACTAATTCCCGGAAGGAACTAATTTTCGAGAGTTGAGATAAAAGATGACAGCGAAACATAATAAGTTGACAAGAAGAAATGTTGTTTTCCACAGCTTACTTATTCGAACTGCAAGGAAACTCATGAACTAGTTGTAGATTTTTGATTGTATACAATTTGTTACTGCACCGAATTACAAAAATGATATGTAATTTTTTTCCTTAATGAATGTTTTAGAGAGACAGTAGGTGGCCCATAGGGCTTTCATTTGAAAAAAAATAATTTTTGATCAAAATGTGATGTGACTGAATTAATTCATCAATAAATGACACCAAAAATAATTTTTCAGAAAAAATTATGTTCCTCTGTTATGTGCGACTCATTGTTAATAGCCTTGACCAAATCTCATTTATCCACGAGGTAAAATATAAAAACAATTTTAATTTCAATTGTTTAAAAAAAATTACATTTGACATAAGGTTTGGACTTGTTTTGACCTGTTGAACTTGAATATGTAAAAATATACAGGGTGTTCTATTTAAAAAACAAAGTTGCTGGCATTTGCAGAAAAACCGGAAGTCCGCCATATTGGATTGTAATGTGAGCAAATCCAAAATGGTTGCTTATATAACTGTACGGAATTTCAGAAAAATCCGTTCACGAATGCAGAAGTTACAGGGGTGGCCCGATATCCTGTGTCACCTGGTATACAATCCGAATGGATTAAGGCACACACATTTGACAATTATCAAGCTCAATAACCTCAAGTAATGCTTTCCATTTTTTTAATGTAATAATTATCATTACCATTGTGTTTCTCGAGGAATTATGCACTTCAGAAAAGTTTAATCGAAAAAGTCATTTCGCTCCCATCGTATATTTATTTCAATCACGAAGTAGTTCCATTCCTGTCTAATAACACTTCTTATGCACAGTATGACATTGCATTTGTCATAAGCTTTTGGTCTCTGAAGGCATCGCCTCAAACGTGTAGCGTAAGTACAACCAAGATCTTTATTTACCCTCATGTTTTCCTACTACTTCAATACCGAACATTTATTTTGAAGCTAAACAAATTACGATGGACAAAACAAACATATACGTCGTTTGTATGTTTTCTATACCATATCTACAAGGCTAGTTTGTTTATAGTAAAAACACATTGGAAATCAATCATGACTTAGAAAAACAATACCTTAAATTGCTGATGGCTCTTCTCTTTTTATTTTACTGAATGTCATTAACCTCACTCCCATGTAGGATGTATATACAGTTGACAATGTTTTGCTGAGAAACATAGAAAAATGGTATATTATAATTATTAAAATGTATGAATGTTGAATGAATTTTATTGAAAAATATTTAATTCATTGCTAATTTGTTAATGTTATTTATAATTCTAATCTACCTGGGGATTTCGAAATTCTTCCAAATTTTCTGAAGTAAAGTTTGAAAGAATGAATAGATGTCATGTTACCAACCAATTTTTTCAGATTGATTTCATTTTGTTAGATGGCTCTCTACGTTTTGAACAGAAAGAAAGTGGTACATAATGTATAACGTTGAATTGGTAATTAAATTCTCTAGCGAATGGCAAGATGGCCCTCGGTATGTACCATTTGAAAAAAAAAATGTTTTTTCGTTAAAAATGCTTTCAGAAAATTTCAATTCCTGCTGAAGGATTTGTTATTGATCTTATCGATGAAATGCCTATTACTATGAGTTACTGATGTAAATTAGTATAGATTTTAATCTGATCAAGGTCTCCTGGGCAAAAAAAGGAGAATATATTTTTTTCAATTGTAAATAAAAATATGGCAAAATATGTCGTATGTAATTTAAGCCGTAGAATCCGAAAAATATCAAATATACAAGGTTTTCCATTTGAAAAATCGAAGTTGGTGGCTATTCTGGTGAAACCGGAAATCGGCCATTTTGTTCTCATATGTCTGTCAATCCGAAATTGTGTCTCATATCTATGTACAAATTTCATTCAAATCGTTGATAAGTGAAGGAGATATAGGCATGGCCCTAGTCTCATTGTCATCCGGAACATGAAGGTGTGGTATCCTTAAATATTTTGAGGGCGAAAATGTATAGGAAATACAAAATGTGTCATTTCTCAAGACAGCTCACTACTACTATCTATACAGGTTGAGTCAACATGATTCCCGTGGTCAATTGCTTCGTTGTGAATCACTATTTCGAGTTTTTATATTGTTTTGCCAAACGCACCATGTAGGACTATCATTTTTTTGGCTGAATATGGAAATATTCTATTTATAAGATTATTATGTTGTTTTTTATTCTTATCCAAAATTATTATCATTCATACAGGGTGCATCATTGAAGCGTGGCTAACCAGAGTTGATCTTTTTCAAATGAAACACCCAGTATATTTTCATATATTTCAATCTGCTGTTTCAATGGCTGCTCAATGAGTTTTTCAATTTCGAATTCCGTTTCGGCGTTGGCAAGTTATTTAAAAAAAAAAACTATTTTGTAGACTCTCTTTAAATCACCTATTTCACATTTTGAGATATTTAGTGAAGATAATTCGGGACCGGTTAGTTGATATGGTGATGTTCATTGCGAACACTGTGAATTTGGAATAAATTGTACAGGATGTTCGGTACAACACAAACTTGGCCATTGTCAAACATCGGTTTTGATTTTTCAAAGGAACACCCTGTATATTTTCATTTCAATCAACTCTTTTTTAATGACTCTACACTTTTCACTTTTTATTCTCGATATCATATACCTAAAACAATCCGTTTCCGAAATATTCTACATGATGGGTATTTTTCCGCAGAAAATATTGACAATGTTCGTCTTTTGTATCATGTTTGGAATTAAACTTTACATAAAAAAACATATAAATCCAATGATAATAAGGAAATTAATATTTAATCGAAGCCAACAGAAAAAAACAATAATTAATGCAGCAAATGTGGTATGTGCTTGCCATTTTGACTCATACACACTCTCAATCTATTTCGGAAATTATTCTCCAAAAGTTCCAGCATGTCTTTTGAAATTTCCCTGAAAGCAGTCAATTCTTGCTTTCATAGTTCCAGGAGTTGTAGGCGGAATTTTATAGACAACCCATTTAATGTATCCCCATAGAAAAAAAGGGAGGTCCGGTGACCTAGGAGGCCACTCAATTCGTTATCAATGTATTCTCGCACAACAGTCTGGTAATGTGCAGCCGCACCATCATCTTGTCGCCACATTCTCTGATTTTTTGCCAATGGAATATCATCTAATAAATTTGAACTGACTTCTCAGAATCTCTTGTTTTGTGGGAACCATGACCTGATAGTGGAGTTGGCATTGAATGATTTGCAATCAAATTCGCAGATTTACTATTACTTTCAGGTGTTTCATCGAGGGTAATATATATGCTAGAGGTTTTATCGCTCAATTTTTTTTTTTTATTTCCGAGAAAGCAAATTGCCTGGAAATTTCAATGAGTGCGATTGGCTGTCTTATTATCTGTTTAAACCACGAAAGCGAAGCTTGAGTGGTTTAATCTTTGATAATAAGTCGCCGGGGCTCGAACTGCCAACCTATCACTGTAATAGTGAGTTGAAAATCCCTTATTTAATCAATTTTGCATTTCCTATTTCCCTATATAGGAATTGAATGTGTTGACATATAATTCTGACAGGACCTAAGTGTTGTTTTATCGCAAAACAATATCGAATCCCCTAATGGTTTTATCAGTATAAAACAGCGAGAAGACGTTTTATCACTATAAAACTGACCTGATTGGTTCTCTAGTTTGAAATTTTGGCGATTTGATTGGTTCAAAAATAATGGGGGAAATAGTCATCATTATATATGGTTGTATTTCCATCAATTGGTATAATATTTCTATCATAATTTATATTTAATGAATGAGAATTATTTGATGATTCAATATCATAATATTCAGCTCTCAACCAAACCGATGGTGCTCAGAATTTGTGCAGATATTTTACAAACTTTTTGTTTGTAAAGTTGTATTTATAAGTTTGAAATAAATTGAGGTTCTAAAAGTTGATCATCAATGGTTAATTCTGTTTCTGTTCTGCTGACTGATAGTTGTCAAGGTGGAAAATCACTCCCACTTACAGGTGTATTTCTATATACAAGCAACATTTTTTTAAATATTTTCTAATACCGATTTCTTCAATATATTCTTACATATTACCACTCTCATAATTATTGAATATATTCAGTTGAATTGAGAACCTTGATTTTCTGTTGACACAAGGTATAAGTATAATAATTTTTGGGCGTTAATAAAATAACGAAAAAAGTTTATGAACTTCGAAATATGACACATTTTGAATGAATAGAATAGCACAAACGATAAAATCTCCAAAGTTTCAATGTTGTGGACAAATGCTAAAACGAATTACCCAATGGCTGACCAAAAGAAAATATGACGAAGAAGTGTATGAATGAATCTATAGAATGTGATTATATGGATGCAAAAATGAATTTAGTACTTGTAAAAAATCTCTCTAGTTTTAATGAAGATGAGTAGAGAACTTTTCAGAAAACTCTCAATGTAACAAATTTTAATTTCAGTATTAGTAACGAATCATCCAAATGAAAAACACTTGCACTTCTTCAACTTATCAAGTGTAGGTTTTTATTCAATTAAAATGTTATCTATACAAAAAGTGAAATCTCCTTGATTGGATTGGCCATTTAATATAGTTACTCGTATGTTTAGTGTCGTTAATTTCCTCTCCATACACAAATCCTATCTTCATTAATCATATTGGACAAGTACTATCTCAATTGATGCCGCCCCGTTTATAGATACGCTGATGTGAGATTATTCAGTGATGAGAGATTAGAAAATGGATGTGACATTAATTGATTAAATGAAAATTATCTGCTTTCACGCGTATACTGGATTATATTATAACTGTCTTTTCAATCATATGTTGATGATAAAACAATACCTAGAAAAACAAATAGTTCCAGTGAAACTAGCTTCACAAAACATTTTCTCTGGCTTGAATTTCGACGGATTTTAATTGAATTTTATAATCATCTCTTGCACTTGCTTAAAAATTTCAAAGACAAAACAAATGTTAAACAAAAAAGCCAAGTGAAGTGGAATATATAAGAAAAATAAAGAACACAAAGTCATCTTCACAAAGGAATCAATATAAAATAGAAAAACAATTGGTAGACCACAAGAGAAAAACAACTACTTTCCTGGCAAATACCACGCAGAACGTTGAATCATATTCAGGAAAGTAGTTGTTTTTCTCTTGTGGTCTACCAATTGTGTTTCCATTTTTTTATCGATTCCTTTGTAAAGATGACTTTGTGTTCCTTATTTTTCTTATATATTCCACTTCACTTGGCTTTTTTGTTTAACATATATGCCAGTCGGGCAATCAGCCACTCCTACCGAGTTGGAATCTTATTTTTAGAATCCTATCCTATCCTATCCTATCTTTCTGTCACAAGGTAAGCTTGATGGTGATTTTGTTTATGTTGGGTCTCGCTTCGGCCAGAGCTCTCCGGATCTCTGACTGGTGACTACTTCGCACTGATGAGGGCCAAAAAGCCTGAAACCGGTTTGCGGATTGTTAGGCGGTCCCGACATGAATCAAACATAATCGAGCTTATCAGAAAGAAAATTTGCAATCAATTCTCATTTATATGGAAGTTTGCATAGATTTTCAGGTGAATATCATTCAACGTTCTGCGTGGTATTTGCCAGGAAAGTAGTTGTTTTTCTCTTGTGGTCTACCAATTGTGTTTCAATGTTATATTGATTCCTTCGTGAAAATGA
Organism: Gonioctena quinquepunctata; assembly: GCA_018342105.1. NCBI lineage: Eukaryota > Metazoa > Arthropoda > Insecta > Coleoptera > Chrysomelidae > Gonioctena > Gonioctena quinquepunctata. The sequence continues at coordinate 365,266 of JAFIRS010000252.1, forward strand.
TTTTGTGTTCTTTATTTTTCTAACAAAACGAATACTTGAGAAGAGCTCATGGAACAATTGACCGTAATATATTATTAAAAAAATTGGTATCGATATCAAAGGAATTGTACTAAAATGATTCAAGGACTACCTAAATTGTCGAAAACAAATCACCAAAGTTTATAATGTTTATTCATATCCTATTGACTCAAAATTTGATGTACCTCAGGAAGTGTTTTGGGTACTTCTCGATTTTTAATTTATATTACATGGTCTTATGTTACAACTGTGATTTTATCAATTCATTTGCTGATGATACACTGTTATCTGAATCTCAGAAAAGTTCAGATGTAGCTCTAACTAAAATAAGAGGAATTTGAGACGGACCGGTTCTTTTTAATTCTTCAGCAGATAACTTTTGATTCAATCTACCATAATGATGGATGAAATCAATGAAAAAAGTCATCAAGTGCACGTCCAATCTCACACAATGATTGTTCATAGTAAGCAAATATAAAGTTAGACGAAAATTCAGATATTTTGAAGTGATTTGGCAACATTTTTCCTTGATCGTTTACTATTTTTTATTTTATTACAAGCTTTTATTTAGTTTCATCTGTTCCGATGTCTGTTTGTAATCAAATCTTGCAAGTTAAATTTGACCCACTTCTAGTTTCCCGATTAACGTGAAATTTGGCAGGTGTTCATAGTTCTCGTAACAATGCAGTATTGAATTTTTGTTAGAGAAAAAACAAAATGACGGCTTTAAGATGGCGGACTAGATTTGTGTTTATGGTCCCATTCGTCTCAAAATTGGTGTGTGGGGGTTTTCGGGGTCTGAGATTATGAATTTTCATTCAAAATTCACAAATTTAAGATGGTGGCTCCAATATGGCGGACGAGTTTTGTTATTATGGTCCGATTCGATTGAAAATTGGTATGTGGGGGTTTTCGGGGTCGAAGATTATGAATTACTTGTCAAAATTCATGAAATCAAAATTGCGGCTCCAAGATATGAATTGAAGATGGCAGCTCCAGGATGGCGGACGAGTTATTCTTTAGATGGTCTCCTCAATGAAAAACTCAGAACTTACAGGAAAAAGGCCTCATAGTGACGATGCATTAAAAAAATGTATAGATTAAGGCGTACTTACGAAAAAGCACAAAATAAAATAATTAATAAAAAAAATACAAGCTTTTATTCAAATGCGACAAAAAGTAAAAAATAATTGCTTCGGATGTGCGACGTAGGTTATTCCGTGAGTTGTAGATTCAAAAGCTTGTCGCTTTTTTATTCAAACTGAAAACTTTGCGCGACAAGCTCTTGAATCTATAACTCACGGAATAACCTACGTCGCACATGCAAATCAATTATTGTTTACTTTTTAGCGCATTTTAATAAAAGTTTGTCTTCAAAAAGGTTTTTTTTATTAATTATTTCATTTACAGATTCTTACGATTTAGGAGAAACGGATAAATGGCCAACCAATTTTATGCAGTTTTTTTGTACTTTTCGACAAATACTTCATCTGGTATCTCATGAGCGACCCTCGAAAATTTATCCGTAATAAAAAATAGTGTTAGTCACTTTTGCGCATAGCAATGAAAATAATATACTCAATGTATAGTTGACACATTAATATAACTTTCAGTTGTGAAAATATTGTTTGAATTTCAGAGCAGTTTCGCATAATGATTTTGATAAAAAATAAAGCAAATTACAGAAATCTTGGGAAGGAAATTTTATTTTCAATTTCGATATAAACCAGAGATATTTCACAGCGTAGAGGTGCAGTTAAGTACAGAATCGCTACCGATAAACGACGGCGCTTTACGTACGTGCAAAAATCACAAAGAAATCGTCTGCCGTTCTCAGGCACGGATATTATGCGTTAAATTGAATACATTCCTCCACGATGGATTGAACAGTGGCACTTTGATTCCGGATCGTTATGTGCACGCAGAAATTATTCCCCCTGGTAATTTGTTGAATGAAGTTTCTATTACCTGCATTCCTTGTTGGGAGATAATTGTGTTTCTTGATATTGATTCGGAACTTGGATTTTTTATTAATTGCTGAAACAAGAGGATGCCTATGAGTTTCATCAGGAGATATCATGAAAGCAGTAAATATAGATGGACTCATATATCTCACCTTTCATTGAAAAATTATCTTGCAATTCCACGTTTTACATATCCACTCAGGTGCTAACCTTGTTGAAAGAGTTCAGACAACTGAAAAGAATTGATCTTTCGATTTGTCATGTTCCAGTTTCTTTCCTATGTCTCGGAAATCACATCCTCTTCATTTTTACTTCCATCAGTTCTAACTACACATATTTCTTCACTAATCAACCGTTCGAAGAAGCTTCGAAATGAAAATTCGTAAAATCTATGTAATGTTTGTTTGATCTTTTATGACAAAAAAAATGGAATTAAGTTATTGTAACACCCTGTGTGGTGTTATTGTTTTTTCTGTAGTTTGGGCCCAGGGTAAGTTACCTTTTGTATTTTATAAATTGAACTTTAATTGTGAGGAAAAATGACAGAAGAGCTTATATTTCAGTCACTTGGAAATTTTAGTTGCTTCTTGAGAAAAATTATTTCTTCCGTGAGGACAAATATTATATTCGTATATGAATTAGTACCAGTCAAAATTGTTACTTTTAGGTGACCATTTTAACCAATCAGAGTAATCTCTTCGAACTGGAGATGCGAGAAAAAAAGCAATCGTTTTGGGCGCATGGTTTGCGAGTTTTCGGGAGCAAGAGTTTGTATTGTTCCGATGGGTCGAAAGAGAATACGTTTGGAATTTCTGGAAGATGGGAAAGACAACCGGATATGGAAGAAAAATTGTTACTTACTGAGTGAGTCGCGAGGCTTCTAGTAACTATGAAATTATCTACTGCAAACCTTTTTCTTGAGATTACGAGGGTAAACAAAGTATTTTCCAATGAAAATAAATTTGAAATTGCTACAGTTTGAAAAAACACTACTAGCTCTCCAGACTAAAGATGGCAGAGCTTGGATTGAATACCTTGCCATATGCTGGTGCTCTGCAAACAGGCTCACCAGTTCTTGTCCAATATCATCGCTCTTGCGGTGAAATGGTTCATGATCATTATGATGATTTGAAACCAGTATTAATCTATAGAACCGACCGTAAACGTGCTCACGGAAAGACACTGATTCCATGGGAAGGGGATCTTGGAGTACATCTAAAAAACTCTAGTGAAAGCCAGAAAGATGGTAAGGAAGTGGAATATTGGGATTTGAGTCAAAATTATTATTGTATTCCTTTTTGCGGCTTTGGAACTTGGAGGAAAAATGCAAAATCTTTATTCTATCTCACCCGAAGGATAAACTTAAGAGGAAATGTTGCCTCTGTATTGGGTATCATTTATCAAATGTATTGCTGAGGTGAAATATTTCACGATTGATTCAATTTTAGTGCATAAAAGAAATATTTTGATGAAGAGACAGATGGGCGAATATAGACAAATCTAGTGGAAGTGCTTTTCATGGGGATCAAATGTGAGAATTTTCTGTTTCCCATGGCGCATTGGTTATCGTACAAAAAAACTTTTTTCGAAATAAAAAAAATAGAAGGGCAATCGCGAAAAAAGTTGTGAAGAAGTGTTAGTTTTCATGCGGACTTAACAATCTTTCCTTAACAAAAGGATTTCAACATATTTCAAATTGCTTCAAAAATATTTTCGCAAGTCATAAAAAGGAACAATTGAAACGATGTTTTTTGTATCTACTTCCTTTCTGACTCAAGGCTTGAATGAAAAGTAATGAGTTGTGATATTTGCTCTCATTTAAAATGCAGCGTGCTTGATGATAACATTTGCAATTCCTGCATGAACAATACATTTGATCAAGTCACCGATGCCGTGTGAGCTGTGCCCACGTTGACATCTCTTAGGATGTGTTCAGCAAAGTGGGTACAATTCTGATTACACAACATTTCCTATTGTAACGGAGGCGTCTTATCGTTATTTATCTCCTACCTGTTTCTTCTTGGTGGAAACCGAATCGAGGTTTTGTTTTTAACTCTAAGGACTAGCTCATTATCGAAGAAGTACTATGATAATTTTACAAGTTCATATTCAATTTCACCATATGTATTCAGTGTAAGCGTGTGCGATTTGTGACTGCGACATCCTTTTATTTCAGAACGCATTTAATTTTTTTTTTCGAAAGATCATCATTAATACTAGTCGGTGAAAACTAACCATTAATTTAAATTAAATAAATCTCAAAACTAGGTACCTACCAACTAGAATCAATCCAATGATATCCTCCTGATTTTTGTAAACTATGTCCCATGTCTATTGAGCAATTATTTCTCAAAAAGTTTTGAGATTATTGATAGATGAGAAATTCAGCTGAAGAATAGTCTGTTTTTGTTCTTACGTTGATAGATCCCGCTTCTTAACTCTGTTTTGACGAGTATCAATAATCAATTAGGTATAAAACAGTAACGAACTTTATTATTAGCTTTGTCTTTCTTTTTATAATCTGCTTTAGCAGATAATTTGTGACGATCTCACCTAATTCATTTTTTTTTCTTTTTTTGTGCTCGAGTTTAAAAACCGCTCTGGCTGACAAATACTTCAGTTCCTTAGACTATTACAAGCATGGAAATCGTCAGTTATGAGATATAAAAAATACAGTACACTTAAAATTAAAGTTATATAAGAAGAAGTTATAAAAAGTCACACTAATATATAGAAATCACAAACATTCAGTAGAATTGGTATAAACAAAATATTGAACTATTCATAGTATCATATTCCTAGTTCCGCTTGAAAATATTCATCTAGAGAATAAAAAGTCGTTTCGAAAAGCATTTTTTTTTCAAGATTCCAAGCTGGTTATTTTTTTATGGATATTGGGAGCTTATTATATAATCTAATCGACATGATATGAGGCCCGTTAGATATGGCTGCCACTTTATTACTTGGAACTAAAAAAATTATAGTTTTGTCTCAAGGTATAATATAGCCCGCGGCAAGTCGAGTAATATTTCTGTTCAGAAACTTATCGCAGTGCGTTTTAATTAGTGACGCAATTGAAAATATACACAGATACAACAGTTAAAATTTAATTTGCAACATCTACAAGACTCACTATATTTTGAAGAATGGTTCTCAATATCCTTTTGAAGTAATTCATTTATTACTGAATCCCTACACTACAATATTATATGGAATGAACACAAATAGTAACTCATTAGAATTTGATAGGCACATAATTGAGATTCGATTACAACAGCTTAGAAAATTTATTTGAAATATTGTCAATACGATCGTACCAAGTTAGTTGAGAGTCAATGTTTAATCCTAAGAATTTAGCAGATTTTTTTCTGTTCAATAGTTTTGCCATTTGCTTTAACCAGTAGGCTATAGTCCAAATCTCCATACTGTTTATTTTGGTACTATTTAATATCAGACCATTTCTGGAGCAATATTGTTGCTTGTTAACTAGAGCAGCATTTGCCTGCTGAGCCAGTCCTTCACATTGAGCACTGCTAAGTAAGAAGGACCTGTCACCAGCAAACTGTACAGATAAATTTAGAAGATTCAGATTTGAAATTTTGTTAACAAATAAAAGAAAGAGGGTGGGTCCGAGGACACTACCCTGTGGAACCCCTGTTACAATGTCACGGGTTTCAGAGAAATAAGTTCCAGATTCATGTCCAACCTTAACAGATTGAGTTCTCCCAGTCAAATATGTTTCAATCCAATTTAGACTTGGACCATGGTTACACAGTTTATCAAGAAACAATTTGTGGTTGATTTTGTCAAAAGCCCGTGTCATATCAAAGAGAATGTCCATCGGTTTTTCACCATTTTCGAATTTGGATAAGATATGATTGGTTAAAGAAAGAATGGCATCTTGAGTAGATAAACCAATTCGGAATCCGTATTGATTCTTTGAAATGATTCTATGTATATGAATTCATACTGTTCCATTTTTCATGTGTAGAAATTGAAATGATGAATAAAGGCGCTTTATTATTAGTATTATAAATTGATCTATACTTCACGAATTTGACAAAAAAATTACTTGCGAGATAGTTTCGGCTATTTGCCTCGATAAAAGCCATCTATACATATATAATTACATGTCCTGACTGACTGACTGACTCACTTCAACGCCCAGACTAAACCGCTGGACCCAAAGATCTGAAATTTTGACAGCGTATTCCTATGATGACGTAGTTACCCACTAAGGTACCCTAAAGGGTTGAAATGGGGGGTGAGAAGGGGCTGAAGGTTGAAAGTACCGTTAGTTTTGAAGTTAGAGTCATGTAAATTGGTATTGTGTCTTTTATTTCCAGATAAGAAAACCACTTTTTTGGGGGTTTTTGGAAATTCAACCCTGAAGGGGTTGAAAATGTGTATAGAAATACCGTTAGTTTTTAATGAAAATTGGTGTTTGTTACAAATAGAGAAATACGTGTTTCAGTGTTTTTGGAAATTAAACCCCTAAAGGGTGAAATGGGGGGTTAAAGGGATTGGAAGTTTGTATAGGGTTCCGTTAGTTTTACATAAAATTGGTATTCGAGGTCTTACAAATAAAGAAATATGGTTTCAGGTTTTTAGAAATCCGACCCCTAAAGCTGTGAAATGGGGGCTGAAATTTGTACGGGGGTTTCAAATAAATTAATCGTGATGAATGTTATTTGAAAATTCCGTCCTAAGGGGGTAAAAAAGGGTTAGGGAATTTGTAATAGTTGTCACAAAGTATTACTTTCGCTGTCAAATCAATTATGCCACCCAAACGAGAAAACGGGATAATAGGAAACGATATAACGGGAAACGGGATAACGGGAAACGGGTACTGGGAAGCGGGCAAAGACACAGGCATAAGCTAGATGACATCACACAAAGAAAAACATAGGAAAAAATACATATTCTACGCGGACGAAGTCGCGGGTACCAGCTAGTTATTCATATATTGATGGCATTCTGAGGTTCCTGAAATGGGTCGATTTTCCAAGATCGCGCATTATCCATTTTTTGTTTTCGATACAGTGAATAGCGTTATCGATTCTGACGTGTCTCAAATATTTCCATGCAATATTTGGGCATGATATATGATACAGGACGTGTTTGTTAAACAATGATGAATTTTCAAACGTCTGTTTTTCTGACTGACCCTGTATACATGTCCACACAGATAATCATTTTTGAAATTTGATTTTATCACTTCATTGATGAAATATATAAATAATTATAAGTTCACAAGGATGAAACTTCGTTGATAGGCATTTGATTATATATTTTACCTCTCTAGTAAACATCATAAACCTGTATATAGGGTCAATCGAAACGAAAGTTCGATAATTGTTTTTGGACTGGGATAGTATTTGGTCAAATTTAAAAAATTCAAGATGACGGCACAAATATGGCGGAAGAGTTTTGTGATTTATAGTCTGATTCTATCGACAACTGAGGGTTTTTGAAGACAAAGTTCCAGTCACAGTGCAACAAAGTTCCAGACACAGTAAAACAATATTTCTGACAGTTTTTTGAGTCATGTAATCTTACCACTGAATAATACATTTATAATATACGTATATGTATCAGTTTTCGAAATTTGGGGACTATACAATAATTCGATTTATGTTTCAAGTTACCAGAGAAAAAATCAGTTATAGATTTTATTCATTGATTTTTTCCACTTTTCAAACCCTACAATGCTACAAAACCCAGAAAACCAAGAAATCAATTGAGAATATTTTTTCTAACGATGAATTGATTTGTTGATGAACATTGTTGGTATTCAATTAAATCGTATCGTACTTACCTTTGGCCAACCCCCTCTACTGAACATATTACATGTCTTTTCCAACTACAAGGAAGTATGATTGCGATGAACGCCCGTGCAGGATAAATTATTATAGTTTTATTTCTAATTATTATCTCCCCACACAATCTACTCATTACGAGGGAATTACAGAATTCAACAAGTTCCTTTGTATATCGGCAGATTTATGTGAGATTTAAACCCAACTGTGAATGATAATTAATTAATGGAAATGTGATGAATGTTGACGATGTTTTTTTTTTCTTTTTCAGAGGTCGTTCACACTCATCCTACAGGCTGTGGATCATAACAATATTTCATCACCTGGTGAGTATTTTTGATAATATATTCTTTAATTTGTAATTGCTATAATTAAATTATTTTCATTTGTTATCAGTTAAGGCGCGCTAGTAGGTATATCCGTATTATTATACAGTTGTAGATATCAATATTTTATACAAAAAAAACCGATAGCGCGGCCACTCGGAAAGGTAGATTTCACAATACTTACTTGGGTTCCAGTCTCTATTTTGGTTTACTTCGAAAAATAAAGTTGTTGGAAATATTATCGAACTACTTATACATTTGCTGAATTTAAATGGTTTCCAAGTCGATTTATGAACGCAAGATGCTAGTTACTCTTTTTCTATGAGCAATCAAGTTCTAAATTCGAAAGTAGTGACAAAATCGATCAGTATTGTTCTTGACTGCACACGAGTATTTGATGCAACCAATCGTCAAATGAATAAAAAAATTCAATTGATGTTAGAAGTCAATATGTTAAGATAATATTCTATCTGGGATATATCTTTCTGGAAAACCATGACATCATAACAGGTGTTCTTCAGGGTACTATCCTACAGCCAGACATTTAGATTAATTCCTTACGGGATATCTCAAAGGGAGAGTATCGGGTGGTTTCACTTGGGCTAGTAATATGCTGCTTCAAATGGATACTATTTTTTTCTTCAGAGAAATTGGTTGCCGTATATTATTTAAAGCAAATAGTGATTCAATTGATCAGAAAAAAGTAAATTCATACCAATTAAGTTATCGTATTGGATTCATTTCAAGAGATTTATCTAAACCCTGCTTTGTAATTTGGAATCTTCGGAATTTTGTTCAGTCTCGACTACTGCATAATATGTTAGATAATTGCCGCATATTGGATCAGTTGTTAATTTTACACATAAGAAAATCAAAGATTCTACGTTTTTGAAGATTCTTATAAGTAGTTGTTTAATTGCAATATTAATGTAGATTTTGACTTGTGTAACTTATATCAAAACGCAAAATTACTAATTTGTTTGAACTATGAAGAGATGCAGTTCAATGTCCAGTGTGGCTTTAGCCGAGGAAGTAGTTGTTTTCTGTTCGATATTACAAAAGGTAACTTCATTATTGTGGTAGATTTTTCAATTTTCAGAAAAATATTTCTATTCAATATTTAATTGAGAATGTTTCCCTTTTCAGAAAAATAGTAGTTTCAGAATAGAGGTAACACTCGACTTTCCTGTGGTTATACTTAGAAAAAATTATATCATTAACCTAAGTCATAAACTAACGGCTCGTATAATGTCAGTAAAATTATATAACCTTGCAATATGAATACAAATGATGACAGGCTTAAATTAGTTCAAGAATAACGTGAACAAATTATTTTTAGGCAGATCTTGGTTCTTCATCAATCTTCATTCGACGACTACTCAATGTTGAATGTTTCTACAAGTTTAGATGTTCTCCTCTTTATTTTCAAGATCCATTGAATTTTATTACTTGAATCAAAACCTCGATATTTTTGTATTGACCTTTTCCATAAATGTGAATGTATCAGAAAGTAGTATTTTTAAATACCGTAGTAGCATCGATCTTGAACAACAATGAAAATATAAATTCCTTCAGATATTTCAAAATCAAATTAAACTAATATTCTCAATATTCTTTTTCGATTTCATAGCCGTAAATCCATTAAGGTACCACCTCATTAAATATGTCCATAATTTTATATCCATAACAATCAATCTACTGGAACTCCTTGTATTGGAAAATGAAAACATTACGAAAGTACCACACCATATGTTCGAAGTCCTTCCGGTCATCCAAATAGAAAACAAACGTCTTCATCTTGACACCCATTGTTAAACCACCCACATTCCCTATTCGATTTCTTCTGTTCTTTGCCGTAATTCAAATACTAACGTATTCAAATGGTTGGGCATTCAAATACTTGAACACAATTTTCTTCATGGTGACGATTAACCTACTAGAACAAGACATTTGCTACCTTAAACAAAACAATGTTGAGAGGCTCTTGAAATGATAATTTCAAACGTGGGCTGTGGATTTTTATTACGGATGGATGTGGGTGTACGAGGAGCAGTCAACATTTTCTCTTCCGGTGCACACACAGTGAAATCACTGATATAGGTGGAAAAATACATTTTTATTATCAATACAGTGACCGGCAGAAAGTGCGCATCATATGGTAAATATCTTTTATTAATAAATGTTGACAAATAACGATAGGTGCAATCGCTTCTGCATCAAAAGAAACCCCAAAAGACGTTTTACAGTGCCGTTCGTCTTTACGAGTTTGGTGGGAAAATTAATATTTTTTTAAATTACGTCTCAAAACACACTTATTTGAAAAAAAATCGAAAAATGTTTTAAGGAAAAGTTGTTCGAAACGATATTCTATAGCTATGTACATGTTTTAAAAAAAATCTGAGATAAAAAAATAAAAAATAGTTTTTTTGCCATAAAATACATTTTAATTGGGAAAAATACATTTTTGACAAATAAACTCATTAGTACCTACTTAAAGCCAACCGTTATATTTTAAATAATATTTTGTAGATTCGCAAGCTTTTCTATTTAATTCGGAGAAAATTTGAAGTATGTGAATTAGCCATGTGTTCAGCTGCTTCATAGGAATCACTGAAATATATTCAGTATAATCCCGATACTGTTTATTATTAATGAAGGTCTTTGGAGCTACACAATTTCAGTTTGAATTTTTATTCAAACAAAAAATTAATTGATTTTTGGTAAATTGTTGGAATCATACATACCTACAATATTATCATTGTTGATCCATGCATCGACAGATTTCGACATCATCGAAGAGGCCATGAAACAATTGACTTATAATGCTTATATATTATTAAGAGTTGTCAAACGATTTAGTAGTGATATTATTTATCCATGTATTTTTGTCGTCTTTCTTGTATAGTTATTTTCATTGTAAAAGTTATTTCACATTTTGTTGTGCCCCAACACTAATAAGAGATGCCCTAAGAAAAGCTAAGTTTGCAAGAAAAAATTGAGCTCGTCTTAATATGTGGTGAGCGTTTGTATAGTTCCAGAGAAGCAGCAGATATATTCAATGCTAGATATCGAAATAAGCATATCCATGGATCTACTGTGTTGCGTATCTTAAACAAATCTAAAGCTACAGGCAGTGTAGAAAATCGTTAAAAAAATCCACATAGTAAGCCAGTCACTAATAAAGAAAGTACCTTTAATGTTTTGTTATCGGCCACAGAAAATCCACAGATGGCACTATCGAGAGGCAGGAACAAACTGGTATATCTGAGAAATCCATAAGAAGAATTATGAAGAATAATAAATGTTGTGCAACAAGCCAAAAGTCACCCACATCTTACTCGATAGAGATTTCGATGCTCGCTTAGATTTTTCATTTTGATCCCAAGTCATGATTGAAGAATACCAAAATTTTCCTACAAAAGTTTCATTTACTGATGAGGCGACTTTTACATCAAATGGTACTGTCAGTTCCCAGAACTGAAGATATTGCTGGGGCTGATGAGAACCCAAATTGGACGATAGAGGCAAAAAGTCAATTTTTCTTCAAAATTATATTAGATACGCAGATCGTTGGGCCTCACTTTTTTAGGAAAAACCTTAATTCACGAGGTTTTTTAATTCCCTCATGGATTACCGCTACAAAGAAGAAATGATATTTGTTTCCAAAAAGACGGAGTTGTTTCCAACAATACATAGTACCCTTGAAGTCAGAGCGTCGCTAAACGAACAATTTCCTCATCAATGGATAAGACGATAGTCAGAAAACCCGTGGCCTGCAAGATCCTCAGATTTGACGCCCTTGGATTTTTTTAGGGCGATACCTTGAAAGTAAGGTTTATAAACATCGGCCATTTCATAATATCGACCATTGTATTAATAACATTACACCACAAATGCTGCGAAATGTGTCCAGAGAAATAAAATCCCGAATAACTAGATGTATTGACCGTCAGGGTAGACATGTCAAGTAATGGACAATTACAAAGTTTCGAGTATGTATTAAATTGTTTGGTTTATAATTATTTCAGCTTCTAATTTTAAGTGTTTGAAAATAAAAAGTTGAAAATAAAAGTAAAAAATAAAATGAACTTTTTGTTCAAATAAAAATTCAAATTAAAATTGTGCAGATACATGGTCCTCCATTAATAATAAACAGTATCGGGATTATAATATCCTGAAGATATTTCAGTGACCTCTTACGAAGTAGCTGAACACATGGCAAATTTACAGATTTCAAATTTTCTCTTCTTCTCTTTACAAAATATTATTTAAAATATAACTGTTGGCTTTACTAATAAGTTTATTTGTCAGAAATGTATTTTTCCAAATTGCATTTTTTTATGGCAAAAAAATTATTTTTATTTTTCTATCTCAGATTTTTTTCAAAACTTGTACATAGCTATGAAATAGGGGTGATAGCTGAAATGAAAACATGGAAGAATTCTGGGTTTCGGAGAAATCAAATATAAGTGAGATATGAAAATCACAAAATCAGCATAAATTCATTGGTCTGGTATCATTTCTGAGTTAAAATGGTGCTTTCTTAAATATTTTGTGTCAGGAAGTAGATCGACTAGACATAATTGTCTAATGAAGTCATTATGTCAGAATGAATAATGTGAGAATCAACCAAAATCATTCATGAAAACACGGTTTGCTCATTTAATTATTTCAAATTACGAATTAATGCCAAGTAAAATGTATCTCAGTGCAAGATCTCTAATTGATTGCCATATATGAAGGCAAGATAAATCGTCTGACGCCTCGTGTAAAACTCATTCCTTCCGAAGATGAAGACGATTAGATTAATTCTCATTGAATGCAAATGTATGTCAATGTGTATTTGAAATAATTTGAAGTTGAAGGGGCTTCTTGAAATTCCGTAATTTCTAATCTAGATTATTTTGTGACGCATGAAAATATACTTGTGGAATCAACCCTAAGATGTTTAGAAACCCTGGTGCTTAAACTGATTCGATATTATTTAGATTTTCAAGGGGACACCACCTGTTGCTTCAATAGAGCTTCAATAGTAGATGGCGCCTTCCAAAAATGTTCGTTTATATCCTCGCTTAATGTCAAAACTTTATTTTTGACATCTGCAGCATCTTATATGAAATTATTTCCTATTTTGTCGGTGTCTATGCATTTTTCCTTCTCGTTTATTTAAAATTTTGCTTATCTCTTTTTTAGTTCGTTTAAAAAAAAAAAAATATTGTATGCATTGAATTTAAAATTTTCAATTCCATTTCCAATTCTCCGCCTGTCAAACGAACCATATTTTCTGGTGAAATGATTTCAAAATATTCTAGTTGCACCACAATAATATAAATGTGGTTCAACATCGAAATGACCCAAATAAGTACTCACTATTATAAACATAACCATTCAGTTAACCTCAAACATACGAAAAACAAAATGATGCTTTCTTTGTGCAATATTCGGGGGCTTCTAATTCTAGCTATGCTATTGGTCAAATTTGGCAGATGTTACTTTTCAACCAATAGCAAAGCTAAAATCAGAACCCGCTAACAATTCGCCTCAAAAAGGAAGCCGAGGAAATAAATATAAGCTGTGTGGTCTGTTGTTACAGTTTACTGAATTTAAACTGAAATGAAATTGACGCCATCTGAAACTCTAGTAATCTCTATTATCAAGTAGGCCAAGTGTCGCCAAGTTGATCCCTAACTTTTGCAGGTATAAGTAGAAGCACCAGGGTTTTTAGACATCTCAATCAAACCGTTTATGTTCAATGATTTTCCGATGTACCTCGTAGGTTAAAGTTATGTCCACTAAACAGTCTTTTGTCACTGACAGTAGATACTTACCTTGCATTGTATTGCCGAGGTTTATAGTGGAACTCTCTACTCGTGGTGAATTTTTACGACCACTTTTATGGAAAACGGTGACAGATTGATGTCTGATAATTATGTTAGATCACGGTAAGGTCGGCAATCGAGACACAGAGCGCCAGGATTGCCTGGAATAGGTGAGGGACAGATACTCCGAGAAAGAAATATGTCAAACTCCCGAGAAAGAGGTATAAAAAAAACGCTATAATAGTTTCAGAATATTTCCAAACTTTGGAGATGCTAGCGAATTAATATGGGTTGGTTTTTACCCCTGCTAAATTGGGGGCCGATAATGTTTGTTGGCGTAGTTTCTGTTGAGGTTTATTCATCTCAAACACAGCGGATTTCACATCTTCATCAGTTTACTCGTGTAATATTCGAACGAATCAGATTCTGTCCTAGAACAGTGAACTTAACCTTCGTCTTCATTTGATTACTAATTGTGGAATGTTTCATCTTCACAAAGTGTCTCGTTTACAAATTTCATGGTGACAAAAATTGAAGGACCGGAATAATCGAAGAGTGTTTGATCTATAAAACAGGTATAAAAAAAACACTATAATAGTTTCAGAATATTTCTGAACTTTGGAGATGCTAGCGAATTAATATGGGTTGGTTTCTACCCCTGCTAAATTGGGGGCCGACTCAAATGGAGGTAGAAATGACGTAAATTTTTCCTATAATGTTTGTTGGGGTAGTTTCTGTTCAGGTTTATTCATCTCAAACACAGCGGATTTCACATCTTCATCAGTTTACTCGTGTAATATTCGAACGAATCAGATTCTGTTCTAGAACAGGGAACTTAACCTTCGTCCTCATTTGATTACTAATTGTGGAAAGTTTCATCTTCTCAGAGTGTCTCGTTTACAAATTTCATGGTGACAAAAATTGAAGGACCGGAATAACCGAAGAGTGTTTGATCTATAACGAAAAATGGTCAGTTCGTGAAATGGTTTCCTGCAGTTAATCCTCCATTATCGGAGTTGAGAATCACATGAGAACACTTGCAAACCGGAAATCAAAGCCGCTAAAAATCTGCAATTCTTGCATCGCCTGCTACATATTTCAGCCTCGTACTTTTTCCAGCCAATAAAATATAATGAAAACATTCTCTAACGACTTGGCGACTCTCTTTACTAATAACAGAAAGAGTCGATATTGCTTTATGAGGTACTTCCCGTTTTTCTCGTCGTAACATAAAGTAGTTTTGTTTCTGCTGTCATTAACTACCTGCGAGGTAATTACTTGTTTCTCGATTATTATAATTCAAGCATTTCTAATAGTTTCTCCTGTAAATTATTTGTTGCTCCTTAGCTATTGGCCGTTGAGGACGTCGTCAATAAGGCTATTATCCTAATGGGCGATGATAATTTTTGAAAATATGTTTGAAACCGTTTGTTGGAAATTATAGCTGATAATTTGTGTAATTTCGTATATTTCATTGTTATATATACTCGAAAACACAGTGGCACTATACTTTCGTAGTTTGGATAATATTCAAGAAGTCCGTTAGGTGATTGATCATATGAATGTTATAATGAAAATCATGATTTACTGGAAAAAGATATTCAATAACAATAATATGTTACCCTTCAATGATTTTTTTTTCCAGAGTAGCCATATAAAATCTAGTTTTTCTAATAAAGTAATATTGTTTTCGAAAACACGACATTCTACTTTCAATATGAATCATCTTTCTGCATATCAGCTTCATAACTTTCAACGTGAATCATATTTTCGGCACCCGCCATAGCCACAACAATTAATTGTTTCTAGCCAATCAGATTAATTGGGCTGGTGGCCGCGAGCGTAGAGGCGCTGGCTAATGCCCAGATGGTCCGGGTTCGATTCCCGCCACGGCTACTGAAATAAAAAAAAAATTATGTAGACTATCCACGTTTACCAGCCGAGTAGTGCTTCGGATGAAAAAGCTAAGGTCCCCGTCTTCTTAACTCACACAAAGTCTCTGACTTCCGAGGGTTGCCTTGCAACTAAGTTGGCGGTTAAAAAAAAACACTTTTAATCAGATGACCACAACGCCTATTGCATCATGTGACATACATTGGTACCATGCCGGCTCAATAATACAATTACTTCCATTCAGTTGGCGTGAAATTAACGTGATGCCGCAAATTTAATCATTCAAAAAAACAATTCAAATTCAAAATATAAAAAATCATATTTGAATCAAAGTTACCAACAAAATGAAAAAAAATGCCGGATAAATGAATTTTTGTCTTGTACAGCCGTACTCAACATGTTAAGTATGAATCATATTTAGGCACAATCAGATGTCTTGTACAGCCGTACTCAACATGTTAAGTATAAATCATATTTATGCACAATCAGAAATTTCAATGCAGACTTGAAGTTCTCAAAATTTAACCTGAAATGTATTTTATCACAATCGGCATCATCATTTTCAATGTAGAATTTCATTTTTCTTTTTATCTTGACAAATTCTCAATATAAAATTATATATCAACATTTTCCATATGAATTATATTTTCGTACAATCTCTTTTGTAATTTCTAATATGGAGATTGAATTTTGAACTTTCAATATGTATAATTTTTCCGCACATGTAGAACTATTTTTCTTTGCATTCAATATGAACATTTGTCGCAAAGTACTCCATATAGAATATTTTTCAGGGCACCCGTGGCTGGTCACGTTGACGAGTCTTATCGATATCAAGCAACGTCGGAGGCGTTTAGTACTTGAATGGGTGACCACCTGACAAGGAAGGTGCGCGTTAAAATGCCCTAATAACTGTAGCGTAGTAGCATATTCGCAGCTGCAGGCGTCTTATCGATGAGCACGAGATAAGACGATAGATATACCGTCGTTCGGAGGGGACGTTAAGATGGCGGTCTCGAGTTCATAGATGTTGAGCTCGTTAAAGAGCCCTACCTCTGAAAAAGCAGAGGACTCGGCAAAATTTCTGGTTGGGAGAGTGTGCTCACCGGCGTCGGTGTTTAGCCCTGGCCGCAGAAATAGGCCGACGTTAAATAAAGCAATAAAAAAAAGAATATTTTTCACGTCATTTATCGTGAATAATATTTCTGCACATCTGCAGAGCAGAAAATTCAATGTAGAAATAAATTTCTCAACATTTAATCTGAATTATATTTTCCCACGATTGGCAACATAAGTGTCAGCGTAAAATTCAATTCACAATGTGAAACTATATTTCTGTACACTCAATGTTCTACATATTATGCCATACAATCAGCTGCAAAATTATCAATATTGAATTAGAAAGTTAGATGTACTTAAACATTATTTCCCCATCATAAGCTGCATAGTTTTTAATGTAGAACTATTCTATTGAAAATCCAATGTGGATCATATACGTATATTAAGAAGAGAAACGATAGAATATTGTTTTTTTTATTGAAAAATCTATGATAAAAAATCAAGGTTTTTTTGTAATATCTAACAGAAACAACTACTTCCCCGGCTAAATCCACGCTGGATATTGAAATACATTTGATAGATATTGTGAAGAGACCCGAACTCAAATGAAAAATCTGAAAGTTATATTGCCGTTTTTCTCGTCGTAACATAAAGTAGTTTTTTCTGTTGTCATCAACTACCTTCATGGTAATTACTTGTTTCTCTATTATTATAATTCAAGCATAGTTTCAATTATACTTTTTACTGTAAATTATTTGTTGCTCCTTGATGACATCGTCAATAATAATAAGATAATTTTTAAAATCTGTTTACGACCGTTTGTTGGAAATTATAGCTGATACTTTCTGTGATTTCGTATTTACTAGAAAACACAGTGGCATTATACTTTCGTAATTTGGATAATATCAAAAGTAGCCCGTTAGAGAACTGATCATATGATGATATGATCAAGAAAATCATGATTTACTGAACAATATATTCAATAATGATAATTCATAACTCTTCAATGATTTATTTATAGGTCCCACCCGTACTATGTTTCCAATTCTCCCAACATTAAAAAATATTCAGGAGGTTGACACATATTCCGATATGTTGTAAGAAATTAGCATTATGCGATTATTGCACTTAGGAAATTATGTCTCTACTAAGGACATATCTTCAGTTTTTCTCAATTATCTCAGAAATCTCCACTTTAAGGCACATGGAATGTTGACGTTTAGATGAACCGAACTGATGTCAAACGCTCATTTGTCCATTCACCTGTCCCAAGAAAATATGAAGGAACATAGATAGATAGATAGATAGATATTTATTTCCAAACTAATAAAACATAGAATTAGTGGGTCGTCAAAATAGTACAATGTATAACATATAAGTGTATATAGACATGTATAAAGTAAAATTTACACTGAGAATAAAGTAAAATATAAGATATGAGGACAGACTGGGGGAGAGTCTATCACAAGAGTTCGAGTTCAGTAATGCTCAGATCAAGATACTCCTTGATCGAATAGAAACATTTTATTAGTAAGAAAGCTTTGATTCTGTTTCTAAACTGATATAGGTTAGACAATTAATCTTTGAAGGTAATTTGTTATAAAGTTGCAGATTCAGAGAATTTTTTTGTGACATCAGGAGCCTGCATCTAGGTGTCGTGAGAGAATTTGCATTGCGAGTGGAGTAAGAGTGAATTTATGATTGCACAGTGTATTTGTTTTTGTTTTTATGAATTTCAAGTAAGGATGAATATAGAAATAGAAAAATTTAACCAGCCATGACTCAATAACTCTTTTTTGCACTAAGAAAGCTTTATGAGCGTGGCACGAGCCACCCCATAATAAAATACCATAAGCCATGTGACTTTGGAATAAACCAAAGTAGCATGATTTGAGTACGTGCAAACTAACGCAATGCCTCAAACGTCGGATCATAAAGGTGATACTTGATAATTTTTTTGTTAAAGACTCTATATGAGGAGCCCAGTTGAGTCTATCATCAAGTTGCACGCCAAGTAATTTGACGCTATTTTCCTGAGGAATATTTGTTTTAGAGGAAACGATGAGAGACTGATTTTTCTCGATATTGATTTTCATTTTATTTGATGTGAACCATACTTGAGCTACATTTAATATATCAACAGCTAAAGTACTAACGTTTTCTAGGTTAGTACTTTGGGAGACAAATGTTGTGTCGTCCGCGAAAAAAACGCTCTTGATCGGTGAGGTACAGTAGTAGAGGTCATTAATATAGATCAAAAAGAGGAGGGGGCCCAGAACAGAGCCTTGAGGGACACCATGGGAAATGTTCTTACGATTAGAGAGATCCCCACCAAGTCTAACAGATAAGATTCGAAGAAGTCCAGTGCCAGGCCTCTGATACCATAGAAATACATCTTTTGTAGTAGGATAACGTGTGAGACACAGCCAAAGGCCTTAGATAGATCAAATAGCGTAAGTTGTGAATGTTTGCCTTTTTCCAGCTATGTCTGACACAACTTTTAGAAGAGCCTGGGTTGTTGATCGATGTTTCCGAAAACCAAATTGGCCAGGACATAAGAGAGAGTTGCTTTCAAGGAAGTTATATAGTTGTTGTTTGAGAATAATTTCAATAATTTTACCCAATATCGGTATAATCGAAATAGGCCGAAAATTGTTAATGTCATCTGTGCTACCCTTATTCAGAACCGGTAGGACCACAGAGTACTTCAGAGTACTAGGAAAAGTTCCAGAGGAAAAACAGTTATTTATTAGAATAGCCAAAGGATCGGCAAGGATGTCGGCTACAGATTTCATAATTTTACTGTTGAGCTTGTAGGCATCAAAAGCGTTGGAATTCTTCATGCCTATGATAATATCATAAACATCAGCAGGAGTTACCGGATTTAAAACAAACGACTGTACAGGAGTTTTTATTGTTATATGACCAACATAATATGGTAACCACGCCACTGGTTTACGAAAATAAAAAATCAGCACGTTGATAAACCTTGATTAATGTACCAAATTTCAAATTTTTTCCCTCAGGAATTTTGGAGAAAACAAATTAAATCTTAATTTTTTTCATATTTTCGACACCCTGTATCTCAGTGGGGATGCATTTTAGGTCATACCTTGTCAGGAAGTTTTCACCTCGAAATGAGGTGAGGAATCTCTAGTCGGAGTTTGTCGGTCTTATTCTGACTCACCCTGTATAGTATATATGTATTAATAAATACCAAAGTCAGACAAGTAGTCTAAGCAACAAGTTCAAAAACGTGTTAAATAGATATAAAGCTCCTAAAAATATGAGCGATAGCTCATTCGATTCGGAATGACGTCTAGAAAAATGTGTTTTAAGGGTTTATTAGCACGTAAAAAATTGCGATTGTTATTAACAAAATAAGATTAAAAAAAGTAGGTATTTCGTTTTTCGTTAATAATTTCTAAAATAATGATATTTAAGGAATTATGAAAAAAGATCCTGAAAAGATCCAATAAAAAAGTTACTCCCTCCCGGAACTCTATCTCTATTATTTACAATTTTTTTTAACGCTGAAAATAGGGCTCCGCGAGGTCGTTACGGCATAGGCGCACCGTCTAAAAAGCCGTTATATCACCTAAAATAATTTTTTTATAGTATTAAATAACAATTTAAAAATTTGAATAAATTATGGTGTAATCTAGACACTTGAACGAAAAAAACCATTTTTCATGTCGATTTTTCAAAAAGTTACACACCATTGTTAATTAACAAATTTTTTCCAATCTCTGTTTTTATAAATTACGACAAAAGTTTAAATAATTGGTCTATAAAATTTTCGCTTCGTGGAGCTCTTTTCATTTAGGTACTTAATAAAGCAATGCAAAACTTATAAAATTTATTAAAGTTCATTATTTTGTTAATTATAATTTTTTTAAATTAACAAAAAATGAAATTTCAAAAAATGTTATCAAAAAAATTTTTTTTCAGTAATATCTTATTATTGCTGTTTCTGCATCTAATATAGGTTTTAATTAACATTGGAAAAAAAATACGTCTTTGTTAAGAAATTGTTTATAAACAAACAGACTATTTTGGGATTTTTGAAAAATATTTTTTAACATCTTATTGCATAGGTAAAATAATGATTAAAAAAAAATTTCTTAAATAAATTTTTTTATTGTTTAAAATCGTTTTTTTTATATTTCAATTATTCAAATAAGACATTATTTCATTCTTAAAAATCATCATTGACCTTTTTCAATGAATTAACAGAGGAATAAATTTTTTTTATAAATAATTTCATTGTTTATCAACTTAACAATTTGTTATAAACAAATAATATTATTCGTTATATTTTTTTTCGAAAACTTCAAATGATAACAAAAACAATTATGTATAACAAAGTATAGAAAAAATTAAAAAATAATAATAATAAAAAATACAAAAACATTTTTTTCCATACTTTGTTATACATAGTTGTTTTTGTTATTTTTTGAAGTTTTCGAAAAAAAATATAACGGTTAATATTATTTGTTTATAACAAATTGTTAAGTTAATTAACAATGAAAATATTTATAAAAAAATGTATTTCTCTGTTAGTTCATTGAAAAAGGTCAATGATGATTTTTAAGAAAAAAATAATTTCTCAACTAATTATTTAAACAATTGAAATATAAAAAAAACGATTATAAACAATAAAAAAATGTATTTAAGAAAAAAATTGTTTTAAATCATAATTTTACCTATGCAATAGAGATGGTGAAAATTTTTTTTTTTAAATCCCAAAATAGTCTGTTTATAAACAATTTCTTAACAAATGACGTACAAATTTTTTTTCCAATGTTAATTATTACTAAAAAAATTGTTTTGATAACATTTTTCAGAAATTTCATTTTTTGCATTGCTTTATTAAGTACCTAAATGAAAAGAGCTTCACGAAGCAAAAATTTTATAGACCAATTATTTAAACTTTTATGTCGTAATTTATAAAAACAGAGATTGGAAAAAAATTAGTTAATTAACAATGGTGTAACTTTTTGAAAAATCGACATGAAAAATTTTTTTTACCGAGGTTTTTTTCGTTCAAGTGTCTAGATTACACCATAATTTATTAAAATTTTTAAATTGTTATTTAATTCTATAAAAAAAATATTTTAGGTGATATAACGGCTTTTTAGACGGTGCGCCTATGCCGTAACGACCTCGCGGAGCACTATTTTCAGCGTTAAAAAAAATTATAAATAATAGAGATAGAGTTCCGGGAAATATCATTATTTTAGAAATTATTAACGAAAAACGAAATACCTTCTTTTTTAATCTTATTTTGTTAATAACAATCGCAATTTTTTACGTGCTAATAAACCCTTAAAAAACATTTTTCTAGACGTCATTCCGAATCGAATGAGCTATCGCTCATATTTTTAGGAGCTTTATATCTATTTAACACGTTTCTGAACTTGTTGATTAGACTAAAGTGGCACGCTTCATATGTTCTTGCAATGGCGTACGGTACATTCTACATTCATACCGGCATCCAGCCAAATACGGCAGCCACCGCTCAATGGAATATTTTCTCCCCTAAAAAGAACAATTACTATAACCACTTTCTACAGTCTTCAAAAAAGCAATGCCTTAAACGAAGAAACCACTACAAAAGCCGTACGCGCCAGAAATGGGTTCCGTCCTTGCCCTGGGACATCCATAATTGGCAGCATATGCTCACAAATCCTCCTACTACTGCGCGCACACCCTTAGGACAGTCGTGAGTTCATTCATACAACTTCCTATGAATCATTTGTGACCACGCGAAGGGATTGCATTACGCCAAACAAATGAAGCTCTCTGTGAATTCCGTGAATTATTGCTTCGAAAGATGAGTGGGTCAATGTGTGAATCAGTGGCGTCGAAAATGGGTGGGACTTTATTTCACGGATAACATATCAGAGTCGTATTGAAAATGCGTCCCTTCCATATTTTCGATGAATATACCGTGTGGCCCAGTTTAAGCACCTCCCTATTTTACCGAAAACGGATCGATTTGCAAAATTCTTTTTTGAAAAATAGAATACTTTAAAAACATTCATTCTCCCGTGAGAGAAGGAAATCAATATACTTTTTTCATGGCCAGCTATGACCAACAGAAAATTCATACAAATAATTTTTCAAACTCTAAATTTTGTTGAGGTAAGTTTCAATAACTGAAACAACTATTGATTTTCGTCGACATTTCGACTTTTATCAAGTCATCTTCAGGGCAATGAACACTAAATTTCGATGAAATGAGAAAAAATTAAAGATAATAGGGACATTTATACAGGGTAAAAGCCGGATAGTTGCCTCGGACGGATACATGCCTCAGTTTCAAATGCTCTATGATAGACGAATTGACAGTGTTTCTTTTTGATCATAATTAAAAGCGTCCCCCGCGCAGGCCTCAGTGCCGCATAAGCCGTTGAAGTAGGCGCACGTGTTTTGTCCGTGTGAGAAAACATCTTCCGCGGCGATACTTTGACGAGCGCCAGAATTATATTGGTAAGTAATCTCTGTTAAATATTTTTATAACTGATTGCGATTTCAGTCAAAAATATATTTCTTTGAGTGCATTAGAGTTTAAATTGCACTGTTTATTAGGTTTTATTGTTAAATATGTTTTATTTATTTCGTAAATAAAAAGGGCAAGTATCCGTATCAAATCGGATAGTTGCCTACTGTCTTTTGCAGATTGTTGCCCTATGTCTAAAAGGGCTAAACAATCAGCAGAAATTTTAAACTCGAATGAAAAAATAATCGAGAAGAAGAATAAAACTGAGAAAGTAAAGAAAACAAGCGTAATGAAACAAACGATAGAAACAAAAAACAAACTAGTTGGTAGCAAAGGAAAGATTACGGAGAAAAAAGGGCGACTACAAAAAAATAAAAAATCAAAACAATATAGAGATATTACTAGCAGTGAATCAGATAGCACAGATTTTATTGAACTGACTGAAGGAAGGGCTCTAAGGAAAAGAAAAACTCGTATCTACAGTTCTAGCAGTGAAAATGAAGAAAATGTTATAAGTTCAAAAATATCTAAAGGAAAAGCAATCAAAGGCAAAAAAAACAAATTATCTATTGGAGACACTGAAAATATATTAAAATAGAAAAGTGTAGAATGTTTTGAAAATTATAATTTAACTAAATCGAAATCAGATTGGATTGAATGTCAGATGTGTCGATTGTGGTTGCATGAAAATTGTTCAACACTCAAAAACCATTGCATGAGATGTGGCAAGTTGAAAAGCTTGACTTCTGGTGATAATCAATGCTAATGCCAAAGTTGATTACCATATTTTTAATATTTAAGATAAATACTAATACTTAATTAAAAAATTACATGTTCACTAAATGTTATAATTTTATAATTATAATTTAACTTTAATTAATACTTAATAAAAGATTGTATTTAACAATAAAAACTGATTATTTAAATTAATATAAGTTCATTTTTATTGGAAAAAAAACAGACGGGCATCTATCCTCACATTGGGCAAGTATCCCCCCAACCATTTTTAACGTTAGGCTAGTATCCGCTATAGTTGGCAACTATCCTCTTTTTTAGAGGTCATATTGAACTGGATTTACTAAAAATTTATAATATTTATAATTTTTTATAGATAGGGTATGTTAGTACATTAATGAACTATGTTTGAGAATACACTTTGAATAAAAAATGTATTGGTACACATTTTTTAAAGGAGCTTTTTAAAAAGTGTGGCAACTATCCGGCTTTTACCCTATGTGTTAACTCTTGTTATCTTCCTTTATGTAATAATGTTGGGAGGAGAGATTGTTCTCTGTTTGTTCTCAACATGACCTGAAGATGACCTTATAAATGTCGAAACGTCGGTGGCAAAGAACCAATAGTGGTTCCAGTTGAATTTACAATTTACGTAACCAGATCACAAAACTTTCAGAACAAAAATAATTTTTCATTTGGATAATAAAATCCAGATTATTGTTCAGAACACCTCGTGTACCAATTCAGGAGTCTAAGGAATGTACAGGGTGATATGTAATATTTTTGTCAATTTTCCTTGATCATCTAATTTTCTGAGAAAATCATAGAAAAATCAAGTTGAATATTTCTCAACATGGCCGATCATCCCGTTCGAAGAAATATTTAGTTACAGTTACTTGGTGTACAGTTGGAATTACGAATATAAAAATAAAGTGAATTTTATGTAAACAAATCAAAATCAAGTAATATAGATTAAAAAGTCGCAGATTGTACTTGATGAAATATACATGAACATAGGCATTTTGGCCATAATTCGTCCTACAAAATGGTATTCTAAAAATATCACTATTTCTGTTTCTCCTAGAATTTGCAGAAAGTGTAATCAGCCAAATAACATCAGGATAATCTATGAAGCCATTGATAGTTTTATGAAGAAATACTAGATCAATTTCCATTCTTTTATGTATCGACGTGTTCATATTTAAAATTTCTAATATTTGCCAATTAATAAGCGGAAAAGCAATTTGACATTTCTTAAACATTAAATTCCATGTTATTTGCCTTACAGTGATAATGTAAATGTAAAACAGTCAACTCGGTCAGCAGGCCGAAAACAGAAGTTGAAAGTTATCTTATTCGCAATATACAACAACAGTCTCTACGGAAGAACGCGTATTCCGCCGTGACCCATGCATTGCGCCATCTAACGCCGTGTTAGCAACTATTTCGAATCAATACATATGAACACCTAAGAAATATTGAACTAACAAAAGAGGAACATCAAAATTCTACAGAAATGCACGGAAACGTGTGACTTCAGAATAATAATCTGATACCACTTTCCAAATGAAAATCCCTAATAAGATATATTCAAATTTTTATTTTCTAATGCTCGTAATTGGCCGAATTCAGTATGTCATATACATACTAAAAGAGGCTTTCAAATAATCACAATCTAAATTCTATAGACATATCGGGACAATAGTTGCTAGAGTTTTCAAAATATAGTAAAAATTAAAAAAAGTTTAAAAAATTCTTATTTTTTTGTACTCGTAAAGATTTTCTTGATAAATCAATTCCTCAGACGTTGAAGTATGAAAATATTACAAATCAGTATTTTCGAGGAGTTCGTTAGTTTTTGGCATCGAAGGAGCCGAAAAATAAAGAATTTCCCATAGGAATGTTAAGTTCCAAGTTGAAGTGTATCAAAGACTCTCATTGATTTTGCTGAAATGAAAAAAATTCATACATCAAAACCCAAACATTGTATCATTTATGTCCTGAAATGAAAATCGGAATAAATTGCAAGGATTCCATAACCCTTCATTATTAAAAATATGTATTTCTATTATTATAACGCATATTCGGACGCTATGACCTCTCGCGTATACATCGTCTAATTTGAATCCAAGTTGTTACTTACTTTCGCTCTTTTTTTTCAGCTGCTAATAATATAATAGAAGAAGCAACCTACTCCGGAATAATAGATCCAAGTGCCGAATGGCACACCCTGAACCACAGGGGACCCCGGGCACGCCTGACCTACAGGGTGCGCGTAAAATGTGATATACACTACTACAACTCGACTTGTACAAAATTTTGTCGACCGAGAGACGACGCTTTTGGTCATTTCATCTGTGATTCCAATGGTGAGAAGCGATGTTTAGAAGGATGGGAGGGGACCACATGTGAAACAGGTGAGAAACCAATATTCTTATATTTATCATTCTAATTCCCAGGTAGACTACCGCCAAAAATGATGTTTTTTTTGTGTTCATGCTGCGAGCTTCTATAAACCGATATAAGAAAATCAGGGCATTCATACACATTCATGTACTATACTTTTGTCGTCACTCCCCATCCACTCTACAGGGTGTTTCATAATCGAATGCTGATCCTAAAGGGCGATAATCCTTGGATGATTTTAAGAAAAATTCTTCATATGAACATAGATAAAGGATATTGAAATTTAACAAAAAAAAATGAGTTCTTCCCCAATATCTCTTAAACCGCTTTGGCTTTTTTTTCAATTTTGGTACTTGCAAAGTACGCATAAAAATACATTTTTTCGATGCTAAAGGATTTCTTTATTTTCATCAGTGGATTCCCTGTCATATTTTTGATCAAAATAATGATACACCGCTGTCTTTTTTCCAAATTATTATTATTTTTGTAATTGTCCTCTATCTTCTCATAAAAATGGTTTCCTGCCTTTGTTTCGTCCGGCGAACGGTTTTTGAGTTAAAAAATAAAATGCATTCATTTGCTTGTTCCTATGCGAAATCAGCCGTTGAAGAGTAGTGGTCTAGAAACATCTACTATGCTAAGAACACAATTTTGACACTTCTTTAACTAGGTACGTAATATTATTTACGTTATAAATACTTGTTTATTGAAAAAAATTGTGAAATTTTACAAATACCGAATTAGCAGACATGCATTACTTGTATGGGCTTGCTGACGGGAACGCGTATGAAGCCAGGCGACTGTATCAAGAGCGCTTCCCAAATAGAATGGTTCCTGATGCCTGAACGATTTCAAGCACCCACAGAAGGTTATTAGACCAAGGTCGATAATTTTTGAAACAAAAAAAAAATGTAGGACGAAACCCATTGGAAAAGGAAGAGAATATAACAAAAATGAAAGGAAAAATAATTTAAGGGCGATCTGAGGTCGGGAAGTGGAAGGGGGTGAGTTTTAAGGGTAAAAAACGGTTTATTTCGATTTCCGGCAAAACTACAGGTCCTATGGAAAAAAGTTAGATGGCAAAGTTGTAGGTAATAAAAAGATCCACAACTTTTGTATCCACACTTTTTTCACATAACCTCAAAATTTATGTAAAAAATTCAAATAACCAAGTTTTTGGTTTTTTATTTTTAACTTTTACAAAAAAACTTTTTTATGCACGAAATTCGGTGAAAACTTTCTTTTTTATGTCCCGAACACACGGTAATTTTTTTGATTCAAATTATTAATTTTTTCACCTTATTTTGACCTAATATCGAAAAAGCACCCTAATTTTCAATCGAAAATTCTCCCGTCAAAATATCAGCTTTTTAAAAAAAGTCGGTGGGCTTATAGTTCGTTGAAATCTCTACTTTCTGATGGTATAAAAAAAATACACATTACTATGGCAAATGTTCTCAGAAAATGCAAAGAAATAAGAGGTAGTAAGGCCCAGACCCTCCTACCCTCTTCCCCACTTCTCTATGAAATACCTTTTAATGGGCTAAAATTTCCCGTAGGTCACTCAGGTATATAAGTTATCTCAAAATAGCAATGAATAGGCATCTACGCATATAATTTAAAGAAGATTCTACAACTCTCTCAAAATATTGTAGATGTCTTATTAAATATTAACTTTACGTTTCTTTGCATTTTCTGAGAACATTTACCATAGTAATGTATATTTTTTTTATACCATCAGAAAGTCGAGATTTCAACGAACAAAAAGCCCACCGAGCTTTTTGAAAAATCTGTTATTTTGACGGGAGAATTTTTGATTGAAAATTAGGGTGCTTTTTCGATATAAAGTCAAAATAAGGTGAAAAAATAAATATTTTAAATCAAAAAAATTACAGTGTGCTTGGGACATAAAAAGGTAAGTTTTCACCAAAGTACCCCGCAAAATCCTTATGGAAAATGGCTCTCGGCTAAATTCGCTGAAACTCTGCAAAAAGATAGTATTTGGTATGCTGATCAAAAGCCTCAATGGGCAGAACCCTCCATTTTCAACCCCAGACCCCTTACAGCCCCCTAAAGCCTCCAAAGTACACTTTCCGGTGTGTTAATGCATAACAGTTTCAATTCAGCTTCAAAGCGTTTCTTTTCACTGCCCACCCCTTTCTCCAACCGAATCCTACATTCTACCCTCACCACACCTCGCCCTCACCCCCACCCAACCCTTCATTAACGCCCCATTACACACTTTCAAGGTTGAAGATTCTCTAATTGTTTTATTTCAATCTTTTGAAGCTTTTATTACATATATATGTATACATTAAGCACACCCCCTCACCCCCCCCCCCCTACCACCACCCCATCCTTTATGAATGCCCCATTACACAATTGCAAGGTTAAAGATTTTTCAATTGGTTTTATTAAAATCTTTCATGTGTATACTATGTAATTATATAAATATATATATATATATATATATATATATATATATATATATATATATATATATATATATATGGAGTATATAAAATGGAGGGTTGTGCCATTAAGACTTTTGATCAGCATACCGAATACTATCTTATTGCAGAGTTTCAGCGAATTTAGCCGAGAGCAATTTTCCATAAGGATTTTGCAGGGTCCTTTCGTGTAAAAAAATTTTTTTTTGGGAAAGATAAAAATAAAAAACCAAAAACTTGGTTGTTTGAATTTTTCACATACATTTTGAGGATATGTGGGAAAAGTGTAGATACACTCCATAGGACTCGTAGTTTTGCCGGAAATCGAGATAAACCGTTTTTTACCCTCAAAAACTCACCCCCTTCCACTTCCCGACCTCAGATCGCCCGTAAATTATTTTTCCTTTCATTTTTGTTATATTCTCTTTCTTTTCCAATGGGTTTCATCCTACTATTATTTTTTTTTCACTTTTTACCATTTTCAAAGGCTTCAGCCCTGGTCTATATGTGAAACATCACTTGAAATGAGCACATCGGACTGCAAGAACTCCAGCCATTGAGGTAGCTGTTTTAAATTCAGTTGACGAAAATCCTGAAATAAGTACGAGGCAAGTTACCCATAATTTGAATATCGCCCATATGCCAGTATGGATGATTCTTTATGATTATTTATTATATCCCTATCACATTCAACGAGTTCAGGCTCTACCTCCTCGAAACTTTCCATTACGAGTGAATTTCTGAATGGTTTCTCCAAAAAGTTACCGAAAATCCTTTATCTGACAGGGAAATTTTATTCACGGACGAAGCTAGTTTTACTAAAGACAGGATCAGAAATGTTCATTCCTGGGCCGAGGAAAATCCACATACAATCGTGGAATCTCATCACCAGGAGCAGTTCTCATTAAATGTTTTCGCTGGAACTATTGGAGATTACCTAATTGGACATTTTTTTCACCACGCAGATCAAATGAACATAATTTTCGCCGATTTCTTGAAGATAATTTGCCAATTCTATCGGAAGATGTTCCTATTTTAATGCGAAATCGCACGTGGTGTATACACGATGGTGCACGTGCTCAGTTTAGTGCTCTAGCACGCGAATATTTAAACCAAAACTCTCATAATCGCTGGATAGGTCGTGGGGGAACAGAGTCATGGCCAGCTAGATCCCCAGACTTAAACAGTCTTGATTATTTTCTTTGGGGACATCTTGAGACTTTGGTGTACAGTCAACCAATTCTAACTGAGGAAGAATTGCGAAACCGCGTAATAGTTTTCTGTGAAGCAATAAGGAATACTCCAGGAATTTTCCAAAGAGTACGCGAGTCGATGACAAGGATGGCTCAAGCGTGCATACTTGCAGGAGGCGGACATTTTAAACAGTTAATTTGATTTTGGTATTTTTTGTTCATAATAGTTGTGTTTTTAAAAATAAAAAATGTATTTTTATGCGTTCTCATTACAAAAACTAAATAATAGTTACCATAAAATTATAAAAATCTTGCTCAGATCCTTTGGTTACCACAATTGTGAAATTAAGACTAAGAGAAAAAATCGAATAGGGACAAGCAAATGAATGTATTTTATTTTCTAAATCGAAAACCGTCCGCCGGACGAAAAAAGGCAGGAGACCATTTTTATGGGAAGATACAGGACAATAACAAAAATAATATTTATTTGGAAAAAAGATAGTGGCTTATCATTATTTTGATCAAAAATATGACAGGGACGCCACTGATGAAAATTAAGAAATCTTTTATCATGGCAAGAATGTATTTTTATGCGTACTTTGCATGTACCAAAATTTAAAAAAAAGCCAAAGCGGTTTCAGAGATATTGGGGAAGAACTGATTTTTTTGTTAAATTTCAACATCCTGTATCTCAGAAATAAAGCGGTTGCGGACCTATGTTCATATGAAGAATTTTTCTTAAAATCATCCAAGGATTATCGCCTTGCAGGATCAGTATTCAATCATGAAATACCCTGTATTTTCACTAATAACTGGAAACTCGGTTATGTCACACCCATTCACAAATCTGTTAGTTTCTGATATAAATAATGATCGCTCTACATTCATATTGAGTGTAACTGACTAAAAAGTAACGGACTAAAATTTTTTCCAAATTATTTTCAAACATCTAATTTAGGAACAATCAGTAAGCAACTAACTCAATTTAGTAGCTATATAGAACACTTTCCAAGGTGGATAATACACAAATTGAGTTATTTTGACCTATCATGATCATTTCAGAACTGAATTGAATATTATCTTAAAGAGACAACACAAGTTATTGAACACTTTCAAATTCACCGAAATCCGGTTGAACAACACAGAGTTGGATGCTCTTCAATCTAAGACCTTATTCTGGATTCAATTCAGAGCTTTAATTTGGATATTTTCTCAATAACAGACAAAGCTTCAGTTTAATAAGAGTCATATTAGATTCCACAAATATAACCTCATACAAACATTCAAGACACCCCTTCTGGAAATGTGAAAATATCATCAAAAAGTCTAGGGTCAGGATTTATGACATTTATATTTTGATCATTTTTCGTTCTGAATATTGAGTAAATTTTTCGTTTTCCACATAAATTACATAATGAAAGGGCCTGAGATACTCTCAAAAATATTCTTCTCTACAGTGTGATACATTTGAAGAAAAAACAGAAAAATAAGCTCCTTCAATGAGAGCCTCCGAAGAACCTTATCAGGCTCATGAAAATATAAGAATAAACAATGCTTTCAAAGTACTACAACTGGTCTTGTTACACCACACATATGAGACTGCCAAATGAGTGGTATTCTTAGCCACTATTTATTAAATACCTTAGCTCTTCATTAGTTTAGTCGGATATCAAAATCACAATCCTTAATTTTATTCCGATTTCAAGCATTTGTTCTAATACTCTACCAATATTCAAATTTTAGCTAAGGAATTGATTTATTTTTTACAGCGTCTTGTAAACAAGGATGTCATCCGATCCATGGAAAGTGTGATGATAACCCAGGAGGTTGTGTGTAAGTATTTTTGATTCATTCAACAATCATTCACATATTTCAGTACATGAGGATATTTCATATTTTCAGTATTTAATATTTCGAAAAACGAAAACTACTCGAAACTGAGCTGCAATAGTTGCTTATTTGTGAAATAATTCAGTTCGGAGAATGCAATAAAATAGCCGTATAATCTGGAAATATCCATTCTGGAATGTAGATATGTGCAGTCACGCTATAAGCCATTGGTGAAATGGTTGAAATAGCATATGAATGAATTGAAGTTTCACCCAAAAATGGCAACTACCTTATTATACTATCGTACGCAATATCACAATCCAGTAGCAATATGCTACAGTGAAAATATCCCTTCATTGTGAACATTATTTATTATATGGATTTTGACGCATACACTATAAAAATAAAATAAATTGTAAAAGAAGCTTTTTAAAAAAAACTTTTATTCAAATGCGCTAAAAAATTAAAAATCATTGCTTTGGATGTGTGACGTAGGTTATTCCGTGACTTATAGATTCAAAAGCTTTTGAATCACGGAATAATTTTCGTCACACATCCAAAGCAATTATTTTTTTACTTTTTAGCGCATTTGAATAGAAGCTTGTCTTTAAAAATGGGTTTTATTCATTATTTTATTTTTGCTTTTTGTAATAGAAACGGTCCCTTAACACAAAACTTGGCCCACCATCTTAGTTTTTTTCATTTATTGATTTTGACAATAAATTCATTATCTCCGACCCCAAAAAACCCCCACATACCAATTTTGAATATAATCGAACCATAATCACAGAGATCGCCCGCCATCTTGAAGCAGACATTTTGATTATATGAATTTTGACAAAAAATTCATAATCTTAAACCCCAAAATCTCCACTTACCAATATTGAATGGAATCGGACGATAATTACAAAACTCGTCCGCCATCTTGGAGCCGCCATTTTGTTTTTTTCTCTAACAAAAATTCCATAATTGTTACCGGAATTATGATCACATGCAAAGAAAACTTATGGGAAATTGGCTCTCGGTCGAATTGGCTGAAATTTTAGTTTTAGTAGGATTGGTCATTAGAAAAAAGTGTGAGTTCAAATGATTTTGTATGTTTAGTTTCTGAGACATAAGCGGCCAAAGTTCGTAAAAACGTCGTATTGGGGTAGGATTGACAAAGAAAAAAACTGTTTTTTCAGTCGAAATAAGACAAAGTAAGGATGAAAATGTATTGATCGGAACTCATAAACATGTTCAATTATAATCTTATTGATGATATTACATTAGGGTGTATTTTTTTTCCTCCTCTAACCAAAGAAGATGGAACACTAGCAACTACTGCCCAGGAAAAAGCCAAGCACCTATTTGCTGGAAATTCCACTCTGGATTCATCGGGAAAACAACCCCCGCACATTACACCTATTGACAGTCACATGCCCGAGATCACCTTTCGCCAACGTACTATCAGAAAGATTTTGCTGGGTCTCAACACCAACAAAGCCTGTGGATCTGACGGAATCCCGCCGATTGTTCTCAAGAAATGTGCCCCCGAACTAACACCTGTTCTTTGCAAGTTGTTCAACCACTCTTACAACTTGGGGGTATTTCCGTCCAATTGGAAAATTGCAAGAGTACAGCCAGTCCCTAAAAAAGGCAAAAAGGCCCTACCTAGCAACTACAGACCTATCGCACTGCTATCTATTATTTCAAAGGTCATGGAAAAAGCCATCAACATCGAGCTCATGAAATATCTGGAAGACTCAGGAATTGTCAACGATAGGCAATATGGCTTCCGCCATCAGAGATCAACTGGTGACCTGCTCGCTTACGTCTCACATATATGGCAGCTATCTATTGAAAAGTATGGAGAAACTTTAGCTGTGGCATTAGATATCTCCAAGGCGTTCGATCGAGTTTGGCACCAGGGACCTCGCCAAGCTTACGTCTATGGCCCCTCAGCTGTGTTCTCTGCTTGCTAGTTTTCTCAAACAGGTCTCTCCATGTAGTGGTCGATGGAGTTTCATCTGACACTCTACTCATAAATGCTGGTGTTCCGCAAGGATCTATTCTCGCACCAACACTATTTTACTTCACATCAACGACCTGTTGAAAGCAACTTCATGTCCAGTACACAGCTTTGCCGATGATAGTACCCTCCATACCGCTTTCTCTTCCAGGGCCCCTATATCAGCCCGTGAAACCAGAAATGAACGAGGAAGAATGTTAATAATATAAATATGGACTTAGCAACAATTCTCGAGTGGGGATCTAATAACTTGGTAGAATTCAATGCAAACAAAACACACGATGTCTTTTCTCTAGAAAAGCCGATCTCACCGTGCCTAACATAATTTGTCAGGAGTAACCATACCACTGAAGTCATCCATATCGATGCTTGGTATTACTATCAGCAATAACCTTTCCTGGAAAATCACGTGAGGTCCATTGCTAAAGTGCATCCCAAAACTTGGTTTTTGTTTCGTGCCAAGAGCTATTTCACCCCACTCAGCTGCTTATGATCTATAAGGCACAGATCCGACCTGTCCTGGAATACTGTTCCCATATTTGGAGCGCGGCACCTAAACATATCCTGAGGCTTTGGATTCTGTCCAAAAGGGCAATTCGTCTCGTCGGTGATGCCTCGCTTACAAACTCGCTCACTTGTCTGGAACACCGTAGAAAAGTTGGCGATTTGTCTCTATTTTATAGATTTTTTCATGGGCGATGCTCTTCTGAAATATCAACAATCGTTCCTGCTTTGGCAGTCTCTTCGAGATTAACCCGTCAAGTTCAGTCATCACACCCCTTCGTGGTCACTTTGGAGACCTGCAGAACATCACTTTCCAAAGACTCGTTCATCCAACGAACAGCGAGGCTTTGGAACTCATTGCCTAGGGAGGTGTTCCCCGAGGCATACAACCTCCAGAAATTTAAGAAGAACACCAACTCCTACCTTCTTTCCCTTGGTTCCCACGATGTTCTCTGAACATTATATGAAAACTTTTGGAACCAATTAAAAAAAAAAATACTGGGCATTGTAAAAAAATCGTTTTTCCGGATTTTTTTTCCAGCACTATTTAAAACCAACAAGTTATATTTTGTTAAGATATCATAGTTTCGTCTATTGTAGGCGAAAAAACGTGTTTGGTTTCTTGATGACTCTCTCTGTTTGAAATATATATATATATATATATATATATATATATATATATATTTTTTAATTTTCGAGTATACCTCTATACTGAAAACAATTGACAGATTGATTTCTTGATTACAAAAAAAGGAATTAATTGCTACTGCCCATTGAATAAAAGATAGGGTAACATTCTGATGGACTCAATTGTTCAATATTACCTTTTTTATAAAGGGTGCGTAATTTGGACTATTTTACTCACAATATTTTGAAAATGTTGTCTATCATATACGATAGTTTTATCAACTTTGTATGTTGCGTTTCTAAGATATGCATTTTTGAAGTTTACAGTATTACGATATATGGGGTGATCTATCGATTTAACAAAATTTCATGGAACCATTCGACACATTCAATTCTATTATAAATTTTTCGAAATCAATTATTTGATACTATAAACAACACAAACCACACTCAACAACAATTTGAAACTCAACAGTATAGACTGAAAAAAAAATCGAATTATAAATAACTTCTAACATAAAAAGTCAATTAATATTATGGACATTATAATATAACAAATCGAAATGAACCTGATGAAGCTATTGTATAGCGAAACACGCGACGTGCTTTAGTGTACCCTTAAGTAGTGAAAATCTTATAGTGTATTGTAGTACCTAGCGAACTCTAAATCGAAATTGGAACTAATTAGTTATAAACAACATAAACAACAATTTAGATAATTGAACTCTCAAAAAACAAACAATAAACAAAACCTAAATTCAAATAATATTATTAATATTGTAATTTATTGGGTCTATTTGCGCAATCTAAAACATTGTTTAATAGTTCATGGCTAGGGTATTTTATTGTTTCTTGATGACGAGCATATCCTAGGTACCAAAGTACGCTGCAAATATGGAAACCACTTTGCTCCACTTTTGCAGGTACACTAGTAGCCTAGAATACGTTCATTTGCAGGTGCATCAGAAATAATACTCAAGGATATCCACAGTTGATACTTTATAGCGTTCCTAAATCTGGACGCTATGCGGCAGCGTAATAGTCTAGGTTCAGGATTACGCATATCAATTTCAAATAGAAACAATAAAGTACCCTAGCTATCAACTATTGAGAAATGTTTTAGATTGCGCAAATAGACCAATCAATAACAATATTAATAATTTTATTTGAATTGGGGTTTTGGTTATTGTTTGTTTTTTGAGAGTTCCATTATGTAAATTGTTGATTATGTTGTTTATAACTAATTAGTTTCAATTTCGATTTGCTATATTATAATTTCCATAATATTAATTGACTTTTTAAGTTAGAAGTCGTTATTGATAATTCGATTTTATTTTAGTCTATATTATACTCTTGGGTTCCAAATTGTTGTTGAGTGTGGTTTGTGTTGTTCATAGTATCAAATAATAGATTCCGGAAAGTTTTATAATAGAATTGAATGTGTTGAAATTCCATAAAATGTTAAATCGATAGGTTACCATATATCTAATACCTAAACTTCAAAAGATATCTTAAAACTACTACAAGATTGATAATTATCTATATCAACAACTGCAAAATATTGTGATTAAATATGGTCCAAATTACCGGAAATTTTCTAGATATTCAATAAAAACATTGTGAATGACCTAAAAAAAATGTAAGCACCCTTTATCTAAATGAAAGGTAATATTGAACAATTGAGTTCATCAGAATGTTACCCTATCTTTCATTCAATGGGCAGTAGCAATTAATCCTTTTTTTTCAATAAAAAACGATCTGTCAATTGATTTCAGTATAGGGGTATACTCGAAAATTGAAAAAAAATATATTTCAAACAGAGAGAATCATCAAGAAACAAAACACGTTTTTTCGCCTACAATATACTGAAACTATGATATCTTAACAAAATATAACTTGTTGGTTTTGAAATAGTGCTGGAAAAAAAATTCGGAAAAACGATTATTTTGACTAATGTACTATCATCAATAACATTATTATTGAACATGTTTATGAGTTCCGATCAATACATTTTCATCCTTACTTTGTCTTATTTCGACTAAAAAAAACAGTTTTTTTCTTTGTCAATCCTACCCATTGGGGTATTGGTATTGACCACGTTTTTACGAACTTTGGCCGCTTATATCTCAGAAACTAAACATACAAATTCATTTGAACTCACACTTTTTCCTTGTGACCCATCCTTCTATAGCATAATGAAATTTTAGCCTATTCGACCGAAAGCCAATTTCCCATATGTTTTCGTGCGGGGTTCTTTAATTTTTAAGATTTGATTACACACATCGGGACATTTAGAAGTAAATGAAAGATTGTAATAATAACCTCCCTGGATATACCGACACGGAAAGTTTTAATGAATAATTCTGGACTTTTTGAGTGAAAAGTGCCATGCAAATACAAGCAGTTTTGAGGTGAATATAAAAAATGTAAAATTTTCGGGAAAGTTATTGTACATGATGATTGATATTAAAAATCCGAATTAATCACATACACCTCAACAAATCACCCAAACCCATTTTTTTCTCAATGAGCATCCTTGTAGTGTATGTACGACTTCCAGTTAGTCCATTTGAGACCCGAACCCGTACGAACGACCCAAGGTAACCTCGCTTAATTAAAAATCCTATCTGATGGAACAACTATCCGTCATTACTATTCTGCATTCCCTGCTTAAATACCTACCATGCCCAATTTCTCATAAAACATTTGAATTTCTAATCAGTATTGCATCTTCGCATTCGAGGATAGGATAATAAATCGACTGTACATACCAGGCCAACAATTCACACAGTTCGATCGCGATGACGGGAAATTAAACTTTTTCGTGATTAACAATATTGCGGTAACATTTTAGAAAACAGCGAGATCCCGACACTACAGGGTCGGAATCAAAACTCCAGTCAAGCTGCACCGTCTTTACGAGATGAGCTTTGATCTCACTTTGAAAAAATCACATCAGCAATAAATCTCAAAATACAACTTCTGAAAAAAGTGACTGACAGCCTAGCTACTCTGAATTCTCGCAAGTATAAAAACGAGCTTAAAAAATGTCAAGAGATTTTGAAAATATAGTTTATATGATTAGAATATTTCCAGAAGAGTGACTACAACTGACGAGCAACGAGGTCACAGAATTGACATCAACGAAGATAAAAACTTTTTAACAAAAAATTAAACCGACGAAATACGGAACTGAAAAGTAAAAAATAAAATAAATCTTCTTAGTCTGAATAACTAAGCTCCTAAACTAATGTAAGTAACTAATTTTGAGTCGGCGCCAAACAAACAAGCAAATGAATTAGGTAAGGCGAAAAATGATGGCATCGAGTTGGGCAGTGACATTCTGATAATATTTTTGAAGTAATTTAATGAACTTTGTTGATTGTTTGTTTGGCGCCGACTCAAAATTAGTTACTTACATCAGTTTAGGAGCTTAGTTATTCAGACTAAGAAGATTTATTTTATTTTTTGCTTTTCAGTTCCGTATTTCTTCGGTTCAATTTTTTGTTAAAAAGTTTTTATTTTTCAATTTTTTGTGGCTGGAATCTACTAATTACTAACTGCTTGTTTTTTTATTACTTCCAAAATACTTACTTCCCCACCTTACTTCAACTATTACCAGTTAAATAATATGATTATCTACTTTTACTATTTGTTGTAATATAAATTATTTTTGTTGTTCTGGTTAGTTTATTTCATTACTTTGTATATCATTCCATCCTCTCATAGAATATAATGATTGTGATAATGACACTAGCAATCTGTCATTGTCAACTACATATGTGTGCCAATGTTCACAACTGAAAAATCAATTATCCCATATTTTTCTACCCGTAAGGGTGGATAATTCCATTCGAAATCCAAATATGATCAACTATGAGGTATACCCTATCTGATTAAAGAAGAATCATCCAAATCAAAGATCCCAGTACAAAGTTATGCCTGATAGAATCGGTTAACGGACCAGAATTCAGAGGGTGAGTGATCAATATCCTTCATTTTGCTACCCTTAGGGATGGATAATATCTTTTAAGTTCAGATGGGACCAACTTCAAAGTACACCCTATTCACTGAAAAAAGAATTATCGGAATCGGACGCCTCAGAAAAAGTTATGCGTGATCATACATAAAAAAAATGATAAAAAAATTAAATATACGCGTCGAATAGAGAACCTCCTCCTTTTTGGTTTCGTCTGTTAAAAATGCTGGATCCTTGCAGATCCAAGTTGTATTATCGACCAAACAGGTGCTTCTATTCAAAGTGTATAAAATTGGTTCTCAACATTTATTGATGAATAGGCAGATAAGCCCTGAGCATTATTTCGTCAATCACTAAACTACTGATTAAACCCTGCTCTGATCGAAGAGCTGGCCATCTCTATATATAAAGGTGATCAAATCATAAACGTTCGAAATTAAACAATTGGACTATTAACCGAACCAATTGATTTGATGTATGCAGTGATACCATGAATGAAAGTTGGTTCAACCTTTTCGCTGAGAGCTTGATTGATTTGTATATGATGCCATCTATTATTCATGTTTAGGACTGATAATACAGTTGTAAGGTTTTGCAATGGAGAACTCTGCATGTCTCATTTCTGTAGATATTCTCCATTTTCTGCATTGGCTGCTCATTGAATTGTCGTAGCACTACAAAGAATATATAACCTCACATGAGTTATGTGCCAACGTGGTGGATTGGTGGAGCCTACCTTGCCATTGCATTGGTTTTTTTTATTGCCATATATCCTGCCCAGAGATCTTGAACAAACATTAGTATTCGGGTATCCTTTGCTAGACAAAGAGGATAACCGTGTGGCCTCGTGTTGGCACCGCCGAGTTACTCTAAGTACGCTCGCCTTTGATTTTTTGGGTGCAGACCTTGAAAACGGTGGCAAATTATTAGTAGTAGTATTTATTGGCCACATTACATACAAAGTACAATTGGCAAGTCAGAATTTCACACAATCATAATCACAATAATAAAAACATTCAGTGTTTGAATTCCAATGTCAAAATCTCTTCCACAGAATAAAAACAATTTTCCAGGAGATATTTTTTGCTGCATTTTTAAAATTGTTGTAGCTATTGATATCCTTCAAAAATTACGGCAGGTTTATGTTTTGGTATGTTCAACATAAAACTTCTTGATGATGATGATTTCCTAACACTTT
Organism: Gonioctena quinquepunctata; assembly: GCA_018342105.1. Lineage (NCBI taxonomy): Eukaryota > Metazoa > Arthropoda > Insecta > Coleoptera > Chrysomelidae > Gonioctena > Gonioctena quinquepunctata. The sequence goes on from JAFIRS010000252.1 coordinate 405,602, forward strand.
GAAGTTAGAAATGTTGCTTTTCACAAACGTTAAACACTTTAAAATGTAAATAGAGTGGAAGGGCAGAATAGACTGTTTTTTTAAGACGGCCTTAAACGAGTCTCTGTATTCCAGATCAAATAATAGTCTTATAATAATTTTTTGGGAATTAAAAACTCTTTTATATTCAGTTGCCAGTCCCAATGTTGCAATGTTATTTGATAAATGGCTTTATGCAAACGCCTAGTATAAGTTCAACAACTCTTTTTGCTCTAAAATTTGTTTCATCTGGAGAATTACATAGTATGCTTTATTGAATTGTTTGCAGAGTCTATGTGGGAGGAGAAATTAAGGTCTGAGTCAAGCCATGTCCCGTATAGCTTCACGTTATCGCTGAATGTTAGACCTTCACAAAAGGTCTTTGGGACAGACTTTTCCATATGAAAGTTTATGTAGACCGTTTAATCGGCGTTTAAAATATGTCAATTTTTATGGCACCATTTTTTCATTTCATTTAGAGCTTTATATTACTTTCAGTTCTTCAAGGGTTTCTCCACAGACTGTAACTGTTGTGTCGTCGGCAAACATTGTTACTTGTCCTGCAGTTATACGATTGGGAATATCGTTTACAAAAAGTAGAAAAATTAAGGGATCCAAGTCAAAGCCTTGGGGAACACCGAGAGAAGTCGTGCATTCATTGGATAGTTGCTGTTCTAGCTTGATGAAAATACTTTAGTGCAACCATTTTAAAATATGCCCAGATAACTAAGTTTTTCCAATATGAAATGTATGTTTAGGCGGTCAAAAGCCTTTGAAAAATCAAACATAAATGACACAACATACTTTCCTTTATCTAAGGAAGTATAAACATAATTCAGAAAATGGTATGTGGCTGATTCCGTTCTACAAAACTGACTCATTATATTGTATACGCAACATTCAGTCAAAAGAGATATTTGGCGGTAGTTATCTAATGTTTGCTTATCACTTTTTTTGTGAACGGGAAACACTAAGTTGGGAAATTCTCCTTCAGCTAGAGATTAATTGATTAGTCTTGTTAAGGGGAAGATAATATGGTCATGCATAATTTTCAGCAACTTCGGTTGAATTTAATCAAACTCAGAGCATTTTTTATTTTTTAGCGATTTTATGATATTTGATACCTTAGCCTCCGTTAGGAAAGGTATAAATATACTACTTAGAGAACAATTACAAACAGTATACATATAATGGAATAATGTTCACCAAAAAAGTTATCAGTTTTATTTTTGCATATATTTGAAAAATAGTCTGCAAATTTATCAGCTACTTCTTTTTTATTTATTATAGATAGATGTGTCACTATATAAAAAATTCCCCGGCACCTCAAGAGCTTGTGAATTGTAAATTTTTTTTTTTAATGTTTTATCAAGTAAGACCGCACATATCTGGATGATGAAATCGATAATCTGATTGTCAAGATTAGTATCACCTTTCGATCGAATCTAGAGATTGTCCAACTCAACGATAATTTGGAATCCATTTCAGTAGAAATTCCTTCAAATTATATATTTTTTTGCCACTCGAATATGGTCTGCGTGATTTTTCATTTCTGAAACATACTATTTCTGTTGAACAGAGAAATATTCTTAATTGAATATTGAATAGAAATATTTTTCTGAAAATTGGAAATTCCACGATGAAAATGAAGTGATTTCTTGTAATTTTCCCGATAAAGCCACGCTGCACATTGAGCTACATTTTATAGATATTTTAAGGAACTCATATAAGGTTCTTTCAAAATATCTATCAGAAGTAGTTCAATGTTCGCCTTTAGCCTAAGAAGTAGTTGTTTTCTGTAAGATTCACAAAAAAATCACTTCATTTTTATCGTCGATTTTTTTATTTTCAGTACAAACTTTCTATTCAATATTTATTAGAGGATGTTTCCCTTTTCAACATGAATACCCCCCAAGAGGTTATCTTGGACGGAAGATAGTGACTGAACAAACAATACTATTTCTGTTTCGGTTTTTCACCGTTATTAAAAAAAGGTTATCCAAAGATATAACAGAAGTTTCATCATAGCATTCATTTCTAACCAAATCTTCCATAATCCGGCTCTGGATGAATGTCTATATCTTCTACAAAGTGCATCTAGATAATATCGAAATCCGTGAGGTACCCATCTAACATTAATTATATTAAAGAAAGCAGTGGGCGGTGCCAGAAGTGAAACAACAGAAGTTGTAATATATAATCTGGCATCATTGGGTATTAGATATTTATAGCTGAAATTAAAAGTTGCTATAATGGCCCGCAATCAAATTTATATCAAGTTGTTTTATTCGGTTGATCTCAATCTTGTTTATGTGTTGAGATAACAAGGAATATATTTCGGGGATAACAGAAGATTAATATTTCATGAGCTGTTTTTGTTTTCAGAATATATCCTCAACTTCCATTGTTTTAGGGGATAGTTAATCTAATTCAATAAATTTTTCTAGAACTTTGATCGATTTTTTTCAAATCTAGGTTGGTGGGTCCTTGAAAATTAGGAACATCATTTTCACGAATCTTTTAATAATAATAAGTAGAACTTCATGTTATCGATAGTTTTTATTGTTCAAGAGTCTGCTGTTACTGTCCACATTAAAACTAACAGCAATTAAATCTTTCAACAATGTCAGACTTTGAAAAAGTATATCCGTCTTTGAAAAAGTATATCCGCCTTTGAAAAAAGCCTTTACATTTTCCATACGGATTTCATTAACCGCGACAAATTCACACCTTGGTGTCATAAAAATGTAAAAAAAACCGCCGGGAATTACCGTAATGAAGTCATTATCATGACAATGGATGTATGAAGGTAGGCACAGCTGACGGAAGCCGAAGAAAAGAAAATGTACTTAAAATGATTGAAAGTGAGGTAATTTAGAATACTACATTGGAAGAGACTGGGTTTCACGGTAACAGGAGTGTAAGTGAACCAAGCAAGAAATAATAAAAATTCCTGAAACGTATAATATGAAGCCAGTGTCCGTAGCAGAGTTCCAATTTGCCTAGTTGAGAGAGACTTTAATAGTGGATTACGCTAGAAAACTTGAACCTTTGAGTGCGGGTCATGGCAGTTTCTTCTTTATTCTGTTTCCGTTCGGAGATTGAAGGAATTTATAACAGTATAGCTTATACAATCATGACAAAAAATTGTGATATTCATAACAAGTGCACCTCACTCATCTGAACAAGGGAATCCATATGAAAACAAAATCAAATACTTAACTGAAGATTTCTAAAAATCAAAATGCTTTTATTAAATTATTGAGTCGAAATATTTCCACCATCAGTTGAATATTTATAATATTTCTATAAAACGATCACATCCTAAACCAACAAACATTATAGGTAAAATTGGTACCCCCAAATAGGTCTATGCCTAATTTAGCGAAACTGAATTTATCATAACATTTATGTTTGATCTATCAATACCTAAGGGGAAAAGTAAAAGTACTTCAGAAGTACAAATGAGTTAAACTGTCTCAATATCAGTTGCAGTTGCTAAAGGAAAATATATGTCAGTCTGAACCCACAACAGAGGAATATGAACTTATGTATTTGCGATACAATATTTCATCCAATAAGTAAAATAAGTGGGACCCCTGAAAGATTCAATTCGCAGAAGGAAAATCAAGTTAAATGTCGTGTAATAATAACAGAGAAGTTCTACACTGTTATAGATATGTGAATGATTATTTGGTGTTCGTAAATGGGAATCCAGATACTGCTGCTCATCTTCTAAATCACATTAAACAAAAATAACAGCAATTGAGAGTTCGGTATCTATAGGAAGCCTACTCAGATATATCATATCATACATAACTCTTCTTACCATCCACATCACCATGACATGGCAGCTTTCAATTGCCATGTTCACCGGCTCTTGAATTCTCCATGATCACTTTTTGAATGAAAAAATTGAAACAAATAGCCTACAACAACAATTACGATCCCAACTTGATCAACTACCCCATACAAAAATTCAAAAATAAAATGGAGGAGAAACTGGCATTTCCAATCATCAATACTATAAATGAATTCCCTTTTTGAATAACAACATATCCCAAAAAATTACCAATACATAAAGACAATAAAAATATTAAAATTTACTATAGATTAAAAATAACCTGAGTGGATATTTGATCAACAGAGAAGACAAACATGTGATGTATCCTACATCGGAAGAACCTGAAGACGTCTGAATGTCCGCATGAATGAACACCTAAATAAACACGAATATTCCTCCTTTTCTCACCATCTGAAAGTGAATAAACATAACTTCAGCCCCAATATAAATGCACACATTCTACATGTTGTCACTTCAAAGAATTACAGTGGACAGACGAGAAAGAACTAGCCAACAATAATCTTTGTTTAAATATAAACAAACTTGAACAGATCTTTTATTCTCCTGATAGACGTCTGAAAAGTTAGGTTAGAAAAGTTAATCTGATACTGGTCAGTCTGCTCTTTTCTGTCACCACAGAAAAACAGAACAAAACAGATTTAAACTTCTTCTTCTGAATTTCTTCTGGTTTTTGAGTACAACTTGGCTTTACCTACTGGGATAAATAAGAACTTTTGTTTTACTTTAATTTTCATCCTTTTCAACTTGGATATATTTATGTTAACGATGTATTTTTTGCTGTTGTTTTACATGGTGTTCCTCAAGGATTTGCTTTGGGGCCATTGTTATTTTTGATTTATGTAAGTGACTTCAGCAATTTTATGTCGCCAAATAAATGTGTCCTTTTCGCAGATGACACTTCCTTGGTGTGAACTGGCACAATTTTGAAAACGTTAGGGGAAAACAAAGATAAAATACTCAAACTGGCTTCTCGTTGGTTCACAGTAAATAAGTTGAAATTAAATGAAGAGAAGAGCAAGGAAATTGTATTCTCTACAGTCAACACTAACATCTAAGACAATCAAGTTACTTGTCGTAATTCTTGATGCAAACTCATCCTGGTCCACTCATATTATTGTTTTGAATAAGAAACTCTCTAACAGCATTTTCGCCCTAAGACAACTAAAAAAGAAGTGGATCTCGATGCTTCAAAAAGTGCATATTTCGTCATATTCCACTCTCTTATGAATTACGGCATTGTTTTATGGGGTAATTCAGCACATTCCATCAACATATTCAGGCAACAGAATAATGAGGAACGCTGAGTACAGAGCACACTATAAACCACTTTTTAAAGACATGGGAATTTTACCTTTACCTTATCTTTTCATCTACCACACTGTTCTTGAAATCCATAAAAACCTATTACATTTTTCTAAACATCTGGATATTTACGATTATCGTACAAGAAATGCTGAGCTGCTCATTACAGTTACAAATTGTCAGAGTCTCAGAAAAACTCCCTGAATATAAATCTTTACAATCATATACATGAAGTTATCAAATCACTCAACCACAAATCATTTAAACTTGAAATAAAATCATTTTTGTTGAAAAACGGTTTCAATAACACTGAGGAATATCTTAACTCAGATTTATCATTAATGTTATTTTTGTCGCCTTGCCAGGGTTGATACAATTATACATAGGTATTGCGTTTCCTAAAAATAAGTAATACTTGTTACGAATTTTATGCAGATAATGTTTTCCACTTTTAATCTGTTGTGTTTGTAAACGATGTTATATAGTTTCAAATCATTTTAATTGAATTTTTAATATTTTGGTTTGTTTTTTCTATTTTTTATTTTGTGATTATTTTTATAGTACACATGACTTGCAGCAAACATGTGAATGTAAAATTGTTCAATAAATCTATCTATCTATACAATTTGCATACAGTGGCGCGGTGTTCCATATCTCTATTTATAATTAAATATAAACTTATTGCTCGAGCTCGACCAAATAAAAGAATTGTGGGTCACACAGGGTGTTCATTTTTTTCTGAGCGGATCCCAACTGTGTTTTTTTAAAAGGCAACCTATATTTTTCATCGCTATTTGTGTTTCTACATAGAAAATAAAAGATACTTCATGTTTTCGAAATTTCTAGCATGACAGGTTTTTTTTTCCAATATTCGTCACTCCGAATATTTGAAATTATAAAGTTGTGCCGAGTCCAATTGAATTTTTTTTGTTTCAAATATTCTACATTGGTAACTCTCTCAAACGATATATCTGAAATCGATATACAGGGTATGAAAAACAGCTTGCCACATATTGTAAATGAAAATTTGCAGAATCTTCCTTATTTTAAATGGAAACCCTGTATATTATCGATCCATAAGAAGCGCCAACAAAGGCTTTACAAATGTCATAAAGTATTCCCGATGGTTAAGTTTACTAGTTTTTCTTAAAACAGCAATTTTTCTCGAAAAATGGCAAGTATTCATAATCTCAATGAACGACTTTTTTCAGAGCAAAATCCATTTGACGACTGATAGAATATACAAAAGATATATTGTTCCCATTATGTACATTATAAGGTGTCCTATAGTTTTTCTTATTTTTATTTTTTTCGAAAAATTACAATTATTTTATTTCATCGTCATAACATAAATCATTTTTTTACTGTGAAATCCATATTTGACGGCTGTGATTGAGATTATGTTATGTTTGTAAAACAATTATTACCTGTTGCTAGAAACAAGTTGTGAATTACACCACAAAATGTACGTTCTTGGATATTTACAATAATTTCAATAATCTCAAATTTGTGCCACATTCTTTCGGTCTAAAACAACCTTTCAGCGAATAAAATATTTATTGTAAATCAAGTAGTCTGGCAAATGACAGATCAAAATATTTGCCGGCAAATAAGTATTGAAATCTTTAGTGAATCGTGAAGGTGAACTTTCGATATAATTTCATCAGAATGTTGTTTTCCAAAAGTGATTTGATTGATATGATTTTCATATTAGGTGAATCAGACAGGAATTGTTTATTGGCAAGTAGAATTTATTCTCAACGGTATCCAGATAGAAGGCATCAGATGAAAGACTTTCCGAAAGTCCTGACACGATTTGTTGAAACTGGAAGTATGACTTATTCTAAACATGAGCGCATCAAGCCAGCTACCAATAAAGATAATGAATTGCAAGTTCTTCTTGCTGTTGAAGAAGATCCTTGTCAACGACAAATTGGTGAAATAGTGGATATAAGTGAGAGATCAGTGCAACGAATTTTGAAGAAACATCGCTTTCATCCATACCACGTTTGATCACATCAAGAACTACTGTATGCCGATTTTGAGAAAGGAGTGAGATTTTGCAATTGGGCTATGGGAAAAATTCGTCGAAACGAATATTTTTTCAATAACATTTTATGGTCGGATGGATCGACATTCCATAAAAATGGATTTGTGAATCGACATAATTACCATTATGATTCGACAGAAATTTCCAACTTATTGAGACAGGTGGATTATCAACATAGATGGTCGATAAATGTCTGGGGAGGCATCATTGGAGAATATGTAATTGGTCCATACTTTTTTGAGGGACATCTGAATGGAACAATGTATCTCAATTTCTCACGAAATGATTTACCAGGTTTGTTAGAAGATAATTCCTCTTGACCTTCGCAATAGAATGTGGTTACAACATGATGGCGCTCCTGCTCACTATTCGGCAGAAGTGAGAGATCATTTAAATGAAGTATTTCCCAATGAAATGGATAGGACGGAATGGGCCTGTCAGGTGGCCCGCTGGATCACCAGATTTAACAAAACTAGATTTTTTCTTATGGGAATACATGAAAAATATGGTTTTCGTCGAGCCACCAACTTTTTCCGAAAATATACGACTTAGAATAACGAATGCTTTTCGCAGCTGTCTTGCGCAGGTAGAACAGTCTTTCAAACATAGACTTCAGCTCTGCATTCAAGAAAATGGAAGATATGTTGAACATATTTCATAAAAGTTTAATCATCAAGTTTGCCAGTTGACAATTCAAATATCTAGAACTTAAGCTCTGACTTTAATTCATGAATATACATCATAACATGAAAAAAAAAATTATTAGTAATATTCATAATGTTTTTTCATTTAATCGTGTTTGGTTTGATATTGCACGATTTATGTGTAAAATTCTGCATCCAATGAAAAATAATTTTCCATTTAGAAAAATGTGATACATACATTTATTTCATAAAATAATATTTGTTTGGACACCTTAAAACAAGATATCCTTCGTATATTCTTATCAGTCGTCAAATGGATTTCGCTTTGAAAAAAGTCATTCATTCAGATTATAACGAAGAAATATGAATACTTGCCATTTTTTTAAAAAAAGCTGTTTTAAGAAAAACTAGTGAACTTAACCATAGGGAATACTTGATGATATTTGTAGAGCCTTTGTTGGCGCTTCTATGGATCGATAATATACAGGGTGTTCCATTTAAAATAAGGAAGATTCTGCAAATTTTTATTTACAATATGTGGCAAGCTGTTTTTTATACCCTGTATATCACAGGTCGATTTCAGATATATCGTTTGAGAGAGTTACCAATGTAGAATATTTGACCCAAAAAAAATTCAATTGGACTTGGCACAACTTTATAATTTCAAATATTCTGAGTGACGAATATTGGAAAAAAAACCGGTCATGCTAGAAATCTCGAAAACCGTCAATATTTTCGAAGTGAAGATATACATAAAGTATCTTATTTTCTATGTAGAAACCGAAAAAGCGATAAAAAATATAGGTTGCCATTTAAAAAAACACAAGTGGGATCCGCCCAGAAAAAACTGAACACCCTGTGTGACCGACAATGTTTTTATTTTGTCGAACTCGAGCAATAAGGTTATATTATAGAATTATAGATTCCTATCTGTTTCCCAAATGGAGATATGGAACACCGCACCACTGTTGCAGGACCCTGTATATGTATATATATATATATATATATATATATATATATATATGTTTTATTTCCATCTTCAGGGATACTATCGAAAAGAAAAGTTAGTAGTAGTTTTTGATAATACATATTTTTCCTTTAATGATAAAATATATAGACAAACCTTTGGTACTCCAATGGGAGCATCAATTTCACCTATCCTTGCGGCCTACGTAATGGATGACCTGTTGGACACTGTACTACCAGTTTTATCTTTCAAACCTTTTTTCATAAAAAAATATGTCGATGACATTATTTTGGCAATGAAAAAACCGTAATTTTTGGCCACCAGTTCAATAACTATGACCCACATATCCAGTTTACTATAGAAACCGAAAACGTCGAACAATCCGTACCATTTCTGGACACCAGATTCGTACGTTCCAATGAGAACAAAATACTGATAGATTGGTATCGGAAAGATTGCAGTTCTGGAAGATATTTAAATTATCTGTCCTATCACAAACATTCGGTAAAAGTAAATCTGGTAAAGCAGATGAAGAACAGGGTGCTGAGAATTTCAGATGGAAGTTTCCACAATAAAAATCTTAAAATCCTTTTAAATCTCTTTTTAGACAATTCTTATCCTCCAAGTTTAATAAAAAGTATATTGTAACACATCACATTACTGAGCCACAACAGTGTCAATAAACTTAATATATCGAATAATAACACAGTGACTACTATCAGTATTGTCCCAGTATTTACCTACTTTCCGTACTAAAGATATTCCACCCAAACTTGCTAGACTTTTCAAACCTAGATAATATCAATGCGACAGACTTCCAATAAGTCTATTTATCAAAGTGAAGACAGTTCAATTAGCAGCATGGAATGTTTATATAAGTATACTTGCTCAGGTTTGACAAAGTATATATTGGTCAAACTGCAAGATTATTAAAACAGAGTTAATATCACATAAAGTGATTGCAGGCATCAGAAGATGTGCTCTAGCAGATCACTACAATTCACATCATATGAACTAGTGAGTTAAAATATTAACTCATGACTCACACTCTAGGAACTTTTCTGCAAAGGTTATTGTTCAACACATCACCATTACTGAGCCACAACATAGTCATATAAATCTTAATATATCGAATAATAACACAGTGACTACTATCAGTATTGTCCCCAGTATTTTTACCTCTTTACCGTACCTAAGAGATATTCCACCCAAACTTGCTAGACTTTTCAAAACCATAGATAATATCAAAATAGCGAACAGAACAGTACTTACAATTAAGTCTATTTACTCCAAAGTGAAAGACAAAGTTCCAATGTTAGACAGCAGGAATGTTATATATAGTATACCTTGCCAGGGTTGTGACAAAGTATATATTGGTCAAACTGCAAGATTATTAAAACAGAGATTAATATCTCATAAAAGTGATTGCAGGCACCATCCAGAAAGATGTGCTCTAGCAGATCACGTGAACAAATTCGACCATCATATGAACTATGATGAAGTTAAAATATTAACTAATGAACGACACACTGCTAAGAGAACTTTTCTGGAAATGGCTTTCATATCACAGGAAAAAAAATCATATGAACAAAAAAACTGATGTCAACCACCTAAGTGAAATGTATTCCTTCTTATTAGCAATGGAAAATACAGAATTTTCCTCAAATCAATCGGAGCTCATTACTAGTTATTAATATATCTTCAAGTTGGCCCAACCTTCAGTTGGTACTAACAAGAAAATTACTATAATATTTTGGCCAATAATGGCACACCAATTCATATCAGTTGGTACTACCCTCAGTTGGTACCAGTGACTGTCAAAGCAGATGACAAGTGAATAAATAATTTTCCCACCATTTATAACCTATTGTACTTTCTCAAGGCACACATGTTTCAGAATTTATATCTTTAATATTTTAATTAGTAACTGTTCAATGAATTTTAATGTGTATAATTAGTTGACGATTTAAAACATGAGTTGCCAACTTCAAAGTCATAACTTATATTTCACCGTACTGTACATGAAGAACATTCATAAACAACATAGAAACTAATCTCAACAAAGTTGTAAGTTATTAGTACCTTAAGGTTCGAATGACACACTAATTTGTTCAATTCTTCATTGTAGTATCCCTGAAGATGGAAATAAAACATTCCGAAAGCTTGGACAAACTTTAAGAGTACACTTTTTCTTTTGCTGCATACCCCAATAATCAATTTGTTTACACCTAACTAGTCAGCAACGACTATCTTTCATATATATATATATATATATATATATATATATATATATATATATATATATATGTGTATTCTGGATTTTTTTCGGGCTAACCTGACGAGTAAGTGTTACCTGAAGGTTTGGAACCAAAAAGTTCACAATAAACAGAATCAAGTTCCACTTCCCACTAACTTTTCAGGGAAGCACTGATAGAAGATGACCTAGGTCGAAAGCGCTCTGCCAAAAATAAATTATTTGCATGAAATACACAAAGATATTTTATCAACGTGAATTTTACCTATATTGTTTTTTGGTTAATGATTCATAGTGGAAGTCCCAACTTGAGTAAACGTAAAAGCTTGGCAGTAGCGCGCTGACCTATTTTCATTATATCATTTTGGTGATATATCTTTTAATAGAAATAAAAAAAAACACCATTCAATAATTCAACATTCATAAATACCTCATTTTGTGTAACAAGTGGGATTTTTGTTACACAAATTGAAGGTTTTTCCAACTGGTCAGATTCAGTAGAATTTCACTTGATATTTGAAATTACAAATTTCATAACGATAATTTTATCACTATTACGTAAAATTTCTCTCGAAAATACATAGTATAGAACTGCATATTGATTCATATTACAAAATGAAAGGTAAACGTCATACATAATAGCATTTTTTCAAAAGTAAAATGCTGTTGATAAGCGGGCGAAACTGCTATATTCCGAATATACCTTCACCTTTGCTCAATACTTTTCACTCCACGAAATTCTTCGACACGCATGAATCCTATGTATAAGGTTATCGAAAATGATTAATTATTTTGCCAATTAGAGAGAGAGAGAGAGTGCCTGATGATTCGTTCGCTTCCACAACTGTTCTTTAATTATAAGGTATACACATTGCTCCAGAATTTTCGTTAAATGGTGTGATGAAATTTTAACGAAATTGTTTTTATGTGTGTGATTTATATTGCGTTAACAGGTTGAGAAAAACCCATGTACTACTGAAATGTTTCTATCATGTCTCTCTCTTCCTCTTGAATAATCCGGTTAGTTTACAGTTGAGAATATAAAAACTAGTGATTAGCAGTTGAAAAAAAAATAATTGTCATCTTTGAATACTCATTCCTATTCCTATTTTTCGATAAGTTCGATACTTCTTGGGATTTCTTCCGTTTTTTTGGTCAGCTCCCAATTCTCTTCGCTACGGATCCAATTAATATTTGCCTGTTTTTTTCTCATCATCAGCAAGTTCCTGAACAATTCCAATTGTCGTTCTACACTGTGTTCAACTCATTTTTCGCCGTTTACTTTTTTATTACGTGTTTTGTCCATAATGGTTGATTTTTGCTTTACCTATACTTAGTCTGTAATCTGTATTCTGAATGTGCTTACAGAAAAAAACAGTAAACAATGAATATTGCAATTGATCAAGGAAAGCTGAATACACTGTGTAGAAATAAGTAGAAGAGGAGATTTTGTATCAAGTGTATATTTAATTGATTAGCAAAGCGCTTTCGACTAACGTCATCATCAGTGCTTCCTGAAAATTAAATACTCTGATATGAGATGAAACATAACAAAGGTTGGAAAATGTGGAAAATGATAGGCCAGTACTCACATAGTCAGGTAACAGGAAATGTTACAATAAAAAAAGACATGTTTGTAATTATAACAGATGTTTAGGTTCAACGAATAAAGCGTGTTGAAGATACCTAAGACCATATGGGAATGTAATAGTTCAATTACAACTTCAAATGTCAAGTGTCAAACATCAACTTGGGAGGTGATGTTACCAACTTTCTTACTTCCTCAAGTTGGTAACATCACCTCCCAAGTTGATGTTTGACACTTGACATTTGAAGTTGTCATTGAACTATTACATTTCCATATGGTCTTAGGTATCTTCAACACGCTTTATTCGTTGAACCTAAACATCCGTTATAATGTCATGTTTGTAATAATAATAATGGAGCCACCATTTTGTATTTCTGTATGTTGACAATTTAATCATAATCTCCGACCCCAAAAATCCCCACATACCAATTTTCAATAGAAAAAGACCATAATTATAAACTTTTTCCGCCATATTGGAGCCGCCATTTTGAATTTCTGAATTTTGACAATGTAATCATAATCTCCAACCCCGAAAACCCCCACAAACCAATTATCAATAGAATATGAACATAATTACCAATCTCGTCTTCCATATTGGAGCCGCCATTTTATTTTTGTTCTCTAACAAAAATTTCGTAATGCTTTGTCACCGGAATTATAAACACCTGCCAAATTTCAAGTTAATCGGACGACTAGAAGTGGTTCTAATTCAGCAAGATTGCAAGATTTGACCTAAACAAACATTGCAAGTTAAATAAAAGCTTGTAAAAATTTATGTCATACGAGTAGAGATAATAGTCTTTTATATCGATTGATTTATTTGATAACCATCATCTGACTTCAATCTTGGATAAAGGATTAAGTTCATGTTTGAACAGACTGATTTTTTTCTTCCATCCGTTCAATTAATATATCTCTGCATACCTGTCTGGTCTTTCCCGTTCAGAGCATTCTAACCATATCGATCGAGCATGTTCAGCGTTAAGCGAAAAATTGATTGAATTATATCAATTGTATACATTGTATCTAACATAAAGAAGTACGTCAATTACCGAAGAACTAAATCAGATTTCGATTGGGAATTTGTACTGAAATACGTGAGAGCGTATCCTTAATCTTCGCGGAAATGCTCTGCAATCTTCAATCTTTTCGCAATCAGATTTATTGTTCGGGCGACCATATGTCTCGGACTTTTGTACATGTTAGCTATCGGCTGGTTTATAGGTTTCTTGTAAGGAAAACTAGTGGAGGAATGGTATTGCATAAATGGGAAAAAATTGAGGATGTCGACCCCAGATGAACAATTTATAGCAGAGGTTGATCTAAAAGGGTCTCATTTTTTTCTTAGTAACCATTCTTGTTGTCCATAGGAAGAAGATTGTTGTCGGGGGAATGCCTGAAATATCAATCGCTGAACTAGTTGATTTATCGATCTGAAATAACATTCTTTCGGAATATAAAGTAATAGGTATGTCCATTCATTAAGTGTGAAAGATCAAGAGATTCAAGAAAATTGGTTATGTGTTCTACGTTTGAAAAATCTCTAAATAAATTAATATTAAAGTCTCCTAGGATCATTATTTCATTTCCATGGGACAAAACGGTAGCAATTGCTAATTCTGTTGGAACTTGTATCATCCGCTGTTGATCTCCTTATTTAGTTAAAAAATGAAATGTAACTCCATGTGTTCGACTTTATATTTTCACTCTATTCACAGTAAAAACAAAAATATCTATATATTTGGTAGCATCTAGTTGACAAATATCTTTGTAGTACCCACTGTGATTATGTATTAAAAAATATAAAATTTCTCTTTCAACTTCACAATCAACTTTATTGTGATGAACCACAGTTTCAACTATCGGGTATTATTGTATCTTCCCACCTTAAAGATTACTTGAAGAAATCTCAAAACACAGGCGTGATGTTGATAATGAGTTGTAACAGGTACCTCCATTGAAATTATGTCGATTTTTTTTGACATTTCTAGCAACCAACAAAAACTTTCAATTCATGTACGTTTTGGCCAATCAAAACATTATTATCTACCTAGAAATTGCAGCGGGAATAATTTGAGGTATTTTGTTTTATTCTTTGACAACCTATATTTTTATTTGACGTCTCTTCATCAACTGCATGAAAAGTGAGAAATGAATCAAAACCGGTCTAGTTCTTTATATCATTTTGCAAGGAAGTGTTTGTGATCGTAAATCAAAAAAATAATCTATAGAATACCACACGAGAGTTTGATAAAGTAGATAATATTTCTCCAGATTTATTTCTCAAACTTGTTGCCATTTGGCAATAGCCACTCGAGCCCGTTGGGCTCTCGTGTCTATTGCCAGGCAACAAGTTCGAAAATCTGTCGAATTATTTTCACTTTATTCTCACTCTTTTGTGGTATTACAACTGAAAACACTTTTGATTTCAATGATAATGTTGTTTGTTTTTCTACCAAAATGACAAACAAATGCCTTCCTCTCACTATGATATTTTCACTTATAATGAAGGAATTAACACTAAAATAGAGGATATATTCAAATTCAAAGTGATCAACACGATTTCTTTTATATATGCTTCATCATTCATGTTTTATTCTATTTTTATTTACACAAACTATCTCATTCATACAAACTCGTTAATATTTTTATTTTATAAACTGAAATATTTCCGTTTCAACAAAGCTACTTACCTAAAAAATTGGAAGCAAATCGAATAGATTGTTCTGGAAAAAAGTCATTCAAGTTAAGCTTGTAATAGGATATCCTTGCCGGTATATTATGGCGATCAGCATAGAATACATTCAATCATTAAAAAACTACTTCCAGGAAATCTTATGTTCTCAACAGGATGCGAAGCTTGAATTTCATCTTATTACGTTGGCAATCATTATTAACTCGATCGATATCACCAAGAGAGGCCTGTATAAGTGTACCAAATCTTAAATTTTGAAATTTACAATCTAACTGGTTTTACCAAAATGAATGCCCAGTTGCACAGATCCATTATTTTATTCGGTAGATTCCATAGAAATACGTTATATTGCGGACTGCGTCTTGTATTCTTGTTATTCGTCCGATTTTACGACGTTTCGGAGAAATTACATGTGCCATCCTCAGGTTATGTCTAGTTGATTCAAACTCCACTGGATCCCAAAAAAGCAGATCAACACATCACATCCGCGAAAATCTCGTACTTTGGTCTGAGTTACATAATAATTGAAGGTGAAAAAGCAAGTACAGTGCGAAATTGTGATAGATCCAGTCTAGATTGTTTTGAAATTGATATGAAAACGTTTATTGCTTGAATATACATATTAATATGTGGATTTGAACAATTTTGTATAAGAATAAAATTATAGAGTGAAATTAATTTCGAAATTTCAATGAAGTGCAGGCATCTGACGATACGTTTTTCAACATTTAGTTCAGATAATGTTATTGGTCAGCGTGTTTTTTCTCAGAAGTTGTTATTGTCTTCAAAATTGTGCCTCTGCAGAAATGTCAATTTTCCACCAAGTATGAAAACGAAGTACCTTCAAACCTGGAATATAAAACTGATTCGCGGTTTTCAGTGGTAAATGATAAGTAATGAAATTAATGATAACTAATATGCTTCTCACGAATACAGCATGTGAACAATAAACAAAATAAACTCTAGAAATAGGTACCTTATGGGTTATTTCCAAGCTGTGTAGATGGAATCAATTAATACAATTCAAAGTACTCTTCGTAAATCAAAATAATCAAAAACAATAACGTCATTGCAACAAAATGGGGAAATTAAACAATTTATGGGTCACAAAAAAGTAAAACACGGGGTGAGAGTTGTGTCGCCGAGTTTCAACCGTTTCAGGAGTAGTCAAACGTGCAAAATTATATAGCATTTTTTCCTCACTTATCAGCTTTTCGTCATTTTTTCATAGGAGAAATGTTTTCATTTTTATTGGACTATCAACTGTTGGCGGTAGTTAGAGTTGTTAACGGGATAACGGGAAGCGGACAAAGTCACAGGCATAACCTAAATGAAACAACACAAAGAAAAACATAGGAAAAAAACAAATTCTACGCGGATGAAGTCGCGGGTACCAGCTAGTATATTATAATAAAGCAAGTGGATCTGTTACAAACAAAGAAGCCATATTCATATATCATGTCAGCAAACCATCCGTTCGTCATAAATAGTTAGTGAAACCTATCTTTCCGAATGAGCGCGTTATCGAGATTTTCATTGAAATTTCCCCAATGCTCTTTATATGTATTTTGAAAATAATTCACATGTGTCCCTAAATAAATCCTGACAATCGGGACATAAATTGAAACTATCCATCTTAATCTTTCGCCAAAAATTTCTGACATGGTGACAAAATGCCATTTTGGATTTTTTTTTTCATATAAAACTGTTGAAATGTATCCAAATTTAAAATCAATTGTATAATTGAAAGTATGAGGAATATATGTTACAAAATATCATCAGCAAGAAAAAGTAAAGTTGAATGTGAGCTCATAAGGAAATCAAGATTTGCTTTCTTCTTTTCTCAGAATAATTTTGAATATTTTTGCAATTTGTACACCTCCCAATTTAAAGTGTTTCTCATCATTCAAAATTACCAATCCAGTTCGATGCCCAGTTATCTCGAAAAGAAATTTATATCTTTCGATTTGCATACGTTGGATCCGCACAATTATCGAATTATCCAAAGTGGGTAACAAAATACGACAAAATCGCTCCCGATTACATGCAAACGCGAAAGCAATAATCACCTGTGTTCGCCACTCGCTTTCGCTTCGGGACAATATCTCAGAGGCGGCTGACAAATAAGATAATGGAGGGTAAATTTCACCAAAATTATTGATTTACTTCTATTTAGGACTTGCACATTTCCAGTAATTAAAATCATTTTAATTCAGGTTGACTCAGCCTCCTCTGTAGAGTATCTTCGTCATTGCAAATATGCGGAACAAATAAAAAAAACTTTTATTTATAACCTTTATTATTTGTTTTCAATGTTACAAAATTAACCTTCCTAAAAAGTGCAAATGGCTAACTCCTTTTGCGAAGGCAAGGGTTCGATTAATAACGTGATTAGAATTTCCAAAAAAATCATTTGGAAGATGGTTTATAAAGTTAAAATTTGGTGCCATCTACAATTAAAATGTATTACATACCCATTCTCTATCAGTTTCTGCAAAAGAAATATTCTCCAACTAACACCATAAAACTCTGAACCTTAGGCAGTTCCTAAGAAAAAAATCGCTTACACCCTTAAAAATCAAAAATTATTACTCTGTCATTTCTGAACTTCAGTGACCATTGTAAACGGATACTAAGTAACATTTAATAACATACAGTCTCTAAAGTCCGTTCCCCCCTACTAGTTTTTGAACCACCTGGTATATCGCAACGAAATTTGGAGGGCTTAAACCGACTTTTTTATGAAAACCCAACATAACCTAACCTTCACCAGTGTACATATTACCAGATTTGAATGTAATTTATTGCGGTTATATCTAAATATATTACTGAATGCAGATTAGTGGAATTAAACGTTTTGAGAAATGCATATTGTATACTATTTTTGACTGTGACTTTCGGTCAAATAATTCAATTGAAATGTCAGGCAATTGACTAAATTGTATTCACATGGCTTTCGTGATGATATATTTTGACAGTGCATTACGTTTATATAATGAAAAATTCAAGAAAGCTTCTCCAAGAAGGCGCAAGAGAGTAGACAGAAAAGTCTTCGAAAGATAAGTTTGTATTACTTAAATAATAGCTTTTTTCCGATAAATCTCGAGTTATATTGTACTTTTCTTTTTCAATTCATCTTTTCATTCAAATTCATTTCATTTTGGACTACCATGCATAATTTCCACCTTTTTCGTTTTTTGTTTCAATCGATAATTTTTTTCTGTTATCTCTTGTTGTTTTTGTCTTCATTTCTGAGTTTCTTCTTATTTTTTTTATTTAGGTATGGGAAAAGGAACCTTTTCCATCTCCAATATGTGCTTTGTACTCTATTTATCATTTGAATTCACTCGATTTATATCTGGGTAGTCGATTTATATCTGGGTAGCCTTCGGAAGATTAATGTCCTCATCTTTATTTGTGATTTTGAAGGCACCACCTTACTTCAGTTCCAGTTTCTTTCAGGACGAATAACAACTTAAACACACATTTGATCGATACAAAAGATAAAATCGACAAACTATCTAAAAGTGGTATCTGCAAATTGAATTGTGGTGATTGGGATGCAACATATAGCGGTAGAACTTGTAGACCCCTGAATGAGCACATTCCTCTTTTGGCCATCCCCTGAAAGTTGACAAGGACAACTTCAGCCCCAGTATGAAATGAATCAGGCAACAACAACCTTTGTCTGAATATAAAAGAAAATCTGAACAGATCTTTCATTCATGAAGTCAGGTAAACTTAAATAGTGTATCTTCAGCAATCATACTTCAACAATTTTTCCGTTTTTTTTTTGTTCGGAGTCCTCCCCACATTCATCAAACCATATCGTCCACCATTCTCAACCCTTTCTATATGTTCATGGTTATTGTTTGTTATCTTGTAGATTTTCTCATTTCTTTCGGATTTTGATTCTTTTACACTTTATATTCCTCATAATATGATCCCATATCATTCTTACAAGGGACCTACATTTTTATAGTACTATCTCTTTGTAATTTTGATTTCTCCTATGAGACCCCAAGCAGCATTATAGTGACAGAAACTGACTTCGACTCGGTGGTTATCACGTAATCACCACTAAATCTACCACTATTCAGTAAGAATAACTAAAATTTTATATGTGTATGGTTGTAGTCACGTAATTTCCATCTATGGTAGCCACTCCACAGTTCTATAACTTATTAGTGTCATTTGAGGTGTCTGAAACAGTATGGCCACTGAGCAAATCACTTTAAAGGTTTTCAAACTCAAAAGTGGAAAATAACCATTTGCGGTAACCATCCTGTACCACTTAAATATCACTTAGAAGTCACAGTCACTTTCAAGAGAGTATGATAGTTTCGGTGACGTTTTGGTAACTTCCATAAAGCCTTCAATGTGGCAGGCACTTGATTGTGATATGTGGTGATGGTTGCCACGTTCTTGCTATCTCCATAAGTGATAACCTTCAAAATTCACCATTCCGCGCGATGACGAAAGCTAACCTAAGTTTTCTCGAATTATTTTATTGTGGTTTACAAAAAGTTTGTTTACCTGTTACGTGAAACATGAATGATTTTATTCAATATGAAATGGGTTATGCGTTTTCAATAGACAATTTTCCTTGATTCTGAAGTGCCGTGGATTGGTCCGTGCGATGACGAAAACTAACCTAACTTTTCTCAAATTATTTTATTGTGGCTTACAAAAGTTCGTTTTATCTGTTACGTGAAATGTGAATGATATACATTCAATATGAAATGGGTTATGCATTAATAGACAATTTCCCTTGATTATGTATAAAAAAGTTAATTTAAATAGATCGGATCTCTGACTTGTGCTCCTGCTTAATATTTATACTTTAATTGTTAATTCTGTTTGCATAAATGCCATCGTTTTCATTACTTGTTCATTGATAATTGTTACTTGATAATTGGAGCTGCACAAATCCACTATACTTGCTACATGTCCTTTTCTAATAATTAATGGATATGTACCCGCAATTTCGAGGTTAAAACTTTGAAGTGGCAGGTTATAATAGCCCGACATGTTTGCCCCTTTCAAGGGTATAAGACCTATTGTAATTTTAGGGTTATAACTTTGAAGTGGTGAGTCATGGGCCTGCGACGTGGGTGCCACTTTCCAGTGGTGGAAAAGTTAATAATTCAGTTCCACTGGGCACTTTATGATGGGAGGAGCTTTAGAGTGGTATATTTACACTTTCCGCCACTTTAAAGTTATATTCTGCAAAAGCCGCCATATTTGCAGAAATATGCTTGGTCGCCATTATTAGAGAAATGATCGAAATATTCAATAAAGATTTATTTGTCATCAGCACTGCATCAAACGTGGTAATTTGTTACATAAGTATTTGTTTCAACTAACCAAGATTGATACAACAATGTTTGAGGGAATTAAGTACATAATTTCAGAGGCGAGTTATTTTCAAAATTATAATGTTTTCCTTAAATAAAGTGTATTCAGATGGCGCTTGCTCACAATCGAGCTACAACACCCATATTTCACATAAAACTTTCAATCGGTTTAATCTTATCCCGATCAGAGGAATCCAAATTCAATATACTTACTTACGCGTTTGTATGTTTATATGTTAAAGTTGATCGGGGGTTAGAAATGAATCAGGCAAAATAGAAGAATGGGGAACATTTATCACAAAAATATGTTGCTGAACAGAGATCGAGCTACATATCAGTCAGTTGTTTAACGTGTCTAGTGTCGGCCACTACATATCCACGTTTTTGCCAGGTGACCACAACGTGGTTGGAATGTGTCTATCTGAGATCGGGACGTAGATCGGAACGTAGCAGCCACCAAAAAAGCGTTCCCCATTTTGGTAGCCGCCGCTTGATAGAACCGTGAATATTACGTGGCAGTGGTTGTGGCCAAACACTTCAAAGTTATTTTTTTCATTTTTTATCCATAAAATAATTGGGACAATAAACACATTGAATTGGAAGGCGAAAAATGCATTTTTTTTCAATATAAAGCAACTTGTGTAATATCTAACAGGAAACAACTGATAAATATTGTAAAAGGACACAAAAGGAAAAATCTGAAAATTATTTTTTTTCATTTTTATCCATAAATCTGTTCGATTTTCTAATCCAGTATTGAGAACTGATATTCATTCCTTTTTTTGAGTCTGAACAATATGAAAAATTTTGAATGTTCCCTCAACAAGATTAATATCGTTAGCTTATGTTTTTCCTCTACTCGAAATCGAACGAGTCGCCACTGAATACGACTACTTTCTTCATATCCCGCGAACCTCTTTATCATTTTGTCAGTAGTTAAACATAAATTTATCGATCGTCTTCACTATTACCATCAATCATCGGGCAATTAACCTGATTTTTCTCTGCGAAGCTTTTAACTGGGAGACGCCGCGCCGCGATCTTTTATTAAAAAAAATTGTCACTGAATTGGGTGATTTGGATTCGGAGCACGCAGAAACTTGTCCTTTTTGACACCGTGCAAGTGTTCAGGAACCTCGAGTATTTCCTTATAGCTGTTAAATGCGCCTGCAGGCAGTGTTCTAAATCACGAGGTGATGGAAACGGTGACTGAGAAGTCGCAGAGGTGGTTTTGGCAAATAACATTTTTAGTGGGTTTTCTGATGAGTCAATGAAAATCACAAAAACATCTCTCTTATGTGACTGAAATATTTTTATACGTTTTCTCTGTGAATAACTCTGAAGTAAAGTAACAGCAGAGAAATAACATTAATGCTGCAGAAAATCCAATGAAGAATATCAACCAACTTTTGATTTTTACCTTACAATACACTCTATTAAGAATGAAAAAATACCGTAAAAATATTTTTTTGATACGTCTTATAGTTTCCGAGATATTCAATTGTTTAGCAGGCGTGCGACGACGCGGAGTCATCGGCAGCTGTGACGTCACTTTACAACGGTCGGTCAGTGCGTGCTCTGCTTCCGAGCTGTGTGTATGAAGTTTGCGTCGAAAATTAATAAAAATATCGAATCCAGAAACTGGAAAATCGTGTATTGTCCAAAGTGTTTAAATAAAACTACTAATGCACCCGAAAAATTGTTTTTTTATTGTTGCTTTCGAACCTAAAAGTCGAAAGAAATGGATGCAAATCATGATGTTCTGGGGTGATTCGGCATTTCACTGTACAAATATCTCTTTTAACTTTTGCATATCCAATAGCGTCGTCGCCGAAGCTGTTTCTAGCCGATCTAAAATAAAATAAACGCAAGTTGATCTAATACATAAAAAATTAAATACATAAAAATCCACGATCACATTAAAGAGGAAATTAATATGAGAGGTTTTTCATCTTAGCTTAATAATCCTAATAATAACCTACTTATGAAAAAAATATTTTATGTGTTCAAATTTTAAAAAGTTTTGTACCTCTGGTACATAATGTTCAGGTTAGGTTTAGTATGTTAATTTTTTGTTACAATATGTAAAAAAAAATACAAAATGTAACTCATGATCCAAACTATGTAGGTACAATAACACAGTATTGTTTTTGAGTTCCACCATGTAACAAATACCTACCCATTCTTTCTTCTCAGTAATGTCAAGTAAGATGTTCATAGTATCAATATGACGTATGACGTTCATAGTATCAATATGACGTATGACGTTCATTTATAAAACACTTGTAATGAGAAATATGTACTTATAGGGATCAAAAGATTTATCATAAAATGTAAAATGTTATTAAGTAATACTTACTTTTGCATTTTTACTCTTCGCATCTCGGCGGCTAAGAAATCTGAGTTATTTGAAAAATAGTGGGCAACCATTAACCCGTTTATTTCAGGCAAGTTATCAGATTGTCCTTTTTCAAAACCGTCATTCATATCTAATATTATACTTATAACACTATTGTAACACTGATTCACATAAAAACTTAAGTTAAGAACGTTATTGTGGTCAAACATCCGATAGCAAAGCAATGATTGAGTGTACGGTGAGAACGTTGCGTTGTAAAATGACGTCACGCAGGCATGGCGCGCTCGCCCGAAATATTTGAATAGAACGGAAACTAAAATTGTCGTAACTTCAACACTACTCGCTTGATTGAAATGAAACAAAAACAGGTGTATTCCTAAACATTTAGGCTACACGGTCATTGAGTTTCAAGTCATTTAACAGACCCAGTGACATTCTTCATTGAGGAATATCAGTATATCACTCATAAAGAGATACAAAGATAACTGGGCATTAGATCGGCTGCAGTATATACTGGGCAGGTGGTCGCGAGCGTAGAGGCGCTGGCTGATGTCCAGATGGTCCGAGTTTGAATCTCGGCATGGCTACTGAAATAAAAGTTTATTTCTGTAGTTTCGTTGAGCGGGAGGAGATAGGTGACCAACCGAACATTCTTAGTATAGTCCAGCCAATATCAATTGCAGAAGCTGATTCTATAGGGAGCAAATAAAAACTCATTTCGCTAACCCGAGCGTATATGCGAAGAAACGGAACGAAAAATAATGTGTACTACTCGTAAACATTCTCGGTCGGCGAAGGGAAAATCAAAAGAGCCGATAGTCAACGTGGACTTGAGTGACTGCTGTCACCGATTTGTCTGGGCCAATCAAGTCGGGACATCAATGCTTGATGGTGTGTCTATACGATGGTAGGTCATAAATCACGCGTTATATTTGTGTTTCAATAGCTCTGATAGATTACAAACCAGTAGCGTCTGTGGTCTTGGTGTGTGCCGATCGACATACGTTTCAGGATATAATAATAACCTACATCAAACAATGAAAGAAATTATTTTTCTTTCTTAATGTATTTGTATAAATAAAAGCTTGTCTTTAATTTTTTTCATTTTTCATTATTTATGAAGTATTTTTTAAATCTTAAAATATCTAAATAAAATTAGTTATCTCCGCCACTGCTGCTCAAAGGATTCCGCCGCAAGACTTTTTTATGCTTCTGCAATTGATATTGGGAAAACTATACCTAGATATCAATCCTTCGGACTGTAGTGCAAAGTGCAAAGTAGTGCTTCGGATGACACATAAAAAGCTAAGGTCCCCGTCTTCTCAACTCACACAAGTCTCTGACTTTGGAGGGTTGCTTTGCAACGAAGTTGGCGGTTAAAAATAATGTTGAAACAATTTTTCAATATACAGTTTTAAACAAACTTTGGTAAATTTTCACTTACTGAACTCTTACGTTCTGAATATGACCGATCGGTGGTACGTATTTTTGTTTCCTTAACACTAATCGTAGCACTCTCATATCATTTTGGAGTCAAGACACTTTTAAAGAATCATATTCAGCTTATTTTGGCATACAAAACGGTTGGTATTATGTTAAAGAAGCATATCATCAAACAAACATTGAAAATATTAGCAACAATGTCGATAAAAAAACACGTCTGGAAACTAGTAAGAGAAAAACTGGTAAAACGAAAAGTAAATCAAATATCGAACTGAAAATTGGTGATGAAATTATTGATGATGAAAAAATTGTTGCTGATAGTTTCTGCGAACATTTTTCAAAAACCGCCAAACTTGCAATAGAACATCGTTTGGGCATTGACCATGTTGAACCATGTACTAAGTGCAATTTGAATATCAGTAATTCCTTTTACTCCAACCCGGTCTGTAATCAAGAAATTATACAAATTATAAAAAACTTAAGAATTCAAATTCAGTAGGAGTTGACTGCATTTCAACAAAATTAGTGAGAAGCATAGCTTTTCTGCTCACAAATATAATAAATTCATCTATCGAGTCGGGCGTATTTCCTGAAGAAATCAAACTTGGCATGGTAACGCCAATTTATAAAAAGGATGATCCTCTCTCAATGGACAACTATAGGCAAATAACAGTACCCAGCATTATAAGTGGAATAATAGAAAGACTAATATATTTCCTTGACAAACATAAAACCACCACAAAATGGGTTCTATCCCGGGAGATCTACGGAAACTGCTATTTGCACATTTGTTGAGTATATCTATAAATTTCTTGATGGGAAAAAACTTGAAGGTGCCCTATTTTTCGATCTCCCGAAAGCTTTCAATTGCCTAGACCTAGATCATACTGAAACCAAACTGTACTCGTTAGTAATTCGTGGAAAGTGGTCCATGTCATTTTTGAGACACAGAAAAATTATTGTGAAACTTAATGGGACATGATACGAATTGAATAACTTCAATCTAGGGGTACCACAAGGATCTATACTAGGTCCACTGGTTTTCCTTATGTTCATCAATGATCTGCCGGATTACATGAATGCTGATTGTCTTTGCTCGAAAATTCCCCGTGTTCTGCAGGGGCTCAATTATACAATAAGTTGCCTGAAGAAATTGCGAGTGAAAGGAATTACAGTATATTCAAAAATAAATTGAGAAAGCTTCTAGTCAGCAAATGTTAGTACAATAAAAACTTTTTAACAAAAAACTAAAACGACGAAATACGGAACTGAAAAGTAAAAAATAAAATAAACCTTCTTAGTCTCAATAACTAAGCTCCCAAACTAATGTAAGTAACTAATTTTGAGTCGGCGCCAAACAAACAAGCAAATGAATTAGGTAAGGCGTAAAATGATGGCATCGAGTTGCGCGGTGACATTCTGATTTTTTTTGAAGTAATTTAATGATCTTCGTTGATTGTTCGTTTGGCGCCGACTCAAAATTAGTTACTTACATTAATTTAGGAGCTTAGTTATTGAGACTAAAAAGGTTCATTTTATTTTACTTTTCAGTTCCTTTTGTTAGAAAGTTTTTATTTTTCTATTTTTTATGGCTAAAATATACTAATTACTACCTACTTGTTTTTTGATTACTTCCAAAATACTTTCTTACCCACCTTACTTCAACTATTACCAGTTAAATAATATGATTATCTACTTTTACTATTTGTTGTAATATAAATATTTTTTTTGTTCTGGTTAGTTTATTTCATTACTTTGTATATCATTCCATCCTCTCATAGAATATAATGATTGTGACGGATGTAGGAGAATGTTCACAAGTGAAAAATCAATTATTTCCCATTTTTCTACTCGTAAGGGTGGATAATTCCATTCGAAATCCAAATATGATTAACTATGAGGTATACCCTATCTAATAAAAAAAGAATGATCCAAATCGAAGAACCCAGTACAAAGTTATGCCTGATAGAATCGGTTAACGGACCAGAATTCAGAGGGTGAGTGATCAATGTACTTCATTTTGCTACCCTTAGGGGTAGATTTCATCTTTTAAATCCAAATGGGATCAATTTCGAAGAACACCCCATCCAGTGAAGAAAGAATTATCGGAATCGTACGTCTCAGTGAAAAGTTATGCGTGATCATACATAAAAAAATATATATACTCGTCGACTAGAGAACCTCCTCCTTTTTGGTTTCGTCGGTTAAAAATGAAGAATTTTAATTGAAAGATCATGTTGCCTGAATGCACTTATTCTAAAAGTTTTTTTCCTTTACCCTGTTTGCAGAATATGACCTGTGATTATCTGTTTGAATATCATTAACCCCAATAATCTTAACATTAGGTACTCTTATTATACATCGGGATGTAAACATATACTGTTTCTTTGACTGTTCCAATATCATTCAAATATGATCTGACTGGAATGAAGAGTATTATCATTAATAAAATTAATGGAATGGATAACATTGAATGCCATTTTGCATAGACTCTGGTTATAATTATTATATTTCATTGCAATTTTGTTTGACAACTTAGGAAGCAGTCAATGAAATCGTAAATTATTTTTCTTGTCAAGGTAACAACTGACTTTAGTATTGATAATTTAAAAATAATGAAATAAGTACAATCAGAGGAGTTTTTCATTCACATAATTTTATTTTCAAGCATCTTTGGGTATTTAATAGATATTTGAAACAATAGTAGATATCAACTTCCTCACATGCCCTTCATTTTCCTTCTTATTTTCTTTTTGAACGTTTTTTCTAGCAGTTTTTTATGTTATTCATTTTCAGGTGTCGACCCGGATGGAAGGGGGACTTCTGCGATCAATGTGAACCGTATCCGGGATGCAAACATGGCTATTGTAATGGGTCGTCGTGGCAATGTATTTGTGATACCAATTGGGGTGGAATACTATGCGATCAAGGTGAGTTAGAGAAAATACACATTTTGTAGGAACGATAGAGTCTTGAATACATATTGAGTTTTTGGTTTGTGTTAAACTCATATGTGAACAGCTAGAAATGAATAAAAACTTTTATCATTTTAGAAAATAATCCATAATAGCAAAGTGTATTCCTCCAGTATGACTTATATCGGATCGATATAACATTTTTTGATTTTGTAACTTGTTTTCAAAAAAATGCATCGATGAGGGCAAAAAAAATTCATTGGCACCTTGGGTGAGAAAAAATATTGAATGAAATGGTACCCTATCTAAATAACAGCTTGTTTTGAAAGATTTACTTTTTAATTGCGGACACAATATTAATTTGTCACATTCAGTTGAAAGATGATAACATATGTAATTCATATCTTCCATTTAAACACTGACTGGGTTATTCCACAATACCTACTAATTCGGTGACCTAACCAACCTGATAATGAATAAGAAAATCATCTGCGTGGTGATTCTTCGAAACTCCTACATACAGAGACATATAGTAATGAATCAAATGGAGGGCACAGCAAATTAACGACTGACTCACTCAATGATCAATGTGAAATAAAAAATTCGAATAAAAAAGATATATTTTGAAAAGATTTATAGAAAATATTGATCAAATATTCAATCACACATGACTGGAGTAGTTTCAGAACTGTGAGGGTAGCAAACTATAAATATGAGTGACTTTACTAATATTTTATTTGTACTATACTTACGTATATGTAAACTATGTGGACAATTTAAAAAATGGCTTATTTGTTGTCAAATTTATGTACCTACTATTATTTTCTTTCTAAATGAACTAAGTACTGCTCTGTTTTGATAAATCAAATTCATTGGCGGTGTAATCTGGCCGTGGCCTTTAAAAATTATTTTCATAAATTCGTTCTCAAGGAAAAATAACCTCTTTATTTCCAAATAACTCATTCACTGTCACCTATTCAGAAACGCTGAGACCGATATTGAAAAATGAACTAGAATAAAGTAAAAAATTCAATTGAGACAAAGAATCATTTAAATAATCGAATAAAATGAATATTTTCTGAATATATCTCAAAAATTAGGAAATATAACGAATAATAATAATGTTTATTCAGTGGTTTACAATTAGAAACAATATTCACCTACGCAACAAACTTTTTTTTCACGTTTTTTATGGTTCTTGCCACCTTAGCCACCTCCATCATATTTCTAAAATGATATTTTATTATTTGGTTCAATTTATTATTCGTAGTAGAATATCGACGTTTGTTGAAAATGGTTTAAATTTTTCCTAGTTCTTTGATGCCAATTTGATATTTCACTCTGTATAATAACTAGCAGTATGATTTAATGGAAAAAAATAATTAAATACATTAATGAATTAATGCTAAACAATTAAATAATCTAATCTGCAAGTTTACGATCATTTAATCATAGTATTTGTTACCTTAAAGGGTAGTGGATTTAAATGATCTTGGTCAATTTAAATGAATTTTTTATAATACCTTATATTGATCACCAAAAACGTCATGCTCACAAAAGATATGCTTCTCGAATCTGTAGCAAACAAATAATCTATTTGCAACATATCCCGGCCCTCGTGTCCTTGGAATTAATCACTTCATGCACATGTTCCCTAAAAACGTGTCAAAGGGTTAGTTTGTTAGTTAATCACTTGTTCATACGCCGCACTCATCATCATTGTGCTCGGTAATCGATAGGGGTTGGCAAAACTCCTGATCAAGTGCAGAATTGTCGGTGTTCACCACCCGTGTCAAAATCTGTCTACATGTCTATGCCCTTCGAAAATTTACCCTCACTGCGACAATGCGGTCTAGTTTTTTATGTTTATATGAATAGTCGATGACTCCCTTTGGACGCGATGGGGATTTTTTATGTTTTTCAACAGTTGCATGAGTGCTTCGATACATCTGGTCCTTTCGCAGCGTTATCTTTTTTCGTTCGAGATCAATGGCAGGTTTAATGTTTCTTTTTGCTCGTGTTCAGACAACTAGACTTGCCATGCTAAAAAGTAAAATATTCTCAATAAAAGAAAGTTTTTTTCTGAAATTTGAAAAATAAACGATAGAAATGAATTTTTTTTGTAATATCTAATAGAATAACCACATCTGATAGATTGTTTGAAAGGGCATTTCATAAATCGAAATGAAATCAGACTGAAAGATAATTTGAATATCATTCATGATAAGATTTTTTATTCATGTTGATAAGGAAAATTTATATTAATATTTTACGATTTTTTATTAATTGTATAGACTTGATTAATGAAGTTTAATTTTTTGAATGTCAATAAAAAACAATACTTCCCGGCTATATCGCTGGACATTAATACATCTGATAGATATTCTGAAAAAGGTAACTCAAACGAAATATCTGAATGCTTGAAAAATTTGCATTTTCATAGATTGTTATTAATTCTACTTCCAGTCTTGATTAATAACTCTTTAAGAAAGAGGTAAGAAAATGTTTTCCAAAAGAGAAATGTCACCAAAATAAATCATCCCGTAACATACTGAGATTAATCTTCACCGGGTCTTCAATCATTAAAGTTGAGTTGTTTTTAATACTCTGGTAGAATTAGTGAAAATTATTCAACCTGAAAGAAAAATCAGAGGTGTAATTGATATTTTTCATTCTTCAATAGTTTTGATTTTTTATCAATTTTGATATAAATTTATATTATATTTTTATCATTTTTTTATTATGTATAGATTTTGATTTATTGAAGTTTCGGAATATTTCTTTCAACTAGTCAATAAAAAATATTAAAATTCCTCTCCGGTCTGTATCTGTTTACATATATATTGTAAAAGAGTGCTCCTTTCGAATAAAATGTGTCTCCAAACGAAATATTCGAATGCTTGATAAAATTACAATAAATTATCTAGCTTGTTATATTAATTCACTTCCAAACATTAGTTTGATTTCATTATAAACTATTAAGAAAGACGTACCTGAAATTATTTTTTGTTTGATCTTCAAAAAGACAAAATTGTCACCAAATATAATACTATCCGTAAATATCTGATTTTTATTTTCTCACCAGTCGCGATAGCAATGACATTCAGTTGAGTTCAGCTACTAAAATTTGAATACTTCTGGTAGAATCTAGTGAAAATTATTCAATTCGCTTGAATTATGAAAAATATCACAGGTTCAATTAGATATTTCTGTTCGACATTCTATCAATAGTTTTGTCTGGTGAGGACATGTTTCGAATTGATATAAAAATATTTTCGAAACAAATGTGAATACTTAATTACACATACACTTTCTATTGAGATAGTTCTTTGTTTACAATTTCGTGGCAAATCTATAATTCTGTTATTGAATAATTATTTTTTCTGTTGACTGTCCATGCCTTAATGATTCGGTTTACAATAACTGTATTCAATTTTGACACAGGTGTATTCTATTGAAAAAAGTTGAATAAATAATATATTGAATAACCTTTTGGTTTAGGAAATATTCACAAATAACATAAGAAGTTAACAAAATTCGAAACTTCCGTAGAAATAGGCATGGAATTGTCCAAAATTGGTCTTTGTTCGAGTGGGTTTTGATTGTGTGTGTTCCTCAGTTGTTAGCTATATTGTGTATAAACAATAGAATAAATCTGTATATGCCTTATACTTATGAACGTTGAAAGAACCGTTATTTGAGCAAAATTTTCATATATTAGAACGCACTTCGTTGCAATTCCAGAAAAGGCCAAATACTGGATCCAGATCAAAGCTCGATGATGACTAAACTCAAAACATAACTTTTTCTCCCGACTTTTCTTCAGTTGAGAATAAATGAGTTGGGACGACTACCAATGATAGGCTGAACTGGAATCATCATATCGAAGAAACTTTCCAGTACTCGG
The DNA here is from genome assembly GCA_018342105.1 of Gonioctena quinquepunctata. NCBI lineage: Eukaryota > Metazoa > Arthropoda > Insecta > Coleoptera > Chrysomelidae > Gonioctena > Gonioctena quinquepunctata. The sequence continues at coordinate 436,966 of JAFIRS010000252.1, forward strand.
GTTCAAATGTTGTGTCAATAATGAAATTTATTTTGAATTATTTCAAGCACATACAGTGCTTCTCAAAAGTCCTCTCCCCCCCTCTTATTTTTGGAACGATTATACATAAACAAGTGAAATTTGGAAACTGAATATTAAAGGTTGTAAACTTCCCTACTAGTGATGATAGAGGACGAAATCGTCAAAGATGACGTCACAAGGTCATTGTGACCAATAATTTTAAAAGGAACCCTACGGCAAGCGACACCTCTTTTAAAAGGTATCGAAAGAACCTATTCAACGATACTAATTTTGTTTGTGTTTATGGCAGTTTTAATGGCTCATTAGTAAACATTGAAATTTAAATTCCATTCAGTATGATATTAATTACAGATTTAAGAATCAGTATCTACCCAAAGAAATTGCTCGAAGTGACCTCCATTTACTTCCTGACAGTGAAATATCCTATTTTTAAACTCTTCTCGTACTTTTGCAAATGTGTCTGCGGAAACAGCCTCACATTCTGCAACAATACGTTGTTTTAAAACGTCAATATTGTCAGGTTCAGAGGCGTAAAGCTTCGATTTGAGGTACCCCTAGAAAAAAAATCCAAAGGTGTGAGGTCCGGTGATCGAGCTGGCCATTCCGTTGAACCTCGTCGTCCAATCCATCTACCACGATACTCCTCATCCAAATACCGTTTTATTGCACCGTAATTGTGTGGAGAAGCACCATCCTGTTGGAATGTTATTTCCAAATTGCCGAATTCATCTGGATTATCTTCCAAAATTTCAAGGATTAACGGTTCTATTGCGTTTTGCAACAGCTCCAGATAAACCTCACCAGTTAAATTAGTATTTAAAAAAAGAGGCCCAACGATGTGGTTTCCCAGGATACCTGCCAAACATTCACCTTCTGGGGAAATTGGGTATGTGTTTCACGAAACAGGTGAGGATTTGCGTCACTCCAATACCTCACATTCTGTGTATTTACATTTCCATTTAGATAGAGAGTACTTTCGTCACTGAAACAAATTGTCTGGCTGTTGGTTAATTTTAGTTACCACATTTTCACAAAATTCTAGTCTTCGGTCTGGGTCGTCGTCTGAGAGTTGATGAACCATTTTTAATTTATATGGATGAAATTTGTTATTTTTCAACACCCTGTGTACTGTACTTCGACTGACTTCACAGGTTGGTTGGTTGGTTGGTTTAAGGCTGACGAGCCAGAGACAGGGCTGGCACTTAGCTTCCCTTGACACTGCGACCAGCTGGGGTCTATTGTATCACTCTGTCGTCAGTGGTTCCTCATTCAAACAGGTTTGTGCCCTTAATTAGGTCTAGAAGCCCGCCGATAAGGCTCTTCGGATTCATGCCCGTTTCCGGGCCGATCCCTCCAAAGATCCTGCGTCGCCCACCACTCAGGGCGTCACAGTCGAAGATTGAAAGACAAGAGTTAGACCCGAGGCCTCCTCTTGTCTCTTGATGACAAGCCATTCTTCAGTATCTATCCCCATGTCCTGGGTTTTGATGAGCTGAAGAATCTTTTTGGTTTCCATTTTACCAAATGGCTTTGGAATCCACTCTGTTTCCGGGAGTTTCTCAGTAGGTGTTCGACCATCTGCTGATCCCTCCTCGGTTGGGTTTACGGTTTCTGGTGCCGAGTGTGATTCAACTGGAATCTCCTCGACTTCCATACCCGCTATCGGTGTTGGGTCTTCTTCAACTGGAAGTTCCCCAGGGTTGTTTGTGTAGGGGAAAGAATCGTCCACACCTGCGGTGCCCCCTGCGCAGGTGTAAGGCAGATTACTCTGGGAGGTCGCCATGTATCCCAGAGGCTCCGTTTTTTTTATACCTGACTGGCTCAGGTATCATCCATCCCTCGGCACGGGTCGCTTGACGCCTTGGATTAAGCCATGTTGTAGTGGCATTTGGTTTGAGATTGACTTAGAGATCCGCAGGTTTTGACCATTTCTGGTCATTCCCACTGGATTTTCCTTGTCAACCCCGTTATCCAGCGATACCACTTGGAGGTAGCCACCTAAGTTTCCGCAACCCATCTTCATCTCTCGTAGGAGGTGAACATGTGTTGACGCAAACTACTCGCCGACTTCACAGGTAGATGCAACGTGAGTTGTTGAAGAAGTAGGATTAACTATTACTTCTGCGAGTATATCAATTTTTTTCTCATCAGAAATTTGCAGTCTGCCAGATCGTTTCGCATCATCAATGCTACCCGTTGTTTCAAACTTACGAAGAAGCTCCCTTAAATAAGTCCTCGAAACGGGGCGATCGGGAAACCTCTCATTGAAAATGCGTTCTGCTGCATGAATATTTTGTCCAGTTTCACCAAGAATTAGGATCGCTGCTACTTTATCACCTAAAGCACATACCATTTCGCTTCTTGAAGCACTTAAACGTTCGGCTCACAACAGTTTAACAAATTATTAAAATGTACAAAAATATTAAAAGTACCAAAAGCTGCTAAAACAGTTAAACGTTCGATCAACAATGCACAAATGTACAAAAACTTGGACAATTACAAAAACGTCGAATTAGGGAGACTAACAAAAACGTCAGCTTATTTGACAACTATCCAGAGGCGGAGCTTGAATTTGGAGTTTTAGTATCAACTGATTTAATTCATCACAGCTTTGCGTTTTTTAAAAGCGAGTTGCCATAACTGCCATAAACACAACCAAAATTAGTATCATTGAATAGATTTTTTCGATACCTTTTAAAAGAGGTGTCGCTTGCCGTAGGGTTCCATTTAAAATTATTGGTCACAATGGCCTTGTGACGTCATCTTTGACGATTTCGTTTTCTATCATCACTAGTAGGGAAGTTTACAATCTTTCATATTCAGTTTCCAAATTTCACTTGTTTATGTATAATCGTTCCAAAAATAAGAGGGAGGGAGTGGACTTTTGAGAAGCACTGTACAGCTTATTGCGTCGTTATTTGAAGCAACTCCTCAAAATCATCGAAAAAATATGTCAACGAAAATATTGAGAGTTTTGGCAAATTGTGTTTTCAGAAAACATTATACCGGTGTGATATATATCGAGCATACTCTGATATAAATATATCAACAAACAAAAAATATGATTGCACAAGCTCAAATACAATGATTCAAGACAAGCCCATTTGATTAGGGCCCCAAAGTATAGACTTTCAGTTTCTCAAAAGACTCATTAAGGCTATCGCCTTTATGATATTTTCTAACAACAGAAATATTGTTTGAAAACGTTTTTGTATAGCTCTCAAAATATCTAAAGTCTAAAAACAGTTTCAATTATAATTGAACTAATACTGACTAATTGAATAATTTTTGTGTTATTGGAAGAAAATAAATTATTACATAAATTTATTTTCATAAGTTTTCCATTTGTTGTTGACACACCACTCAATACCTCATTTCACTATTGATGAATGGACGTTATTAATTTCCCTATTCAAAATGTATTCGAAATAGGAAAATATTATCTCTGTAAAAAAAAATATCTGGAAATCATTCTTTTTTTATTCAGTGAATATCCTGTTACAGTTCTAGAAAACGGCTAATCCGTCAGAAAAGAATTCGTGGCAACCAAAATGAAGTCGTTAACAAATATCTGGCCCCTTTTGACACATTTCAGGTCAAATGACGCGTGAATAGGGATCAGTAGCCGGAGTTATTCATAGCAGACACAAATAATGGCACCCTCATAGATAAAAAACACAAAAACCCCGATCAGATGGCGCATAATAAATTGGGTCTAAGCTTATTTATCGATTGGATTATGCATTGAAGCCGATCATGATTGAATATATTGTGGGGGATTTGTGTCAGTAGGAATTGAATATTTAAATTATGTTTGCAATATCCGTCGCTCGATCGAAAGGAGAGAATTTCAGTTTAGGAATATCCACATCGCTACTGAAAAACTTCAACTGTTCATGCATGATTAGGAATGAGTTTTTTAATAAATGTTACTAGCGAAACATAGAATGTGTTCATCAAGAAATTAACTTCCGACGGGATATTCATTGCTGCGGTAGTTGGATTTTCTTTGACTTATTTGAAAAATATCGCGATTTCCTAGGATTACTGAGCTTCCTAACAGTATATTACCAATTGGCCCTTTAGTTACTGATATCTTTCATTGCATATAAACACATGCACAATATTTCTTAATATGTTGCTGGCCTTAAGTTTCTGTATCTTTTCACTACCTCTTGCAATATTCAAAAGTATTGACTAAAATAATTGTGTGAGGACGATATTTGATCTTTTATAAAGTACCAACGATTTATGAAGGAATCAGACTAGTAGTCACGTACCAATTTTCTGATTTGTATCCAGATCCATACTTCTTCGGAATCAAACAAATCCTATTTCTATCTGCATTGAGTTCGCTTTTTAACAATGAAAATTAAAATCGGACCAATAGATACTAATAATGTTTTATATACAAACAAGTTTGAGTAAATGGATCATGTAACAATACATTTTCTGTAATTTCGAGTGTTTTAAAAACGAACTTCCTTATATCAGGTTTCAACGAATTTACTTCATCCTCTCCCATATTTGTCAAATTTCAGGTCAATTGGGTATATGCGTGAAAATTGTTCAAGATTTGTACAGATATGTGAAGTTGATTGAAAGCTTGATGAAGGGGAATAACTAAAAGAAAATAATGCAATGAACTTGTTTTTGAATCCCTGAATCCCCGAATCTCTGAAATATAATTTATTCATTCAAGTAGAATACCCCAATATATATAATTATATATTTAGAAAATTATCAGCTTCTTTCAAACTAAAAAAGAAAATCACAGATAGTATTGAATTTTCATCTAATATTATTTGAAACGTTTTTTTATTGATTTGTTAGAAAATATGAACAAGATGTTCATAAAATCAGATGTGGAATGTTTCCTTTTCAACATTTTTTTTATAGAAGTTTGTCTGTTGGTTCTTCCGATGGTAATGAATAAATTGGTTATATACCCCATAATTGAATGTAATATACCTTCACTTGCGAATAAGAAGGTGCCAGATTATGGAAAAATCTTCAAATGAATATCATTGTTTGATAAAAAAGCCTTTGTGTTACAGAAAAACTTCGCTGGGAATATAGCTTTGAATCCAGAAGGGGGTACTGGTCATTGAAACTATCTTCATCCCTCATGGAATTTTTGTAATTGAGATCTGTTTCGATTGAATAGATTCAAAGCTAAAGGGCAATAGTAAAAGTGAGGTTGCATAATTAGTTTACATACGGATAAAATTACCAAAGATTTCAAAAAATAAATATACTTCATGTGTTTTTTCTTTGTAAATAAATTCAGAATAATACATACAAGTGAGGTATCATCACTAAATAAATTCAAGAACTCATAGTAAACGTACAGGTTAATATCATATAAACACAATATGCACAGAAGGGGCCCAGTATACTACCGTGTGGCACACCATATAAACTTTATTTTTCAGTTGATACTGCATTCCTTACTTTTACTTGTTGCTTAGCTCCCTATAAATAATCGAGTAATCAATCATAATCATTACTCATTCCGTACTTTCATATCAGATTCTTACTGAATTGCACATAAAATATTATTTACTTTATTATTGCACGTTTGTTTCGAACGTTGAATTTCTCGTCTATACATACATATGTCAATGGAATGTTACTTTTAAGTTCATTCGACTTTTAAGTTCATGTACGACTTTATAAGTATTAAACAAATCAGAAAAATGTGGGTTGCCATTTTAGCAACATCCACTACCAATCGTAAATGAAATCAATCAATTTTTCTCAATTCCGCATCAGGGTCCGGAGCCAACGGTGCATATCGAGTATGAAAATGAGAAGAGAAGAAGCAGGCAATAGCATCAGCACCTGTGTCAGAATCCCACGGTGTTTTAAAATGCCCCGGCGAACGAGCAAGAGGCAAGATCATGCATATGTCCGCCGCTCTTTAACAGCTTTACATTTTTATAACTAAGCAGCTTAAATTGGTTTATGGCCGTTCTCCGATAGCCGCATTAAGGTGCACTTGTTTCAGCCAGCTACAAAGCCAGGAAACACAATTGTTTGTCTTTCGCTCCGACAAAGACAATACCGTTTTTACGAAAATTGATTATATTCCATGGTTCCTATTAATTTAGGCCAATCAATAGAGATTTTCTGCTCTATTGATTCTGAGACAAAAATACTACCAGCAAACCGACTGTGCCATCATACGAAAGACGGTTCGTAGTTATATCCTCTTATGTTTCCTAATTCCAACTGTCATTGCTTTAATTTGTTATAAACATTTAAATTTTATTTTTATTTTGTATCGTTTTTGACTTGTAACTTGGAAAACTAATAAAGCAATTTCGATACTCTCAATGCAAAGAAAATGAGCTCTAGCACAACTCGATCGGATTAATAGTAACGGAGAAATATCGGAAAAACCGAAAAATCAGCTTTTTCTATAAAATTCATATCTCAGCCACTTTTTAAGTTGTAGTGCAAACTTTCCACGGCATAGTAGTGATTATTATGTACTTTACGTGTGAAACACTCAGGCGCTGTCAGATCATTAGTTTTGGCATAATTGCAATCCGAATTTTTCAATGCACTTTATTGCAGCAGACCTGGATGGTCTGGTGGTCCGATTCCAATTTTTCCAAGAAGATTTCGAGAGTAGAAGTATAGTACTACAAAACGTATATCTCATTTTGCGTTAAAATGCTGCAAAACAGGTGAAAAATACTTGCAAACAAGATCGAAAATGGGCGAGTGCGTGAAAGCGGCTGAGTAGTGGAGGTAGAGCAGCAGACGCGGGGAAGCGTATGTATATAATACAAGCGCACTGGAGCGTATGCGCAGAGTTTCGAATGATATTTATTTATCGAATAATATTTATTCACTAGAAAGAGAATTACAATGACACATAGATATAAGTAAATAACCGGAGTAAATCACAGAAGCAAAAAGATGCTTGTTTGTGATTGATAAATTAAATTAAATTGAACCTGATAAGGACCACAGAAGCATCAAATACTTGTATGTGGCTTATATGGTTTAAAATATATAAATACAGATAATCACTTTGTTTAAAATTGCGAATACTTCCTAAAAATGCTATTCTTGACAACCCTTCGCAAAATCCTGCGAATGTCATCATTCGCATGTTCGAATATATTTGACAACAGCGCAATTTAGTGTTATTTGGCGTTACAAACGTCAGTCTATGGTCAGTAAATAGTAACTCCGGGAGGCAAAAAACCGTCAAGCTCCCAAAACCTCAGCAATCTTAGACAATCGAAGAGGCTGTATGGGGTACCGCATGCTACTTTAATAAATAATTTGAAAAATAAATAGAAAAAAGTCGTTTCTGATTGATATTGATTGCATAAAGCCACTTTTCATTGTTATTAGAAAAAGGAAGCATGAAAAATTTATTTTGAAGTCGAGGCAGTAGATTTCAAAAAATGTATGCACGATGCTTCGCAACTTTGGGTGATCAAGACGGAATAGAACGAATCAAGCCCATTAACGTTTCTATATTTTGATTCACTTATTTTCAAGAAAAGACGGGAATCGTTTAAAAAAGCAGGAATGAAGGAATGGGAGTCAGCAGAAGAATTACATGATGATACCAAGAAGAACACAGTAAAGGAAAACACATTGATATGGAATTGGAAAATGAAACTAATAATGATAATGAAACTGTTCTAAGAGAAAACTTAGAGTATTACTGAAACGCAAGAAAATAACAATGAAACTGAGAAACAAAAATTTAATATTGAGACTGAAGTAAAGGAATATAAAAATTATACCGAAATTGAAGGAAATTGTAGTCCAAACCCGTGGGAAGAAGTTTCAACTCGTTAAAAAACTAGTATTTTTGGAAGAGGTTTGAGTTAAAAAATTATCAAGATTCTGTTTGAAAATCAAACTTATATCAATAATCTACAGCTTTGATTTTATCAAGTGGCAACCACGGGTAAATTGTGGTCAAGTACTAGTTCTTGCTGGTCAATCACTGGTGATTTATGACTATTTAGACTCATATATTCTCTTGACTACATTTTACCGTTATTTTCAAGATTGTACATGATATTGAGAATCCCAAATCTTTGTTTTTCTTGTATATTTTTTTGGTTTTCATGAAAATTGATATTTTAGTATCTATAAGTAATTTTTTTGAAAGAAGCTCTTAATTGGTCAACCATTGGTGCATTCCCCCTAACCCAAATAATTCCATTTTCTACCAATCCAATCAGCTCTATCTCCTGAGAAAATTAAAAAAAGTAATCAATATTGATGCACTGAAATTATCGTGCTCTCATTATTTCATTCGCACAATACTTTTTTTTATTGCTTTATTTAACGTCGGCCTATTTCTGCGACCAAGGCTACACACCGACGCCGGTGAGCACACTCCTCCCAACCGGAAATTTTGCCGAATCCTCTGTTGTTTCAGAGGAAGGGTTCTTTAACGAGTTCAACATCTATGATCTCGGGACCGCCATTTTAACGTCCCCTCCGTAGGACCGCATATCTATCGCCTTATCTTGTGTTCATTGATGAGACGCATGCAGCTGCGAATATGCTACTACGCTACAGTTGTTAGGGCATTTTTCGCGCACCTTCCTTGTCAGGTGGTCACCCATTCAAGTACTGAAACGCGCCCGACGTTGCTTGGCTCAGATATCGATAAGACTCTTGTCAACCTGACCAGCCACCAATCAAATGATGTTTATTGGGTAAAATGGATACAGGTAACTTATCCTAAACTTAAATGTACTATATATATATATATATATATATATATATATATAGAGAGAGAGAGAGAGAGAGAGAATATAAGAGAAATCTGTTACGAATCCAAGAGAGCCCACCATCCGTCTATAGCCTGTTTCATGGTTTCCCAATCATCAGGAGGGCCTGTGGTCTCTTTCAAATTCGTATCAGATATCTCGTAGAGTTAATACCTATCGGCAAGTACAAAAATGTGAAAAGCATCAAATTATAGATAGTGACATATATAATCTGTGCGGCGAAGCTCAGACCTAATATCGTGGAATTTTAATGGCACGAAATTTCGTGCACATTAACAGGGACCAACAGATGTCAGCATAGGTCTAAGCTTCGCCGCACAAATTATAGATGTCACCACTTGAAAAAGTATGCTGTGTTTCCGGGAAAAGGAATAGCCCAAAAACACGGTTTAGATTGGATTGTTGTGTTGGCGGGGGGGGGGGGTGGTTATGCGGGCCCTGTGCAGGGCGGGAAGCGAAATCCACCAGGGGCACAGCCACATCACGAGATTTGTGGAGCACCCCCAGCGCGAAAGTGCACCCGCTCTGCCCAGGGGGACGGCAGTTGTATTGGGTTTTTGGATTGAATATGTGGTGCTTGTGCGAGATTTTTGTGTAGTTCAATGAGATTTTTGTGAGATTTATCGCTGTTTTGCGATGTTTTATTGTGAGATTTTTTATGTTGGTGTTGCCTATGGCGTAATTATGAGGGTTGTAAAATGTTGTGGTCTCTATTGTTTTGAATGTTTTCAGTATTTTGAATGTGAATAATATTTAAAGAAAAGTTAAAAAAAAAAATTGGAATGTGTGGGGATTTGAATGCCGGTGACCAGTCACCGGTGCCCCGCACAATACGACTATGACGAAAGTCTATGATTACTATCGTTTCGGACGTCCATCGTCTTAATGTATTTAAAAGGTTTTCACGACGTTTCGAATGCTTGGGTCTGCAATCGTCTTCAGGTGAATACTGTACTGTACTGTGAATACACTATTCACCTGAAGACAGTATTCACCTGAAGACGATTGCAGATACAAGCATTCGAAACGTCGTGAAAACCTTTTAAACATTAAGACGATGGACTTCCGAAACGATAGTAATCAAAATACCACATCGTCTACAACCTTCAAACAAACGAAACTCTATGGTCTGTCATCCAAAGTTTTTAGGCTTCAAAAAATTATCATACTATACTTGCTTGGCTTGGGTATGAAAATCTTGTGGAAACTACTTCGTTCGATTTAAAACGATGATACTAATACTACTATTAATTCACTAAGACATTGATGTATAGCAAATACTTTCTGGTACTCAAATTATAATTCAGAAATATAATAAATTTATGAATTCCCATTTACATATTCTTATTGTTATAACTTCAAAGTTTTTGGACTTGAAAAGCTTTGTCATAATTTGCAATAATTCAAATAGAAAATCTAGTTTTATTTTGAATCTTTCAACAACCGCCATTTTGAAACAACGCGAACTATTTGACACACACACTTTTGCAGATTCCGTATATTTCTGAAGTTTCAGCAGGCGGGTTTTTCTGCCCACCTTTCAGTCAATACCTCAATTGCTCTTCAAACCATATAATCTATCAATATAAAAATGTCAATTATCGAAAACTGCAATTATAACAAATGTTATGAAGTAATTGGGCTAGGAGAATGTTTTACCAGAACATAGTTCCGGGTTCTACATAAAACTTTCGAAAATGATTTCAAAGTTAAGTCTATCAAAACCAGAACTAACTGAGAAAATTTCTTGCTATAACATTTTATGGAGTAATCATTTTCTATTACTGAAACAACCAATTTTACTTGAATGTGTACAGCATGGTAACAAGCTTCAACTACCTCACGTGGTAACGGTACATTACACTCAGACCATGCGAATATCACTACATCGTATTATTTTCAGTGCTTTATTTGATTCTATTCGCAAACAACTTTCATTCGGTCTCTTCATTATCTAAATAATCATACTCGACATATACACACATATGCATTGCTATCTAAAATGCCTATCAAATTATAAAGTTCAGCTACAATAATTATAATTTGTATCTGTGTTTGATAAATTCCACTTTGAATTTCCGCACCCTTTTGATTTTTGAGGTTCAGAAATTCGACAATCAACATAATAGATGGAAAAACACCAGGAGAAATATAAGTTCCTGAATAGAATATGGATTATATGACATTTATTAAAGATACAACAGATATTATTGAAGGCCACCCCACACTCTCCTTTGGAAAACCATCGTTTCAAGATTATTAATATTTTTTAACCGACGAAATAAAAAAGGATGAGGTTCTCTAGTCGACGCGTATATATTTTTTTTGTGTATGATTACGCATAACTTTTCACATAGCACTTCGATTTCGATTTTTTTCATTGGATGGGGTACACTTCGAAGTTGGTCCCATTTGAATCTGAAAAAAAATGTCACCCTTAAGGGCGAAAAATCGAGGATATTTATCGTTCATCCACTGAATTTTTACCCGTTAACCGATTCTACCACTCATAACTTTTGACAGGGTATACTTCAGAGTTCGTCATTTCCGGATTTGGAAAGGAATAATCCTCCCCCAAGGGTAGAAAAATAGGGGAATATTAATTTTTCATCTGTGAACCGATTCTGTTGGAACTTGGCACACATATAGGTTGTTCTGATGATACTACAACATAATGGATACCTGGAGTCGATTGAGTAGATTATTTCTTTCGTCTGTTAAATATCAGTCATCAACCAATCACACTTTTGTTTCCTGTTTGACAAGACCAATCAACAAGCACCATTAGCGACTATTTGCATGGTGCACAATAGTCACCGACTATTCAGCATGATAATTATAGCAAGCAGCCTGTGCATCTGACAGTACTTTGAATAAATACATCTTAAACATCAAATTGAATCAATCGTGTTGAAGTGTTTGAAAATGAATCGGTTTGGCGAAACCAAAAACAAGAAATAGACAGTGTAATCCAGTCTACAATCCCTCATAATACAGGGAGGAGTAGAAATCGCGTATGGAGGCAGTTCATCAAATTTTGCGAGCATCGTCAATATATAATAATAATAATAATTTATTTGCCGTAAGAACAGTACATTCATTATAGATACTACATATATTACATTGTATGCATACTGCAAATAAAAAACGTGATACACTAAAGGCTTAGCCTTGAAAGTGGTTTCATATGGTTACCGCATTGTATAAAGTAAAAAAATAAAAATAAACTTATAATATACCTCATTGAGTGAATGCCAACGTAGCAGTAGAGTGACTAATTAATGAACTAACAAAATTGCAGAATAACTAACTAACAAAGTACAAGTAACAGTAACAAATTAGTAACAAAATAGAGATAAAATAGAAAAAAAAAACATCGTAGAATGAACTAAATGAGTCGACACCATTCACAAAATTTGAACAGATTGAGAAAACAGAATGAATGTGAGGCTTCTACGGTTAATATTGACAGTTCTTCAAAAGCTAAACAAATGTCACAAATTACGCATAGTGGAAATGTCACAAACAATAGTGTTTTCAATTTCAATCGATAATTTATAAAGCTAGTGCTGTTTCTGTTTGGATTTTGTTGATTCTTGTTGATATTTTGAATAAATCAATCCAAATTTTTCATTTTTTGAATATGTTTCTCTGATATAAAGAATTGGATTCAAGAAATAATCTTCATAAATATAACACGACCTTGATTAATAAGCTATTATTTTTATTGCTGCTAAATTTGTCTTGTATTTATTAATTTGACTCGACATTATTTTGGCATTAATAATCAGAAATGAAAGCCCTCGAGCTTTGCCTCGGGCTTCCATCAGATTATTAACGACAAAATTATGTCTCGTTAAATTATTATAGAATACAGTCGAAATTTAAATGCATTCAAAATAGTCGACTATTTATCAAGGTCTTGTTATATTACCCTTGATAGTTATTAGTTGATTTTAGCCACAAAAAAGTGAAAAATAAAAACTTTTCAACAAAAAATTAAACCGACGAATGAATCAACTGAAAAGCAAAAAATTAAGTAAACCTTCTTAGTCTTAATGATAATTGAGCTCCTAAACTAATGTGAGTAACTAATTTTGAGTCGGCTCCAAACAAACAATTAACGAAGATCATTATATTACTTTGAAGAAGTAATCAAAACGCCGCCGTGCATCCCGATGCCATAATTTTACGGTTTACCTAGGAGCTCAATTATCATTAAGACTAAGAAGATTTATTTTATGTTTTGTTTTTCGTCGGTTTAATTTTTTTTTAACTATATTACAACATTTATCTGAAAGATACGAACCCCCATTATGGGATCCCCTTCAATTTATCTTTTTATTATTATTACAAGCTTTTTATATTGAATTAACTTCACATTTGTATGTATGTATGTATGTATGTATGTAGTCAAATATTTCAAGTGAATTTTGACCCACTTCTAGTTGTCTGATCAACGTGAAATTTGGCGAATGTTCATAATTACGCTAATAATGCATTATGGAATTTTTCCTAGTGAAAAAACAAAATGGCGGCTCCAATATGGCGGACAAGTTTTGGGAATATGGTTCGATTCTATTCAAAATTGGTATGTGTGGGTTTTTTGGGGTCGGACATCATGATGTTTAAAATTAAATTTAAATGGCGGCCCAATTGAGACGAGTTTTATGGTTATAGTCCGATTCAATTAAAAAGGGGGTTTTTGTCAAAATTCATGAATTCAAGATGGCGGCTCCGAGATGGTAACGTACTTTGTGATTATGACCCGATTTCGGAGATCATAAATTTTTGTCAGAATTCAGTAAGATTTCATGAATGACTAAAAAGAATTGAATAAATATGATAAAAATAGTTTTAACAACTTTATACAAGTCACTAAAACGAAAAAATAATTTCTTTAATTTTGTGACTAGCAGATTCAAAAGTTTGCCGTGATTATAATATAAGTATTGTTGCGCAGCAAGATTTTGAATCTGTTAGTAACAGGTCAAACAATTGAAGAAATTATTTTATTCCCCTTTTTAGTGCATTTGTATGAAAGCTTGTCCAATTTTTTTTATAATTTTTATTTTACTTTAACTATATCCCAACAATACCCAATAACATTCCTTGGGGAAACTCCATCAATTCCTCTTTCTTTTAGCTATAGCATAATTATAACTGGAATAATTTTTCCAAGAAATATTAGAATAAAAATTCAAGTAGCAGATTGAATATTTATTCAATATAAAATTACTTCAAAAAGAGATGAGGTCATGGAACACATCACACATTTACTGAGACAAAATGCATTTTCAATCATTTCAAATTTACTGAGACAAAATGAATTTTTAATCGTTTTTATTTAAATAATTGGTGCACAGTTTTAAAGGTAATATAGGATTGAATTATTATTCGATCAGATATAACGTTATTTATGGATATTATTTTTTTTGGTTTCCCTTATGGCATCATTATAAATATAGCATTTTGTAGGAATTTATATTCGAAATTTTATTTCATTGAAAAAAAACGATCGACCTAAAAATTGTATGGATATTTTTATAATTCATAGAGCAGGTGGGATTATCAATTATTTTTGAATATATTAATGTGGGAAGACTCATCCAAATCAAGTGCCAATCAATGTTGTAACCAAATGTTTTTATAGATTTTCCTGATTTTTTTTAATTTTCAGATTGTGGAAGGTTACCCAAAAAACATGCCAAGAAACGTTGTTCCTCCACAAAAAACCACATTCATTTAATAATTATTATAATGTTTTCTCTTAACATTCTGAGAAATTTATAATCGTAATGTCATCAGCAGTTCATTTCTTGATCCGTTTCAATATCAGATTTGAAAGAGTGTTTATGTATTATAATAATAATTATGAAATTAATCAAATTATACACTCACATGCAAAAAAACGCAACAAGTTAATATTTGATAAAATTTAGGTCTCATAATTTTTTTATTTTTAGTCCAATTTTCATAAATTTCCAGCAAACTGTAAAAAAAATTTTGTTGTGCTGGCGTACTAGTTTTATAAAGGGTTATCAAAAGATTGTATAATCCTAATTTTAAACACTGTGGAATAATTTCGTAGCCACATTCTTCAAAATCCAATTTGTTAAGAACCATTCCTTTCTTATATTTTGTTTTTTGGGTCTATATAAACATAGTTTTGTCTTTTTTACAAGTTGGTCTAAAGTTATTCAACTACAATTTTTTGGCACTACACTTTTTCCAAATGATTTTGACACTATGAAGGATACAATTGTGGTTATAATTAGCCACCTTTCCAAATAACGCTAATGCAATCCAAATAGCCAAGCCTTTTCAATCTCAACTTTGTATGACTTCTTCAATCCTAACTACTTGATGCACCCTTCGAATGGTTTCAATGTATTGCTAACAAAATTCGTATTGAATGCACACAAATTTCATTTGGATGTTCAAGACTAGTTTTGTTTGCTATTTCATTATAATGCTTATTAGATATAAAATGCAACATGAATTGTATGTCATTCTTCCTTCCAGATCTGAACTATTGTGGTACCCACGAACCTTGCCTCAATGGAGGTACCTGCGAGAATACGGCCCCTGACAACTACCTGTGTACGTGTCCAGAAGGGTTTTCTGGAATCAACTGTGAAGTGGTTGACAATCCTTGTGCTCCAGCTCCCTGTCTTCATGGAGGGACTTGCTTGGAAGCAGGAGGTTCTTTCAGCTGTGAGTGCGAAAATGGTTGGACAGGTCCGACTTGTAATATGGGTGAGTCCAAGCATTCTTGAAAAATGTAGAAGACATTTGGAATCATTTTCCGAACCTTTTTTATCATACGGTGAACATCAGTGTCTTGACTTATTTTTATCGATCACAAAAGATGACATAATCTGCTGTTAATGAGTATTTTTTATGAATTGCGGTGATCTTATATTTGGTAATAACGTGAATATTACTCAACTCAACCGACTGTTGGAAAAAAAATATTTGAAGAATATTTTTGTACAAATGACACTAAAAATGACGTTTTTAGTACATAGGTATGTGAATAAAAACTTATTTTCACATAATTGTCAAAACACTTTTAACACTAGTGTTAAAAATATTTTCAACACTAGTGTTAAAAGTGAAATGATGAGATACTCAATGATATAAATCTGTTCGATAGAAATATTTTAATGAAATGTTATAATAATAATCTACCTACTTATGAGGAATCATTTAATAACATTATCATGTATTCATTTCAACTGCAGAACGTTCTTCATCGCTAACTAGTGACAGTGCTATAGAAGTGGGATATCCAAATAGAATTAGAATTTTTTATTGGTCTAACATACACCGTAGTGTTTTGACAGGTCAATATGTATACGTTATGAAACAATATGGAATAAAAAAAATCAGTTCAAAATTCAAAAAGCTAGGATGATATACATATGCAGTAATACAGTTTAATTAAATGTCAAACTTGAATCCTGATGTCATAGTAACCATTGGCTAGGAGATGTTATTTGAAGGTCAGTTTGAATTTGATCAAATTCATATTTTTTGTTGTGTGAGCAATGAGTTGTAAAGATTTCTTCCCAATTTATTTTTCCAGTTGATTCAGTCTTTTTTTCGTATCTGTATATCGTTCTATGGCGAATGTTATTTTCTCCGTTTGTTGGATATTTGGAGTCATTTTTTTTATGTTTAGGAGATAATGCAGGTTCAGAGATAGAACTAGTACTTTCACTAGGAAACATTGTATCATCAATTTTATATTCATTTTCAATGGTATCCTCGATGTACGGTTGGGAACTTCCATCCTCCACGTCGTTTTACAGTAGTCGAATTTGCTAACAAAGATGTTGAGGATCTTCGAAAACATTGGCCGGTAAACTGCTGCGGAACTGGTAATTTCAGAAATCGGCAATGGTGGTACGCATCTTCCCAATAGTTATTTATTCCAACTTGATGAACAGTGCTTTTTCTCTTAGAATCATTCAGGAAAAACCAGTGATGAGTTATGGAATTGGGCGTAATGCAGCATGTAGTTTCCAACGATGCAAAAACTTTGTTGAATGTTGGTTTTGGTGTCCAAAATATGAATTAGTAATGAGTTTGTTGTTACTTCAATGCATCCACGCTCAATTTGCAGAGTTCTTCACGACGGATACGCTCCGAATAATCCAAAAAATGGTTGCCACTTTTATCATAAGATATTGGTACAGGAGCTTCATTCAAAAATCTGTCAAATTGTTCTCTTGTCAGAATTTTTAGTGCATTTATATAAAAGCTTGTTTTTATTTTTTTTATAATTTTTTTTTGTACGTGGGGTTGTTCCACTTGTTAACGAACGTTTCGCAATATTCCCAACTCACAAAATAAAATGCCACTTTTAACACTTGTATCATAACTATTTTAGTTTCCATGCAGTTTATACCCAGAATACATTCTGACATGGGTAACCTGAGAATTCATATACTAATATTTTTAATATATAAACGAATGAATGAAGGCATGCACATAAAACCAGTTTCACACACGTTAAATTTGTTTACGGAAAAGACCATTCACCTACTAACGATGTTGACGTTTTAAAAAATATAAAAAGCCGCCGGTGATTATCATGCCTCTGCTTTTAGTCTGTCAATAAAATGTGGAGGTACTTGTATCTGAAGTACTCCTAGCTACTTAACAAGGGTGTCTATTGAAAGATTCCCATACAAAGACTTGGAAAGGCCATTTCAAGTGGTGGTAAACGGGCTTATTCAAAACAAACATTTGTGCATTTATGTGAGTTGTGTCAAGGAAATATACGGGGAGGTTAGGGGTTTTCAAAGGAATCGAAAATTAATTTAGAATTCCATATCACATCCACCTACGACCTAACTTTTATTTTTTATCTTATCTCCCTATATTGTCCTCATAGCCCTTTGAGACATAAAAAAAAATATGCAGACTTGTTGGTATAGTATAAGTAATAATAAAATTGATAAAAAATTTTCTTCTTTTTTTTTTTTGATAAATATATATATATATATATATATATATATATATATATATATAAAAAGTTAGGAAAAACTTGCTGCGAACAGTAGAAAATTCAGATGAGCCTAAAAATTATAATAACCGGAACTATCGATATGCATTATTTAGTAATTTATTTACAATTTATGAACTGAATAAAAACAAATGATTTTGCGCCGTTTTGATGCGAGCCTATCCTTCTTGCGTCAATCAATATCGGAGAGGGGTAAGTTCTACTTTCCAATTGGAATTTTAATATGTGTGTTATTTTTGAACCCATAATGAGAGAAAAATTGTTATTTTTCACTTATATAAACATTCAACGGTACCTACAATAATTCTAGTATTTCCATCATCTGGTCAGGGTATATTTTTATCAATATTCAATTGATATTTTAAAAAAGCGTTTCTTTCATTGTGGAAACGCCAAATTTCTGTATGACCAAATACTTGACGTTAAAATATATGTCAAGCATCATTTTGGGGTTTGGGGTCATGGGGTCTATTTCGTAAAGTTTACGAGATTTGTTGCAGAATAAAAAAAAATATGTTTTTTTAGAAAAAAAGGAATCGAGTAGGCCGGTGTCGTATAATTTTACACATCCGTGTACTTTCACTAATAGTACACGTCTAATTGTTATTAATGAATTCCACTAGCGAAGAATTAGTGAATATGATCTACTGTATTGGCAAGCTGACAGATATCCTTCATTAGCAAGCAGTATCTGCCATTAAAAATAACCAGTAGGAAGAACTCCACGGGAGTCTTCATTCCAGAAGTTAAGAGATCGGCTTGAATTCAGTGGTAGTATGTTTTATACCAAAAAGGAAATTGTTGGTGGTCAGATCAATGAGGAAAATGAGTTGCAAGTTTTATTGAAGCTACAGGAAAATTATCACTTAAGCACTAGGGAAATAGCAGCGGAAATGGATATTTCACAAAGTAGTGTGAACAGAATAATATTGAAACATAAGATCCACACTTATCATCAGGAATTGTATGGTAATTATTTTGCAAATAGAAGTTGCCTTTTGTATTCAAATGAATGGGATGATTGACGAGGATTATAATACTTTGAACAAAATTCTGTTTTCTGATAAAGCAACGTTTAAGAACAACGGGTCGGGGTCAACAGACATAATATCCATTATACAAGCGAAAATTCTCACTGATTGTAGACTGTTGATCACCGAAAGCGATGGTCACCTAATGTTTGGGGAGAAATTATTAGAAATCGCATTATTGGACCCTACTTTTTCGACAATGTGCTGAATCGAAAAATGTATTTACATTTTCTTCGCGAACATCTCAGAATGTTAGAAGAAGTGGATTTGAGGACCATGTGGTTACAACATGATAGTGCTGCAGTGCATAACCATATCGTTGGATAGGCAGAGGAGGTACTATTCCTTGGCCTGCGCGATCCCCAGACCTTACTGCTATAGTTTTCTCCCTTCAGGGGTAAGCGAAGGAAATGGTTTTCAGAGATCGTCCGACAACTGCGGGTGATTTGAAAAAATAGGTTAACGGATGCCTTGCCGGAGTTCAGGGCTCATTTACTAGAAGACTAGCAGTTTGTATGGAACATGATGGTGACCTATACAGGGTGTTTCAAAATTCAGTATCAAGATTCCAGGGGCTTATTTTTCAGGTCAAAATAAGACTTTTTTTCCGCAAACGCTTCATTACCGATCTACAAAGCGTTAAAGTTTCAAGTTTTTTTATTTTTTTCTTCATAGCTCTATCAGTTTTTGCGATATTAAGATCGAATTTGAAGCATAGGTTACGTTTTTGGGTTTACATCATCCAATATGCCGAGTGATTGTAAGAATCTACTGGGAGATATTTTTTCATGGGTCAAGCCCTTTTTCGCCCCATAAACTTTTTTGTAGTGCGCCCCTGGTAGATTCTAACATATGCAATGAATTATTTGTTTTGTTTATAAACAAATTTGTATCTTGTTATTTTTTCGCATCTGCGAAAAAAAGTAAAATCATTTTTTGTAATTCGCAACATTTAATTACAATTTTTAAGAAAAGGGGGAACCTATTATCACAATGAAAACAAAAACGCTTATTATTTGGTTTGTGATCTAAATTACAAGTTTCCTTGAATATTACCTAAAAAATAAGAAACCTGACTGCCGTACGCGTTCTAAAATTCCGGGAGTGTTTCTCACGGTGTGGAAGGCATCCATAACTCGTTCAGTAAGAACTTGGAAAGCACGATGGAAGGCAGTGGTTATGCACCATAAACTAGGCCCTTTACATGTCCCCATAAAGTCCAGCGGGTTGCAATCTGGGGACCGTGGAGGCCAAACAATTGGACCTGCTCTGCCAATCCACCGATTGGGAAACACTAACGCGGACGATCTTTAGAAAATGAGGGGGGGGGGCATTGTGCATAAACCACATTCGTTGACGAACTTGTAAAGGCATGTCCTTCCCTAATGCAGGCAATTCGTTCTGTAGGAAGTTTAAATATGTGGCACCATTTGAAATTGAGGCCGTTAAAGTATATCCTACTATTCCTGCCCATATGTTTACGCTGAACTGTTCCTGGTGTCGAGATTGTCTGATCATGTGTGGATTTTCTAGTGCCCTAATATGAACGTTGTGGTAATTCACTACTCCGTCGCGTGTAAAGTGAGCTTCGTCGGTAAAAAGGGTACGAGATAAAAACCCAGTTGCGCAGTATCCATCGGGAGAACTGCAAGCGCAATGGAAAATCTTGCGGAAGCAAACCTTGGACGCGCTGGACATGATATGGGTATATTATGTTTTCGTGTAAAACCCTCCAGTCAGTTGAATGGGAAACATCTAAATCCCGTGCTATTTGTCAAGTACTTATTGCAGAATTTTCGTCGATAACATTTAAAATCTCTTCATCTCTTACTGGGTTGCGTGCTTGTCGCGGTCTGCCAGCATCGTGCCTTGGAGTCTGAAATCTGCCGTATTCCCGAATGTGCTGATGGGAATTTATAAAAGTTATATAGTTGGGAAGCCGGCGAATAGGAAGTCGCGTACAACCTCTGAGCTTCAAGTTCGTTACCATTACCCAGACCATAAACAAAATGGATGTCAGCCAGATGTTCCAATGAATATGGTTCATTTTCCATTTTAATGTTAAACAAATACACGATGAGACATCCACCAACTTTCAAATAATGTAACATACTTCAAAACCTAAACGTCAAAATGAAAATGGCAGTCAAATCCCACTAATTATCTTTTTCATTGTTTTGTTGAAAAATTTAATTAACTCTAGCGAATTACAAAAGCTGTTTTTTTTTTCTCGATAACGGTCGCAGAAGCGTAAAAATTACAGGAGACAAAAAATTTAAAAACAAAACAAAGAACTCATTTCATATGCTAAAATCCACCAGCGGCACACTACAAAAAAGTTCATGTGGCGAAAAAGGGCTTGACCCCTGAACAAATATCTCTCGGTAGATTCTCACAATCACTCGGCATACTGGATGATGTAAACCCTAAAACGTAACCTTTATTTCAAATTTGATCCTAATATCGCAAAAACTGAAAGAGCTATGAAGAAAAAAATACAAAAATCTTGAAACTTTAACGCTCTGTAGATCGGTAACGAAGCGTTCGCGGACACATGTTTATGGAAAAAAGTCTTATTTTTACCTGAAAAATACGCCCCTGAAATCTTCATACTGAATTTTGAAACACCCTGTATAGAGCATTTATATGTAGCCTCTTCTAAAAATTTTTACATTGTACTCCTTTTTCTATAACAATTTCATTTTCTTGAAACATATTCTTTTCAGAATTGTGAGGATGTGTCAAATTTTACGACAGCGGCCTACTTGATTCCTTCATTTAACGAAAAAATTAATTTTCTCATTTTGCAAGAAATCCCGCAAATTTCTCAAAGTACAACCCTACAAACCCTAATCCGGAAAGAAGCTCTTAAAAATGATGAAATGAAATATAGGGTGTTAGGGCATTTGAAAAAGTAGAGTTATTGCTATTCGTAATTTGTCATTTTCAAAAAATCGTAGCAGGCCATGGAACATCGCCTCTCATTCCCTCAAAAGATGCGTTGAAGCTTAAGAAATCGACTTGAAAAAAGTTGGTCGAGTTATCTTGAATGGTTCTGAAGTTATAATTTTTTATGTGGTCTATGCACGACACTATTTTGACACATAAATTGACCAAAGTCAAAAACTATTGCAGATAATTCTAATAAACCCGGGTTCGTAATATCGACAATTTAGTAGCGAATCCAAAAATGTAACAATTCAAAAAACAGAACTTAGATGTGTATCTTATTTTGTGACATCCTGTATATAAATAGAAATATTATTAGAATATTCCTCATTGACGGACCTATCGTTTGAATGAAAGTCAAGTCGATAGCTTGGATAGACAAAAAGTTGTAAAGCACGCCCCCTGGGTCACCCTGTGTATTGTTTTTTTTAATATTGCTGCGATATGGAATTAACATTGCTGGAATATCGTGTGCCACCTGGGTCATATAGAGTTTATTCAAATAAATAAATCACCACCTACTGACAAACTAAAGAAGCTGGAACTGACTAATGATGGGTAATCAAATTCAATAACCTGAAGAATCACAGAAACATATAAATGCGTAGGCTTCGATTTCTGAAAACGGCTTCACAGTTTGTGTATTGTTGAAGACATAATGGCTACTATATCGTAATCCAAGATTTGTAATTTAATAAGTTCACACCTACACCAATTGAATGAGAAACGATGATCTGGCATCTGCACATTTTTAACATCGTGGGAAAAAGAGCAACAATGAGTTTATAATGTTGTTATAGTGGGTAGGGAGTTCACTGGTGTTTCTTTTTTTTTTCATTGAAAACGGTGGACCAATTGAAAGATAACTTTCTGTCAATAAAATACTGATTTCGGTATGAACTTGTATTGAACATGTTTAAATGGACCAATAATAGATATTTTTCCGTGACAAAAATACTACCAGGAAACCGACTGTGCCATCATAATTATATCCTGTTATGTTTCCTACTCCCAACTGTCATTGCTTAATTTGTTAAACACATTTAAATGTTTTATTTTTATTTTTACCGTTTCTGACTTGTAACTTGAAAAGTATTGAAGCAATCTCGATACTCTCGGTGGATGAATTGTAGATAATCAAAATGCAAAGAAAATGAACCCAGGCATGACGCGATCGGATTATTAGTAACGGAGAAAAACCGGAAAAAATCTGCGTTTTTTTTAATTCTAACACCGCCATTTTTCAAGTTTTGAGGCAGGCTTTCCACGACATAGTTGTGATTGATATGTACTTAATGAGTGATAAACTCAGGCACTGTTGGATTATTAGTTCTGGCATAATTGCAAATTTGATTTTTTTAATGCACTTTACACAGATTCAAAACGGGCGCAGCGCGCTTGTATTAATATACATACGCTTCCCCTCGTCTGCTACTCTACCTCCACTACTCAGCCGCTTTCACGCACTCGCCCATTTCCGGTCATGTTTGCAAGTATTTTTCACCTATTTTGCAGCATTTTAACGCAATATGAGAATATACGTTCTGTAGAACTGTACTTCTACTCTAAAAATCTTTTTGAAAAATTGGAATCGGACCACCTATGACGCATCCAGGTCTGCTGCAATAAAGTGCATTAAAAAATTAACTGCAATTATGCCTAAACTAATAATGCGACAGTGTCTGAGTTTTTCAAACATGAAGTACATTTTGTTCACTACTATGTCGTGAAAAGCCTGCACTACAACTCAAAAAGTGTCGAAATTGGTAATTAAAAAAAGAAGAAAGATTTTCTCCGGTTTTTCTCCGTTACTAATAATCCGATCGAGTTGCGTAAGTGCTCATGTATTTTGCATTTTAATTCTCTACAATTCGTATCGAGATTGCTTCATTGGTTTTCAAGTTACAAGTCAAAAGCGATAAAAAATTTAAAAAAATGCTTTTTATTTATATTTATAACAAATTAAGCAATGACAGTTGGGAGTAGGAAACATAACAGGATATAACTACGAACCGTCTTTCGTATGATGACTCAGTCGGTTTCCTGGTAGTATTTTTGTCACAGAATCAATAGAGCAGAAAATCTCTATTGATTGGCCTAAAATATAAATATATCCTGAAATGAATTTGATTTCTTTCATTTCAGAGGTCATTTTTGACATTTGCATGCAGAATAAATAAACCTCCTTCCGACCATGAATGTGCCAAAAAAATCTGGAACTTCAACTATTAACTGTCGCTCAATAACATCACAACTCGCGGGGAAAGATATAAGCCCACAATAATCTCCATTAGATAGGATTTTTTTTCGATCCACATATATTCACTCCCATGTATCCAATCGAATGAATATTATTATCATCATTATCTTAGACAAACATCATAATTTTCTTCCGCTGTTGTTCGGTTCTCCGTCCGAAAAGCGGAGAACGTGTATCGCAAAATTCCGCATATATCATTAAAACAACTTCTGAAACAAGTCATGAGAAGTATGCTAAGCAACGCAGTCGAAGTACCGAGGTACCGTTCAAGTCGTGCCGGGATCATTTTCCATAAATTCATCCCCAAACGCCGAGCAATTCCTTATAGAGCATCGACCATTCTTTGCGGATCCTCCTATGCAAATCCGAAGAAAAACACCGGCAGATGGTACGAAGAGACTTTGCATCAAATGAAGACATTAAGAAATGTTTCAATTCATTCTGGGGAAATTCATTGCACTGTCGGTACTTCATCGGTACTTTATTCAATTCATCAGGCGTATATCAAGCAATGTCATGCGAATAAATCTCAATCTTGCAATGGTCGTTTCAGAAGAGCCATATTTTCAGTCTCTTCGAACACGTTAATGTCAGCCATTCGCGTGTTTACTCCATCCTTTCATGTGTTTGAATAAACAGTCTGGTCTATTATCAATGATCTGGTAATATAGCGAGTGTTCACTGTATTGTTTGCATCACATGGCTCTTGTTTTAGTTTGATTATGCTATCATTCACTGGTCTGGTAGCTAGAAAAAGCCTTGATCTATATGTTTTTTTTCAATTATGTGTGTCTGAAACATTTGCCGATATCATTTTGTCTACTTTGGAATTGCAGCACCTTCTGGCCTCTTTTCATAATCGACCTACTGGAAGGTTTCAATTTCTAATTCTTGCAGGGTTCCTTCAACAAGAGCTCCGCGCGGCAACGAGCTTCAATATTTTGGTGTCCAAAAATTTCGTAATTTGTTAACTTTGAATGCAGAGTATCCATAGCATAGGCGAAAGGGCTAGAGTGGGGATAACGGGCCCTAGTTTTAGGCTCTCATAACCCCTAGACAAGAATGCCTTGCAAGGAGCTCCAGGGAGTCAAGCATTTATATCTCATCAGACACCCAAAGCTCTAGAGTCAAACACTTGTGAGTCTAGACTTATTTGCGACTGTAAACTATCCCTGAGACACTTTGATGTGATTGTCGCTGGGAATCAAGGCAATAAAGAGGCAGACGGCCTTACTAAATTTCCTAGCCCAGAACCTGTGGTCTCTCCAAAGTCCATATTGAGGTGCTGGGAAGCCGACCAAATCAAACCCCACTGGAATAAATTTCCAGGACGAAGACAAGCGAAAAGGCTTCTGAGCCTTCATTCGAAATTAGTAACGGGACTGCTCACCGGACATTGTTCTCTGAGGTATCACCCAAAAAAATTATAGATCAGGCAGTGAATTGTGCTGTTACTTGCGAGAACTTTGCTTGAACTGCAGAACACCCCAAACAAACTGAAAGAGGAATATAAAGTAGACATGATCAAAGCCTACAAGATGAAGAAAACAAAAAGACCGCTATACCTTATTATTACGGATAGTAACATAACACTTTCGGAACTGAAAAGTAAGGTGAAAAGCATAAGCAAAACCATAGTAGAATGGGAGGCATGGAAGGATGCACCCTCTTAATGCAGAAACTGCCAGAGATGCATGCCGCAGCCAGATGCAACTACCAGGCAAGATGCCTAAAATGCGCAGAAGAGCATCACACGACGACATGTCGGAAAAGCCTAGACGTCCCAGCTAAATGCGTAAAACTGCATGCTGGACCACCCAGCAAACTTTAAAAAGTGCAAAGCCCACCTAAGAATGCTTGCAGAATACGAACAAAAAAGAACAAGAACAGTAACAAGAAATCCAAGTATGCCACATTCCTTAGTGGCATAACCACTAAGAACGAGCAAAGGACGAAGACTTGACAAATGAAATATTAAACATCAAAAATATAATCACAAAACAAACTATGGCGGATATTCAAATCGCCATACAACTGCTAACACAAACCATACACCAGCTAACCGCCTCACTGACGGATGGGCTCTGACGTGATGGGAACGCCAACAGCCCACTAATAATCCAGACGTACCTGGGAGGCTACCCTCGAAGTAGGACGTTTCTGACACAAAACAAATAAACTGAAATATCCGTAAAACAAAATACCAAATTCCATCAAACCTGAATTCAAACAAACCTCAAAGACACTCAAAAAAAAAACACAAATAACCCTACAAATAAAACACCAAAAACACAAGAACACCCAAACCAACCATACTCAACACAAAAATTCTCAAAAAACAATCACACAAACTATGCACAAAAACTTGCTCAAATTATCCTCAAATGAACACAAAAATTTCATCAACCTCAAACAAACAACTCAAATCTTTCTTCCCAAACTTCTCCTTTCGTCGTTATCTTAAGCTGGATTTTTAGGTGTTACACGGGGTATCACACTCCTTGCCACCCCCTTCTCCAGCAATAAATGCTTAGTCGTACACACACAGACAGGAAATAAAACACAGGAATTTTCAGAATTTAATTACGAGACATTACTCCCATAAGCGCAAGCAGGAGGGGAGACATACGTACATTAAGCTAGGTGCTAGGTACAATTTCTGTGAAGTATCTGACTTCCGTGCTTAATTCAACAATGAGGAGTCAGTTGGGACCACCATTCGTATCTTCTTTCGAATCCTTTCTAACAGGATAATGGATATTTTGTTTTTGTCCACCCATTTTCTCGGCTCCTTTTGGCCTGTTTTGGTTTCTCTTTTTGTTTTTTATATCGGCCCATCGATAAGCCTTATTGCTTTCATTTTATCCGTGTACCAAACCTTCTGAATTTTTTCTTCGTCATTTTCTAGCATGGTAAGTTCTTGTTCCAATCATTTTTTCTATTTATTTTTAGTGGAAAAAAACAATCTAAATTGGAAGTTCTCGTAACATCTAGATGTCTGAAAAACTACCTGCAAACGACTTATTGGGAGTTTCGATTCCTAATTTTTGCAGGACGAAAGTGCAACCAGCTTCAAATATTTAGTATAAAAACTGTTTTAGTCCAAAAGAAAGCTGTGGAATTACTCAAAGACTAACAAATATAAAAGTTCGTTATGAGTTATTATTCCTTATAGATTACATGTTGGTGCATTATGTCTTTTTCGGGACACAATGTATAATACATCCTGATGATATGGATTTCCAAATAGAGTTGAGTTTGTTATAAAAATCGTTAGGAACACCGATAAACTGATATGAGGCATAATAAAATACCATGAAAAACAATAACTTTGTTGTAGAAAACAGCGGCAGCATAGGAAACAAAAACTGAATTATCTGTATTATCATTCGAACTACTAGATCAAAAATGAAATGTTCTGGTAGGCATTTCTTAGTCAAGCATGGAAGTTGGTCTCATGCCCTGCTCGTCCGGAGAGTACGTATAAATCAGAACCGTACCCGGCAATTACCCATCTCCCCGCCCCGTTATTATATCTATTAGTTGTAGGGAGCGCTGCGATCGCGGGGAGACTTAATTACGCCACAACGAAGAGCTCTCCACCTTTGACCCCGCATTCCAGCGGTGCTGCCACCTATTCGGCACGAAGAACGATTTACCTTGCTTGCCGTTGCCTCGTCTTATCTATCAACTTTTCTGGTGAATAATCTTTACCGTTCGATTTCCATCATTCGACCGGTCACTATTAGATGAATATATCTATGAAGGGAGCGGTTCGCAAATCGGATATTCATGCTGTGCATCTTTTCGACGTTTCATCCCGGTCGAAAATGCCATATTCAAAAAAATTGGGCATAGGTATATTATTGGATACCCAAATATTTCTTTTGAAGTTGGGAGATTGTCTCTTGAAAATATTTTTACCAAGTGCTCCAAACCTGTCGGTCTCATTCCAGGAAATTACTGTAACATAGGGTGTTTTTGGAGATTTTTTCGAGAAGTAAAGGAAAATAAATATCGTCCAGATTTTGTTCAATACGAGGGCTATTAATTTAATGAATTGTGATATATTATAACATAAGCTGTTGAGATCAAAAAGTATTGACGTCATCAAACTAGAAGACGGCGTTATATCTGATGGAGTTAACGGAAAAATATAGGTATTTATCGGGCACCAGATCACATTGCTTACTACAGTTCTATTCTATGATTTCCAACTTATTATCTCTTTGAATTGTTCGCTACCTTAACGGAAAAAACTCACAATTGATGTGTCGTCTTGGGGTCAGTTGTTTTGATTTAAGTAATCGAACTGTAAAAAAATATCTAATTGAAAGTCAGCAGCTTTTTCTCATAAATGTATTCATCACGAATATTGATAATGAGGATAGCCAATTTGAAACCAAAACAATTAAACATGATTTGTAAAAATGTGTGTTATAGATGAATGCGTAAGCGCCAAAGATAAACCATATTTTTCATAATGGACGCATTTTATCCGTCCATCTCATTCTAGTATTGTTTCACCTGAAAAATGATTGGAGTATGACAAGCTTGCCCTTCGTTGAAAATTCCCACTATGGTAACATAACCACAAAATTGTGCATTGGGATTGATTGGAAATGGACCAAACTAAAGAATTGGTATGAAATTTACTATGTTCTGATCATTATTTCAAAATGAATAGATTACCAATAAAATTCGATAAATGAATTGATGATTTTCTGGTCAACATATCAAATGAATAACATAATCTGAAATATTTTTGTCAAGTGTCGTAATTGAGTGCCAATGTATCCAACATTGTCATTGTCGTAGTCAATACTATGTAGTGTAGTATTATTTCAGCAATTGTTTTCCACGAATATCCAATGGCGATATTGTCTTTGAAAAGTGAACCTTTTTTATCCCACAGATGGGGGAAATTTTTCAATCTTTTCAAAAGGAGTACCCCTTCCAGACTAATTTTTTTCAGAATCAAAAGTCCTCATGTCATTTGTCAAATAGGTATCTATGCACATGCGAATTTTATATGTCATCTTAATCATAAGCATAAATATTAAAATTTGACAGCTTTGAAGGTCATATTCTTATGATAATGATTTAGACTAAAACCAAAAAAGTTGTACAAATGCTTCCATTGAACTGTGACTTAGGAGTATGATAGTGATATTGTTGTTTCCCAACACCGATATGAAATGGACAGGCTTACTTTCTTTACTTAGTTTGGGTGTCATGGAGTGTAACTAATATTGGTAGCTTCTTTTCTCGATACCAGTTACTAGATTTTCATTCTGAAAAATTGATACCAACAGAGATACTTCGATGCACAATTTGAAAAATATCGTTATATGTGAAAATGTTTTGCTTTAATTAATGACCCTAGTTGGCCTACTAAGATACCACGGGACCAAAAAGTGGCTTGTCTTGCTTGGGTTATGTTATTAGTTAGTGAATAAAAAACTTATTTTATTCACGTCTGAAATCTGCATAATCCCGGAAATGTGAGGACTTTAAATATTCTTAGAAACTTCGGCGCAAATTTATTCCGCCTCATGGGCTTCCTCAAAAATTACATATTTTTATAAAATTTGTCAAATCGAAATTCAAGTTATCTAATGGAAAAATTATCATGAAATTTTAAGTAGGTACGCTCCCTTAAAACGTACGTGTCTCTCTTTCTCTCTCTCTATCTTTCTCTTCCAATATCTTGGCCATTTCCCATCAGGAAGTTGACCATGTCCGGGGTCCTCGCGGGATTAAACCTCACTTGTCCCCCTTCGTAGGGCACCCTGGATGTCTCACTCGAAGTGATACCACGAATGCCCGAATAATGCAATACTTTTTGATTATGGAATGCACGTTGAACGGCACTAAAATGTTACAGAATCTTCTGATTTAACAATTAAAGACCCCCTTCTTTCGACAAATCCGTTGTCATCCAGCCTGGTTACTGGCGTAGAGAAGAAGGGGCCTGATATCTTCACAAACATTTATAAAACTACACTCTTGACTATTTATTTTTTCAAGGCACGTTGATTAACGGCAGGACTATCACATTCACTTGACTCCTAACCTAAGAACGCCACCAGTCCTTCACCGTGGTCGGAGTCGCAATTCCAAAACGTACGTGAACTGAAGAGCTGAAAACCTAACCGTCACAGAACACATCTAACTGCTCAGAAACGAAAGTAGAGAGCGATACTTTCATTATTGGCTTGGAATTATATACATATAACAATTATGAGTAGCAAATTTGAATGGAATGCAATCATCGCGCAGTTCGACACACGCGTGATTTGAACGTTGACAGATGTAGAATGCCAAACAACGCAGTAGCACTCTTAAATGAGAGTATGGTTGGGAAACGGTTTTCGTCCTAGAGAGTTAGATGTTCTGTGTCGCAGATAAGTGCAGCGTTGCCAAGATCTGGCTCGATTAATGTTATATTAGGAAAATGAATTTCACACTAACGTGTTAAAAGTAAAAGCAATTATGATTTCAATCTGACATAAGCCTCATGTTATTACACTAAATTTGAAACACAACATTTACCAAGTTTACAGAAAATTTGTATGGACATTCTCTTATTCATTGTGATATCAAACTCAATTTTCCTGTATTCCCGACATGAATATGCTACAACCCTCGTAAATATGAAACCCTCGTACATAGACAAAGCATCCGAATCCTAATTTAATAAAAATAATAAATTTCGTAGGGCTAGACATCTATCATTTACTGAAGAAGTCGACGCTGGCAATCATTATACACACGAAACAATCGGTGGGTGGAAACGGTTAAAAAACTCAATTAATTTTATCTTCTCGGAAAATAACAGGCCGTACCATTGTGACCGTACCCGACATCCTAGTAGTTTGGGAGCACCTCTAGAGGCGTGTTATGTACCACCCACCATATTCCGAGTCACTTTCTCTCATGAATCCTCGATATTTCGTAATAGTCGAGAATTTTGATTTCCAACTCACGCACTGTCATCGGCGAACGGTAAAGAAATCGAAATCATTCATCAAACGAGAAATTGAGGCAGAAATATGTTACTTATTCACGAAAGAATTATGATGTTTGTCGTGATTGATACAGGATACAGCAAAGAGGAATGAAACGGTATTGTAGGCGACGCAATAAAATACGGAATTGCCATTTGATGGTGGGTTATAAATTAAATGGAATAAGTATCTATCTTGAAGGAGAAACCGCCAATGAAAAATACATATAAGGTATCATTTGCTCATTCAACGACTTGGTGACACTTCGAAATAAGGGCGATGACGAAATATTCATGAAAAATATCATTAATCAAGAAAGTGTAGACAATATTATTGTCATCATATTATTTGGCATTCTTATAATGTAATACAAAACTTATTAACAAAAAATTAAACCGACGAAAAAATCAACTGAAAAGCAAAAAATAAAATAAACCTCCTTGGTTTAATGATAATGAGTTCCTAAACTAATGTGAGTAACTAATTTTGAGTCGGCGCCAAACAAACAATTATCGAGATAATAATAATATGTCTTATTCATTATTTGCTCATTAACCCTACAATAGTAATTCGCTCATTAACATTACAATAATAATGAAAGGGCGGGGTTCAGCTATAAAGCTGCTTTTCAACCTTACCGGAGAATACTCATCCTGGTCCATTCTATCCCTCTCCGCATCACTAACACAATCGCAATAGTCATCGCAAACATGGCCTTCGTCCATACCTTCCACATCGCTAAACCACCAGTCGTCATCCCCATAGAATGTTCGTGCTCTTGACGACGATGAAGATGATGAGTCCGACTCATAACCTGCTGCTGCTAGGCGGTCCTCTGCTGGTTGAACTGACCTCTTCTCCTTGGATGGGGCCATCATCTGCTGACGACTCCAACAAACATACACACAAACTAAATATAAACTCCATTAACCTTCGAACAGCTTCCATACTAAGCTGTAGCAAGTATCATAGATGACTTCATAATACAAATAAAAACACATACACACGAACTAAATATAAACTATATTAACCTTCGAACAGCTTCCATACTAAGCTGTAGCGGTGGCATTGTTATTGCTGCCTTGCCAGAAACAAGGCTTTCAACAGTTTTTTGAAATTTTTTAGTGAAAATTCCTTGATTTCTACCGGTACAGTATTGTGAAGTTTAGCCGCGTTATAGGAAAAACTTCGGGTAAAGGTCGTCTTAGTATGTCTAGGGATTAATAGCATATACTTGTTTCGTGAGGAATTTTTGAGAGATAGCGGAACTAGTTTCTTGCGTAGATACGGCGGGCTACCAGAATTCAAAATTTTGTGAGTTAGTGTAAGCGAGTGCATTTTCCTCAAATTATTTAATTTCAGCCATCCCGGATACCGTAAGAAAATCTAATGCAGGTGTTTTGAATTTTTTGTAGTCGCAATGCGTCTCGTTGTAGGAGGGCAGGACCATAAATACTGTCACAGTAAGCCAATATGGAGAAGATGAGGGACTCGCAGAGACTCAACTTCATGCTTCTCGATAATATATCTCTACTAGGGTAGAGTTGTCTTAAAACATTGAACCATGTTTTACATAAATGGTTGACATGCTTAGTGTACCTTAAATCTGTGTCAAGCCAGAGACCCAAATTCTTAGATCATTATAATACTTTGAAGAAGTAATCAAAACGCCGGCGTGCATCCCGCTGCCATCATTTTACACTTTACCTAATTCAATTGCTAGTTTGTTTGACGCCGACTCAAAATTAGTTACTCACATCGGTTTAGGAGCTCAATTATCATTGAGACCAAGAAGGTTTATTTTATTTTTTGCTTTTCGTTGATTGTTTCGTCGGTTTAATTTTTTGTTAAAAAGTTTTTATTTTTTAATTTTTTGTGGCTGAAACCTACTAATCCTAACTACTCAATTTTTGATTACTTCCAAAATACTTACTTACCTAGCTTACTTCAACCATTAACTGTTAAATAATATGATTATCTACTTTAACTATTTATTGTTATATAATATAAATTATTTTTGAAAGTTCTGGTTAGTTGATTTTATCACTTTGTATATAATTCAATCCTTCCATAGAACGTAATTATTGTGACGGATGTAGGAGGATCTGTCAATGTCAACTACATATTGTGCCAATGTTCACAAGTGAAAAATCAATCATCCCCTATTTTGCTATCCATAGGGGTGGATTATTTCATCCCAAATTGAAATATGATCAACTATGAGGTATACCCTATCTAATTAAAAAAGAATCATCCAAATCGGAAAACCCACTACAAAGTTATGCCTGATAGAATCGGTTAACGGACCAAAATTCAGAGGGTGAACGATCAATATCCTCCATTTTGCTATCCTTAGGGATGGATTTTCAGTTCAAATTGAAATGGGACCAACTTCGGAGTACACCCTATTGAATGAAAAAGAATCATCGGAATCGAACTGCTCTGTGAAAAGTTATGCGTGATCATACATAAAAAATAAAAATATACGCCACGATTAGAGAACCTCCTCTTTTTTGGTTTCGTCGGTTAAAAATGTACCCTGATTCTATCGAAAGTCGCTTATTTTAGAAGAGCATACAGATGCAGGATAAACAGCAGTTCTGATGGACTATTGTATAGCCTTCAAATCAATACAAATTCAGATTTCGCTTTCCATTTTGACTTGGTTGGTTTCTTGGCCCATACCAATATATGGCAAAACATATGCCAATATATGGAAACAACTATTGAACAATCATCTAGGGAAAACATGACAAGTGGTTTTCCTCAAGGATCTATCCTTGGCACCAGATGATCTGAACAGGCTACTAACAGAATCCCTAAAGGACATTCGTCGACATTGAGGGTGTATTCGATAATTCATCCACAAAAACAATTACTAACGCTCTAGAAAGAAAGGGAGTTCCTTTCCCTTCTGTGTCAATGGATAAACGCAAGCTTGTTAAAGGGGGTAATTATATCATCCATAGACGAAACAACAGTCAGGGGAGGGGTGCTATCTGCCCTTCTATGGGCCATCCTAATGGGTGTAACTTCTGGAAAAGGTATCGGCGAGAATTGCGTTTATCTATTTTAATTGCTAAATAATATCCTTCATATTGTTTCAAATGAAATTACCGATAAACATGATAAACATCTCTCTCCCCCATATCACAGAACCTTCTGTTTCAAGTTTCTCGTGGAATATTTACAAATATACATATAATGAAGTCCACCCTTCTTTCGGTTGGACAAATGAAGCCAGTTCTATTAAAACACATATCAGAGAGGTTCTTTCAGGATATATATAACCCACCTGTTCCACAAAAAATACTACTTTCTAAATTACCTTTAATATTTACCCATATCAACTATTCAGGATCTCAATATTACCTAACCAGGTACTGAATTGGAACATTTTAAATTGTTTTCAGCTCCTTTTGCATTATTATGTCGAACTCATCAATGAATGTTTATTGTAATGTAATAAAATTATTATATATGGAAGTGTAGTGAAAAGATATCACGTATGTTTGGAATTAAACAATTGGAAAGTAATCAAGATCATCTGATAAAACTACTTTAGATGTTGCTTGTAGATTCTCCTGGGTCGTAAGGTCTTTTGGATATTTATTAGTAACCCTTATTATTCTCTGAGGAGATTTGGGACACTACAAATCACATATTTTCCTGGTATTGTTTTCTTTCATTTATCATCTTGCGTTAATTCTTTTCGATTAAAAAAATTATCTTTTGACTACTAAATTAAAAAATACAATTTTTTGTGATTTTTTTCTTTAGCTACTAGTTGATATTAATTCCATTATTGACCTAAATTAATATTGTAAAACAGGATTGAGTCATTAAAGTCATTCGGAACTGTTAGTCGGCGGAATTCGAAAGACGTAACAAATATAGACAGTTTGAATGATATTACCATGTATGCAGATTTTTGATTTGAATGAAATATGATTAAGAGTGGGATATGATCTTGGTACTTGGAATATAACAGTATCCTTCTCCTCTTTCATGTTAATTTTGAATATTGAGACGGAGATCAGTAGTAGTTAATATTGAAACGAAAATTGGTATTATATAGTGGATGCTCGTGAAATAATATGTGAATCTGACGATGAGAAAAAAATTCAGTCACTATCTTTCATGATTTAAAATAACTTCGGATATGGTTTTCATGATGTAATAGTTGATATGGCATTAATTCATCCAATTACCGAAATATGATTCATGTGTCTCGTTTGAAAGGCAAAGTATTGCATTGTTGAAACCTATGCAACAATTCCTCAAGTGATCACTTTTCAATTCTATATTATTCAATATCAACACATTCACAATCATAGTGTTGAAAAAGTTGCGTAAATCACGTCTTTCCCAACCTTCTCGAAATGAACTTAATCGTACCACGACACAAAAAGAATAGAGTGCCAGTCATTCATTTCTGATTGTCATTTATAACGAACAATCAATTAATAATGATCCCGAGAGCCAACATCTTAATTCATCTACAAGAACGTTTTATGAAAACTTTCTCATTGATAAAAACCGGGCTTTACCTGCTTTGTGAGAATAGCGAACGACCTGTGTTGAAACGGATTTATGATGAAGAAAACATATCATGATGAAGTAATGCCACGATATTGTATAACAACTGTCACTGTTGGCATTTGTTCTAATTTAATATCTTTTATTGATCGTCTTGATGTTGGGACATAAATTGGTTGTGATGTATCGTGCTGAACCTGTTATCTTGATTATATTTTACATTTATCAAGTTTCGAACAAAGGAAAAATAACTTAACATCATCTGAAGCACTGGGTGATATCAATGTAAGGTTTGCAAAGAATTCCAATTGAAACAGGGACATTTACCTATCCCCTCCGAAAACATCCGTTTTTCATTTTATAAAATAACTCAGCAAGTGACAAACACCTAATATATCTCGTATATCAAGTATATGACCTAGCCAGAATGACATCTGGAATTAATAATTTATTCACATTTGAATTTATATTTCTGACTTTGTGAATTTCAAAAATGAGTTCAGTCTTGTTGACGTAATATTAATTTTTGTTTTGTTTTTTACCTGGTTTTTTATTCTGTTTTCAGAATCTTCATTTTAAAAAAATCAACAAATAACTGTTTTCTTTACTGGAATTTATAGTTGAATTAGACTTACAAACTAAGAACCAACAGAGATATTTCATTTATTAAAATTAATATATAATAATAATATTTTTAAAAATTGATGAAATGTACGCCCATTTACGTAGCCTGTTTGCTGAGAACTGCGGAATGCCCTTTTCCATAATGGTATTGGACAAATTTTGTTACCAAACTCCCATTTGTTGTTCAGAAAAAGTTCGGCTCGCATAAGCAATAGGTTTTTCCGATCTGTCAGGCATCAACTGATCCGATATAGTCCATCCAATATCAATTGCAGAAGCTGTTTCTATAGGGAGCAAATAAAAACTCACTTCGCTAACACGAGCGTATATGCGAAGAAACGGAACGAAAAATAATCTGTACTACTTGTATACAATCTCCGTCGGCACAAAGAGCCCGCTGGTCAACGTGGACTTGAGTGACTGCTGTCTGTTCTACAACCGATTCGTCTGGCCCAATCAAGTCGGACATCAATGCTTGCAGGTGTGTCTATACGATGGGAGGTCATAAATCACGCGTTATATTTGTGTTTTAATAGCTCTGAAAGATTAAAAACCAGTAGCGTCTGTGGTCTTGGTGTGTGCCGATCGAAATACGTTTTAGGATATTAAAATATCTAAATAAAATTAGTTATCTCCGCTACTGCTGCTCACAGGATTTCGCCGCAAGACTTTTTTATGCTTCTGCAATTGATATTGGGAAAACTATACCACACTGAGAAGCATCCGTACACAAACATGTGGGCAATCCCGGGTTGAAATGGACCAAGACATCCGACGATATTAAAAATTATTTTACCTTATTAAAGGATCTTTTACACTCATTCGATCAATGCCATCTCAGATTGGCCTTGAGTAAATTGAACATATAAAAGATGTAAAGTCATGGCAAGATTAGGTAGAAATTTCCATAAAAATTTAATTTAATAGCGCGACATTCTGTGATACTGGCGCATTTTTAATCGCCAGAAACCATACTGTTCGGTATCAGTGAGGGAGTATCTACATGTTGTGCAGATTAGCCCCAAAAAGCCCAAGCAACGTTGGGTACGGGCAGTAGGAAAAAGGATGAATGTATTATATGTTTTTTTTTGTTACAGACATCGACGAGTGTGCCTCAGCCCCTTGTCAAAATGGAGGTTCTTGTATGAACCAAGAAAATTCCTTCAAATGTAACTGCTCGAGTGCTTGGGAAGGAAATGTTTGCCAATTTGGTGAGTAATCATTAACTACATGTAAAGTTTTCCTCTGCTATTTAAATCTGTTCATTTTTAATTATTCAATATATTGATATAATAAGAGGCTTCAAAATGATACTACGGACAATTTGTTTTTTGTAGACGCGGACGAATGCCTCAACAATCCCTGTATCAACGCCATGTCTTGCACCAATTTAGTTGGCGATTACCACTGCAAATGTCGAGTTGGCTGGATGGGAAAAAAATGTGATCAGAATATCAACGATTGCGTTGGACAATGTCAACATGGCGCCACCTGCATAGATCTTGTCAACGATTATCATTGCGCTTGTATGCCCGGATATACTGGTAAGTTTCATCAACACTTCTATTTTCAAAACTTTTTTGTAATATGAAGAATAGAAGGCCCCATGAAGCACCAGAGTATATAGATAGTACAGAAACAATGAGCCATAACAACCACAACGGGAAAACCGAGAAGCAAAGTATCCTTTAAAAAAAGATGCATTGGCTTGCAGAAATGTTTTGCCTCTGTGAAAATTTGTAACTCTGATAGGGGATAGGGAAAATAGTAACTGATTAGGGGGTGTTTATTATACAGACTTCAACTAAGTCAGCTCACAAATCAAGTTGCTTGCTAATTGAAAACAGCTTCGTTAACTATTGTTACAATGATTCACAACTTTCACTTTTATTTATTATTCTCAACTACTTAATATAATTTCTTTTAAAACCGACTTTCACTACTATATGTTTTGATAATAATAAAGAGTCATGGAGATGTTATAGATTTACCGTTAACTAAAGAACTTCTAATGAAGCATTCATATGTGAGCACAGTATTAAATTTGAGATGTGCCCCTTGATTGGTACTTGTATAAGTGCTTTTGATGCCAGAAGAATGGAAGGAGAGTTGGCAAAACTGTTGCTTCCACTCGAATGTTTTAGAATTTGAAACAAACCAGAATTTCTAGGGAATATATCTGCTATAAAAATAATCAACCTAATTTGGGTTGGAACATATAATTATACCAAAAATTTGTTACAAAAGCTTCTATTGAAAATAACTACCAAAACTATTGTTTTTATTATTGTTTGAGAAACACAAAATACTAACACTCAAGGAACTATTTCATAAAATAGCGTGTCTTATAAAATATAAAATTTATTGTGTAACTAATATGGAAAAATATTTCATAAAAATAAATGTTATAGTTCAATCATATCATTATGCAGCGATATCATCAATATTGGGTCAAAAATATATAACTGTCTTAACATTTTTGTAAAAAGTTTGAACTGACTTTGAATACAGGATTGATGTACATCAGATTACATTCACAAAATTTTATCCCAACATTTTTAAATGCCACTGGGTAACATCATCCATCTTTGAATAATCGTCGCCACTGTTTTCTATAACTTTTCCTTTCTTCCATAAATCACAAAGATGTGTGGTAGTCGGAAGGGTGTGTCGATAATGATTGTATAATATTCAGTTTATGTGAGTCGTGCCTCACTAAATGATAAGTTTGCATGTACATGAGGCATTATTCAGAGTTTCATCCGTTGTTCACATTGAATGAGCTGGTTTCTATATGACCTCGCTTTCGCACTTCAAAATGATTTTAATGATACTCGCAATTTCACGATTCGCAAGGATTTTTCAGAACATTCTACCACTTTTAGGGATTTTGTTATGTTATTAATGAAATATTCAAAAAAATACTTGAAAAAAAAAACTGAATTCTCGAGTCAACACTCATAAAACCCTTCTTATTTCTTAAACGATGGGTCTGCATTCACTACGAAAAAATAATATTCAAATAGGTAAAAAACTATACAGGGTGTTTTTCTTAGAGTCAAAATAAGAAGAAAAGTTCCTATAATCATATGTCCGCAAGTTATTCGTTTCTGAGATGCAGGGTGTCAAAGTTGAATTCTTATTTTTATTTTTTGTGAATACATTTCAAAATAATTGTGATATTCAAGTGAAGTTTGGTATCTGGGAGTATTTTTCAATGACAAAATCAAATTTGATGTTAGTTTGTCTCTTTCTGGGGGTGGCGCCACCTACATGTCTTTTCAGTCATTTGAAATGTCATAACTTTTTTGTACGTACTGTATCACGTTTTCTAGTGGAAAAATCGATTTTTCTAACATTTTTGTGTGAAAAATATATTTTTGGTAGAGGTCGCTGCGAGCAACTGTTTTCGAATTATTGGGATTTGAAATAATCGATGCATTTGAATTATTTCCGTGGGGCTCGTAAATCGCCTCTATGTAGTAAATATAGGAAAAGATACGCCAATGCATTTGCCTTCTTTCATTCAATGGTCTTCTACATTCATCACACTTGAATGTAGTCAAAAATGATTCTTGTTTTTTGTTACATAGTTTTTTTGGACTCTTTTCTTATTTAAATAAATAACATTCAGGTGAGTACTTGTCATGTCATTTCAATCCGTTCTTGTGACAGTGAAGTTGTTTTCTGTATTTGTATTCCAATCTTTTTCAAATGGCAGAATACACTAATAGCCAAATGGCTAATATGATTTACGTATACAGTCTTGCCGATGGAAATCGCTACGAGGCTAGACGTATTTATTATGAAAGATTCCCTAATCATCGAGCACCGAATCACCAGACATTCAGAAACCTTTTTCAGCGGCTTATGGAGTCTGGATCTTTTAAAAAACATCCAGTGGCAGGCAGGCCGTTGAAAACTAGGACACCAGAAGTTGAAGAAGCTGTTTTTCAGGCAATCGAAGAAGATCTACAGACAAGCACGAGAAAAATTGCGCAAAATCTGAACGTACATCACAAATTAGTTTGATTAATGCTCAAACAAAATCAGTTGAATCCTATCACATAAAGCGTGTCCAAGCATTGTTGCCCTGAGATTTCCTTCCCCGTGGAACATTTTGCCAATGGATACCAAAGAAAACCCTCAATTTACTGCATATATATTATTCACTGACAAGGCACATTTTTCAAAGAACGCCATAATGAACTTCCATAATAATCATGTGTGGTGTGACAAAAACCCTCACGCAATACTTCAGTCCAGATTTCAACACCAGTTTTCATTCAATGAGTGTATTGGTATTGTTGGGGATTATTTGATTGGTCCCCACTTTTTTCCAGGAACTCTTAATAGAAATCCTTATCATGATTTCCTTGAAAATATTTTGCCTGAATTACTTGAAGACATTCCTCTATTACTGAGACAAAGAATATAGTTTATGCATGATGGAGTGCCAGCGCATTTTACTTCAATATTTCGTGAATTTTTAAATCAGCGATTTAGAAACAGATGGATTGGTCGAAGCGCTGAATTTCCAAATCTGGCCGCCGAGGTCCCCGGATTTTTTGTGGGGTCACTTGAAGGCCCTAGTTTATACGGTGCGAATAGAAACCAAAGAACAACTTCGTCAATGAATCATTGCTGGATGTGACGCTATCCGAAAAACACCAGTGACGACGAGCTGACGCATGCATAATGGTGCACCATTATGCATGCATGCAATTGGTCTTAATTATGTTATTATTATTAGTATTAAATTGTAATAACACCCGATTCCTATTTTAAAATGAAATTAAAGAAAAATTATTTATTTAACTGAATTAATTTCGAATTTAAAAATCTTGTCATTTAAAATCACTTGCATCGATTATTTCAAATCCCAATAACTCGAAAACAATTGCTCGCAGCGACCTCTACCAGGAATATATTTTTTACACAAAAATGTTGGAAAAATATTTTTCCGCTAGAAAACGTGATAGAGTAGGTACGTACAAAAAAGTTATGACATTTCAGATGACTGAAAAGACATGTAGGTGGCGCCACCCCCATGAAAGAGACAAACTAGCATCAAATTTGATTTTGTCATTGAAAAATACTTCCAGATACCAAACTTCACTCGAATATCACAATTATTTTGAAATGTATTCACAAAAAATAAAAATAAGATTTCAACTTTGACACCCTGCATCTCAGAAACGAATAACATATGTTTATAGGAACTTCTCTTCTTATTTTGACGTCAGCAACATGCCCCTAAATTTTCTACACGTACTTAAGGAACACTCTGTACATACCACTGACTGTATATATTATAAGAAATAGGATGAAATAGAGTCTCTGGCCACAACTAACCAATCACTATACAAAATATTGCATTCAAATTGTTCGTATACAAAATAAAATAACAGACATCAAAGTGGTTTCAAAACCTTCCCTGGGTCTTTAAAAATTTCATTCAATTTGTTTGAATAGAAAATCGCGGAAATACTTACTTTTAACTTGTAACAAAAATAAACTGAAATCTTTTTTGGATCTGAAGGATTACTATAAGAAACTTCCATTCAAATGTCTAGGCTAGTTTCCAAGAAATTAAAGTCGAATAATTAAATTTAAAAAAATCGTCATGCTTCGTTTAAAAGTTTTCAAGGTTAACAGAATTGGAAAACGAAATCAAGGGGAGAGAGGATTGATAGGTATGCAAAAAATCGATGGGACAGAACAAGAAATAAAAACTAGTATTTCGCTTCTTCAGAAGTAGATAATACTCAGTCCAAAATCAATATGTATCATGTTAAATATAAATAATCAAGGCAGGTAGTACTAGGTTTATGAATCTAATCAGGGATAATTCAATGAGTGAATGATAGAACGAGGATTATATCCATAACCTATTTAATCTTCAAAAAAACAAATTTAACAAAGGAAAATTATCTGGATTGATCTGGTCTTTAAGCATATGCAAAGCTGCATAAGCTTTATCACGGGCACGGGATATAGCGAGAGATATGCACACCTTCGGAAGATATGTTAACATGGCGGTCCCAAGTTCATGGATGTTCAGTTCGGTAAAAGATCGCTAACCTCTGGTTGAAAACACCAGAGGATTCGGTGAAATTTCAAGTTGGGGAAAGTGTACTCACCTACCCTGGTCGCAGAAAGAGGTCGACGTTAAATTAAAAAAAACTTCGAAACATTTCCTCCCCGACCATGGTCACGAGGCACACATTTTCTAACAAAATGGATGAAATTTGGTACAAGATACTTTGAGTCAAAAATGGGCTGAATCGGCTGCTCAATTTTGAAATTAAGGCTGTTGAGAGTTTTCTGCCATTTTTTCCATATATATATATATATATATATATATATATATATATATATATATATATATATATGGGTGGGTAGTATTTGCTGACTAGGTAGGTACAAGACTAAGGATATTGGGGTAAGCAGCAATGAAAAAGTAAACTCTTTAAGCTTTATCCAAGCTTTCGGAAATGTTTATGTCCATCATCAGGGAAACTACAATAGATGAAAAAAACAACAGTAATACATATTCAAGTGCGAAACATTATGGTACTTACAAATTTATTGAGGTGGGTTTCAATGATGTTAAACATATTCATCTAACATAGTGATACAAAAGAAAAAATCGTAGATCAAGAATAAAACGAAGTTCAAAGTTACTACAACCACATTAGCGTTGTTTAAAATTATATAAATATAAATGTGTACTTATGTGGTGTGACAAGTGAAACTGACAGGTTAGGAATAATTCCCGCAATTATATTTAAGCCAACGACACCTGACGGGTGTCACTTGGAAATAATTACAGTGGTGCCAACTGTTAGATTAGTACCAACTGCTGTTACCAGGTGGCGGTAATCTTAAAAAGAACTATTAATTGATATTACATTGCTGTCAATTTTGATTTATATCTAAAGACAATAAATAAATATATATATATATATATATATATATATATATATATATATATCATACATTTGAATTTCAAATATTTTATTTCATACATGATGTATGAATGTATATGTTTGAATTATATATATATATATATATATATATATATATATATATATATTGTTGCCCACACAGTGTTTCTCTTTCTGGAGTATATGATAAGAGTATCTGAATATGTGACAAACGAACAGACCACATACGTCAGAATGTCATCCATTTGTCAGTAATATTTTGTGAAATTAACCCCTTCCTATTAGACTCGTCATCGAATTTTTTCTAGGTTAGCTCAAGTCTATACTTTCAGTATTTCATCATTATTAAATTAATTGACAATTGCAGTATTGAAGAGAGAGAATTTATGAATTAATGCAGATAGATCAATCAACTTGTAATTTACATGCATTCCCCAGAAAAAATATATCATAATGAAATATTTCCCAAAATTAATGGCGTAGAGAATTTCATTTCACAGTTAGGGAATATTGAGATATGATTTATTGTTGGAATTAATTGAGTATGCAGCTTTTCCCATCATCAGTGGTACTTGGTTGATTACTGTCTGTTGATAAATAAACAACAGCTGAACATTCTGATAATACTACAGGACTGTTGAGGTTGGCAGGCAGCATTAGTTTGAAGTAAATTTATATAGGTTCCTATAATAACATTGCTGGCGTCAGATTGGTTACCA
The DNA here is from genome assembly GCA_018342105.1 of Gonioctena quinquepunctata. Classification (NCBI taxonomy): domain Eukaryota; kingdom Metazoa; phylum Arthropoda; class Insecta; order Coleoptera; family Chrysomelidae; genus Gonioctena; species Gonioctena quinquepunctata. Next base: position 480,886 of record JAFIRS010000252.1, read on the forward strand.
CGTTGCTCATCTGTGCTTCAGTTTTTCCTCGTTCGTCGATTAGTTAAGCACCACTGAAAGCTGGTAGAAATAGCTTAATGATACCAGTTGGCGAATGAAGTGCTATATACTTCTGATTATTTATGCCGTTCAAGCTTTTGTATGATAAAAAATGTGTCTATAAATGTATATTATTCTTGTTTCAGGGAGGGATTGCCATACGGACATAGACGACTGCGAATCTAGCCCTTGCAAAAATGGCGGAGAATGTGTAGATCAAGTTAACGGCTATAGATGCATTTGCCCTGTTGGTATTACTGGACTTGAATGCGAGGTAAGTACTTTGTTTCTAGTCTGCTAAAAAAATTCTTCGATATCAAAAGACGTTCTGAGCATAGTTAGAAGGGTATTAGTCGATAGCATTTCATTAGTTCAATAGTACATTTATTGGGTTGTTTAAAAACATTAAGAACCCTGTAAATATCTGTGTTTAACGCGATTTAATGTCCATCGTATTAACTGTAAATAAACAGCATTCAGCAGTTCCCATGATATAATGATTGGCGTTTACCTATATCTTGGGGCCAACAAATCATTTATGTGATAGTCGCTAAGACACGTTTTAATGGAAAGTAGTTAGAGGAGCCTGTGGTATTCGCGTAATTGGCTAATAAAAACGAAAAAGTGAAAATGGTTGAGTTGGGCTTTGGAAGAAATATAGGTGAATAATTCAATATAGTTTTCATTTGAGATATTTCTTAGTGGATCATATCACAATAAATGCAAAGGGGTTCACATATTATCCATATTTAGAATATAATTGAATATATTAAAGTTCCGTAAAAATTATATCGAACAGGCGAAGCTTCCAGAAAGGTTTATTTCTACTTGCATAACGTGCTAAAAATAATAAAATGGAAAATAAACAAAAACGTTGGAGAAGGAAGGTGCATAAACGTTCTAAATTGAGTATTCAAAATAATTTTGAAATATGATTTTGTTGTCTTTTGGTTGGTTGGTATTTTATTGAGTGTTGCAGATCTCAATTATTTATTTTTCCAATAAATTTACTTTGCATGAAATTCAATTTCCTTCCAATAACCGAAAATGCAATATTCTTTAAATGCCCATTGATATAAGATAAAAATAAAGATTTAAAATTTCGTCAAAAGAGTGAAGGCCCTTCATTATAGGAAAATGTGTTCATATGAAATCACTATCACGATCTAATTTTTTGTGTGTAGATCATGTCTTTAAAAAATAAAAGAAGTTTTCAAATGAACCATTGATTTTTTATTAATTCAAATAAAATGACCTATTTTCATCAGTTTCGTCGAGTAGGTAGTGTTCTGTACTACAATAGAGTAGGAATTTAATTGAAAATACATTATATTATTTTTCTTCGAAATGTAGAAGAGTATATTTCAAATTTGGGTGTGGAAACAAAAAATGGTGTAAGGAACATATATAATTGAATTAAAAATTATTGATTTTGATAGTATTATTGATATGTGGCAGTGAATTTCAATTTGAGTATACATTTTTTATTTTGATCAACTTTTTTCCTGACAATTATTTATAATTTCAATAGTAAGCATAATACTCTTTATTTTTTCATTTATTCCCTACATCAAATATCTAGATATAATAATCTATATCAATAATACAAAAGTTTTTCGATATATAATTTTGCATAGCCCCATTTTCTGATAAAAAAGAAATCGGTATGTGAGAGCCAACTGACCGAAATTCATTCAGAATGGCATTCGGGGCACCTGTCCGCTTTTAAGTTTTATTCTAAATGGCTTGTAAAGTACAGTGGTCATGTAATGACGTTTAGACAAGTTGTTGTGGGCGGACACATGAATAATGCATCTCTCAAAATGAATAAAATTGAGTTGCTCCGCACGATATTCGTAGCAGTGGTAGATCATCGAGAAAATCGTCCACTGTCATCATGTTACCTCGGGAATAATATATATTTTAATGTAAATGTCAAGGCAAGATTCTCAAACAAATCTCGTAAAAACACATTTTGAGTAATATTGAACGACTCCTTGAGCCAGTTTCTCAAAATATGTTCAGTCAATTTGAATGAGCTCTCAAAATAATGAATTAATATGTTGGATTCTAAGTCACAATCAAAATTATTGAAAAATGTATATCAATAATTAACGCTTTAAGACGGAATTTCAAAAAAAATATCTTTATGATTGAATGCTCACAGCATGACGAGAATATATCACTAACATTCATGTTCATGACATGCCATTTCTCTTGGCGGATCTCCCAGACTATGAAATATTTGGAATTTTAGATACAGTGAAAGAGTGTAATAAAGAGTTTTTGATCTAAATCCCAGCTCGTTATGTCTCATTTAGAACCAATAAAAAATCAGTACATTATTCTTTCATACTTTTGTTCCATTTTTTCAAACCTAATTGTTATTCTACTCCTACAGAATGACTACGATCATTGTAATCCGGATCCTTGTCAGAACGGTGCGCCCTGTTTCAAGACGCAATCCGATTATTATTGTCATTGTCCAGAAGGATGGCAGGGCAAGAACTGTAGCCAAGCGAGAGTTTCATGTGATAATCCTCCCTGCGATGACGGTAAGTATCTTTATTTTTTTGGGAATAATTGGTTCTTAGTTTTATCTTAACTGAAACCATAGCTCCGTCTATATGGGCAATGAATTGTTCTGTTTCAACCTCTTGAATTTCATCTATATGACCAAGTTGTAAGAAATCATCAAAAGTTATTTTCTGTTATGCATTATAGAAAACAACTACTTTCCCGGCATTATGCAAATGATGAACTACATCTAATAGAAATTGTGAAAACCCCCACCTGATTTTATGAACATACTATTCAGATTTTCAGAGAAACTTACTTGTATATGTGTTTGCTCATGTCAATGATGATGAGAATGTTTGTATTGAGAATTATGATGAAAATTACCACAGTAGATATAAAATTTATACTCTGGCAGTTGTATTTGTAGATACGAAGTTTTTCGTGAACAATTAACTAGTTTTTGAAAACATCCTATAGAACCAATTTAAGATTAAATGCCGAACATCTTTATATCAAATTCTTCAATCTTCAGTTTTTCAGAAGGTACACAACTTGAAAAGAAACAATCTGATATAGCAAAAACTAATTTCAGGAGTTATAATTTACTGTCATAATTGTTCATAATCGAATCTTTCCAACAGTAGGAAGTCAACATTCATTATTCATGTTGTTTGCACAGTTTGCTCTGCAACCATTTTGACATTCATCATATATTTCTATTAGAGATGACTAACGGCTTAATTAAAGTAGCGAATTGATATCATACTGAGTTCAATTCGCAAAGCTATTTGTGAGAACTCCGGCTACCAGTTGTATGAAGCAGATTTACCCAAGTTATGATGGATCGAAAAAATGCATTGCATTTATAGGCTTGATAAAAAATTAGTTTTAGTCAATTTGACAAACTTTAAGTATATTCTTTCGGTGGATATTCAACTCAGAACTCAATTTTCTGTTATTGCTAAAACCAAAGCAGTCATCATTGATCAGCCATCGATTTCAATCTAATAAAATAACTAGCTGGTACCCGCGACTTCGTCTGCGTAGAATTTGTTTTTTCCTCGTATTTTTCTTTGTATTATGCCTGTGGCTTTGCCCGCTTCCCTCGTTATCCCGTTTTCCCCGTTATCCCGTTTCCCGTTATCCCATTAACCCGTTTTCCAAAATCCCGTTAACCCGTTTCCCATTATCCCGTTATCCCATTATCCCGAATAGCGCGAAAATATTCTCCATTTTGTACAATAATGCACTACATCAACGACCTCAAAATCGTACAGTAACGGGCCATTACTGCCTAAAATCGTCGTTATTTGAGGGTACAGGGAAATATACTACATTACGAATATGAGCCAAAATGTGGTACAAAATGAAATCATGGAGTTCCATGTGAGTTTTCTTCGGAAAGAATATCGGCACTACTGTGATCACGGCAAATGTCAACTATTGTGTCACTTGCCATTCTTGTTAGTTACTTGTCACTTTCATTTTGTATTTTAACGATTCAGAAATCACAATTGTCAAATTCAAACATGAAGAGGTAAGAGATGATATATTGGCTATAAATAAGCGTCATATGCAGCGTTCCTTGTCTATTTTCTCCCTCTACTGATACGTGGCATTCTACTCTCGACATTGGGGCGCGTTTGATTCTCTGTCCTTTTCTTGTATCTCTCTCTTTCTCCTTGTTACTCTTCCGTATTTCGGCCTCGCGTTTCTACAATTTACTTCAGCAAATTTTTAATATAGAATAACATTAAATTAAACTAATACGTAAATAATAAAATACTTAATAATTGTAGAGGTTCACCATTACAAATAATTGGTGACATCGTGATTGAACATGACAATAATCAAATGGAAATTCCACATAGATCATGTACAAAACCCGAGACAAATTATTGGAGTTAGGTAAATACATTTTTATTTTATTTTTATAATCATTTATGACTCAAATAATAATTTACTAAATTTACCAAACTAAAATGATGAAATTATAGGTTATTAGAAAATTAATATATGTTTATACTTATATCAATATATATATATATATATATATATATATATATATATATATATTATACATATATACATATATAAACATATATATATATATATATATATATATATTATACATATATACATATATAAACATATATATATATATATATATATACATATAGATGGAGCTAAAGAAGTTTTACTTCAGTCGTGTGGTCTAAAGCACACTCGTTTTTTTGGGTTTCTAATTTTTTTCAAATCTGTTATTTTTCATCATTAATAAAACTATGCAATTTCATAGATTAATTTCATTCCATACAATGGAGAATTCATGTCCACATAACTAGAATTATAAGATATTGAATATTGGTCGCATGCGCCAATGTGAAGCAACGACCATAAATAGAAAGAGAGAGAGAGAGAAGATGTCCAAGTAATAATGCAACGCACAGGCGCCATTAGGTCTGGTACAAAGTGGTACATTTTCTTCAGTTACTGTGGTACAGCTGCAAAAAAGTACTGGTAACACTGGTACCTGGTAGATAGGCCACTGAACCTCGCAAGAGAAACAAACAATAACAATAGAGCAATACAAAATTATCTCGCAGGTCGCATTGTTAAAGGGAACCCCTGGAGTAGCTCAGTCTCTCGCTCGTCAGCACCAAACAACCTGCACTTATCCGTGATATAGAGAATGATATTTACTAAGTCTACTCGACAAGTTGAAAATGGTCTAAAATAGAGATACTGCTCTTAAAATCACGTGTGATAGCTCATTGGATCCGGAATAACGCCTAGAAAGATGTGCCAGAAGCGTGTATTAGCACATAAAGAATTGCAAAAGTTATAAACAATTGAAGATGAAAAAAAATGGCATTTCGTTTTTTGCCAATATTTCATAAACTATTGATATTTAAGAAATTTCAAAAAACGATTCTGAAAGAGGAGGAAATTTCCAATAAAAAACTCTTTGCGCCCGGAACTCTATCTCCATTATTTATAATTTTAATTTGGCGCCGATAATAGGTCTCCGAGCGACATTTTTAGGTTGCGCGCGCGGCGTCAAAAGCGAGTACGGCAAATTAATTAATGTATTTAAGGTATTAAATATTTTTTTTTGATTTGAAAAAATCATGGTGTATTCGGAACACTATAAATAATTCATTCCCGTTGGAAATTTTACTTAAAGTTAATTTTTCAACAAGTTAAACAACTAACAAAATTTTCTCGAACTTATGTCTTAATTGTAAATGAAAAAAAATGTTTAAATAATTGTCGTAAAAATTTTTCGCTTCCTGGAGCCTTTCTTATATACATACTTAACAATATCACGCCATGAAAGTTAAAAAAATATTCATACTTTGTTTATAATAATTTTTGTACTTAAACAAAAACAAAAAAATCCAAGTAATGTTGTTAAAAAATTTATTTTTTTCCTTAATCATCATATCATCGTTTTTTATTGATACAAGATATAAATTGATTTGCAAAAAAAAAAAAATCCCCCATTTTTATAATTTTTTATAAAAAATTTTATTTAATATTAAAAAAAAATTTTTAATTTTAAAAATTTTAAAAAATGTTTAAGTAATTAGTTGAGGAATTATTTTCTTATTGAAAATCATAATTCTTAGTCCTCTATAAAGTAACAAAAAAATAGTTTTTTTTATTAACAATTCCATTGTTTATTAACTTACCAATTTGTTATAAATTGTTTTTTAACTTTGTTAGATTTTTTTTCTGAAACGTCCAAAATTTACAAAAACAACCATATATAAAAAGTTAGAAAAAAAATTCCATCTTTTTTTTTTTAATACTTTGTTATATATGGTTGTTTTTGTTAATTTCAGACGTTTCAGAAAAAAATCTAACAAAGTTAAAAATTTGTTTATAACAAATTGGTTAGTTAATAAACAATGGAATTGTTGATAAAAAAAAATTTTTCGTTACTTTATATAGGACTGTCAATTATGATTTTTAGAAAAAAAATAATTTCTCAACTAATTATTTAAACAATAATATATAAAAAAACGATTATAAACAATTAAAAATTGTTATTAAGGATTTTTTTTTTCAAAAATCATAATATTTGTAATATAATAAAGTTGTGAAAAAAAAATTTTCAAAAATATTGAAATAATCAATTTGTATTAAAAAATGTATCAACAAATGGCGGGTTTTTTTTTTTTTGTAAATCAATTTATATCTTGTATTGATAAAAAAACGATAATATGATGATGAGGGAAAAATTTTTTTTTTAACAACATTACTTGGATTTTTTAGTTTTTGTTCAAGTACAAAAATTATTATAAACAAAGTATGAATATTTTTTTAACTTTTATGGCGTGATCTTGTTGAATATGTATATAAGAAAGGCTCCACGAAGCGAAACATTGTTACGACAATTATTTAAAAAAAAAATCATTTACAATTAAGACATAAGTTCGAGAAAATTTTGTTAGTTAACAATCGTTTGACTTGTTGAAAAATTAACTTTAAGTAAAATTTCCAACGGGAATAAATTATTTATAGTGTTCCGAATACACCATAATTTTTTCAAATAAAAAAAATAATTTAATACCCCAAATAAATTAATTAATGTGTCGTGCTCGCTTTTGACGCCGCGCGCGCAACCTAAAAATGTCGCTCAGAGACCCATTTTCAGCGTTAAATTAAAATTATAAATAATGGAGATAGAGTTCCGGGAGCTGGGAGTTTTTTATTGGAAATTTCCTTATCTTTCAGAATGTTTTTTTTGAAATTTCTTAAATATCAACAGTTTATGAAATATTGGCAAAAAACGAAATGCCATTTTTTTTTCATCTTCAATTGTTTATAACTTTTGCAATTTTTTATGTGCTAATACACGCTTTTGGCGCATTTTTCTAGACATTATTCCGGATCCAATGAGCTATCACACATAATTTTAACCCTTTCCGTACGGCTGACGCAGCATATGCGACACCGAGGATATGTGCCGCACAGACACCGTCGATCATATGCGACATCCGGCAACCTGGCATGGCCAGTGCTAAGTCGAGTGCAGTGTTTTTGTTTTTTCGCGCCAGTATGCCTTGAAATGTCTTCGGAGAATGCTGCTGGTCCCTCGGGGATCTCGTCGCGGGCAAAAAGACAAAAAAAAATCACGATAGCCACTGTGGATTATCTGAGGCTGAAGTATAGTATCAAAGTATAGTGTCGCACATAGTCGACAGCCGTCTGTTCGGCACGGTCTGTAAGTATAGTGTCGCACATAGTCGACAGCCGTCTGTTCGGCACGCTCAAAAGTCCCGTCTGTACGGAAACAAAAAATTCGCGTAGCTGCCGTACGGAAAGGGTTAAGAGCAGTATCTCTATTTTAGACCCTTTTCAACCTGTCGATAGATAGACTTTATTAGATAGATAGATAGATAGACTTTATTTGGCTAGTTTACACATCGGTTTATAGCACGTCAGTTTGTACAGAAATATTATCTATGGAAGATAACATGTAAAATATATAAGATGTAAAAACATTCAGTTTATCGACATATACATGTGTTTAAAAATATTTTGTTGTAAAAAAAAACAAATAAATATATAAATGGTAAAAGTCATGTACAAATTTTTCATGCATTCAGAAATTCTTCTACACTATAAAAACATTTATTTATGAGGTAACTTTTCACGTTAATCTTAAAACAATTTTCATTCAAGGCGCGAACTTCTGAGCTCAACTTGTTATATAGTTTCAAATTCAGAGAATTAGATTTCGACTTAGTGAGCCTGAAGCGTTGAAGAGCTATTTGGTTTGCCGATCTGGTTTCGTATTTGTGAATATCAGACGAAAGAGTATAACTCCCTTTGTTTGAGTGTATTTCACAGAGGGTTTGATAAATATAAATGCATGGCAGTGTCATTATTTTCATGTCAATGAACAGGGGACGACAGTGATCACGGAATCCAACACCAGCTAGAAGGCGAATAGCCTTCTTCTGGGATCTGAAGATAATTACCGCATTGCTGGAATTTCCCCATAAAATGGTTCCATAACTAATTCGAGAATGAAACAGACCAAAATATATTTGCCTCAATAATTCAGAACCTACAACATATATCAATCTTCTTATGAGGAATAATGCACTAGAAAGCTCGCTGTTCAGTTTTTCAGTATGATAGTACCAGCTGAGAGTGTCATCGATTGTTATTCCAAGAAGCTTGCAGTGTGCTGCTGAGGTGTACTTATTGTTACTGGAAATAACCAGCTGTTGCGTTTTATCACCATTGAGTTGTAGGAAATTAGCAGAGAACCAATTTCTAGCAAAGTCAATCGAATTGTCAGCTAGAATTTTGAGGCTATAAAAATCTGGAGAAGTATTGATAAGTGATGTATCGTCAGCAAAGAGAATGGTGGTAGTGTCCTGTAGCATGTGCTGACAGATGTCGTTTATATAAATAATAAAGAGTAAAGGTCCAAGGACAGAGCCCTGAGGAACTCCATGTTTCAATATCCTGAGTTCAGATGTTGTATTTTGAATTTTAACCAGTTGTTGTCTGTTTGTTAAGTACGATGACATCAGTTTGAGTGGTGTTCCTCTAACCCCGTAATATGATAACTTTTCTAAAAGTAGGTCGTGAGAGACACAGTTGGACAAATCACACATGGAGAGAATGGAATGTTGCCTGTTCTCAAGGCCTTCAACAATATCTTCCACGACCTTCAGCAGTGCCCTTATTGTGGATTTGTTTGGCGGAAACCAAATTGAGTGTTGGCAAGGAAGTTGTTAGATTCAAAATAGTATGTTAATCTGTTTTCAGTAAGATTTCTATAATTTTAGAGAACGTATTGATTATAGAAATTGGACGAAAGTTGTCCAGAGTTTCACTGTTATTTTTTTTGAGTAAAGGCATAACTCTTGAGATTTTAAATACATCGGGAAAAATGCCATCTAAAAAACACGTATTTATGAGGAGCAACCAATGGTTCGAGAAGAATGTCCAATGTTTCTTTAATAAGTAGAGCATTTATTTCAAAAGCGTCTTCTGAGCTGGTTCTTTTAAGTTTACTTATGGCTGATAAAACTTCTTCTGCAGTAGTTGGGGCTAAGAAAAAACTTGATTTTGGCGATGGTAATTTTTTCATGAGATCAGAAGTAGTAAAGGAGGAACTTGGTAATGTTTTAATAATATTTTCAGCAACAGTACTAAAAAATATGTTGAAGTCATCAGGACTGAAATATGAATTGTCATTAATTTTAGGTTTTTTGTTGTATTCGAAATTAACGATTCGCCAGCTATCCCTTGATATGTTATTTGAGGCAAGTAAGAAATTTTCGTAGGCTATTTTTTTTGAGGATAAGATAGAGTTTCTGTAATCGGCCTTTAATCTTCCGTATGTCGACCAGTTGTCAGCATCATTTGTGTTTTTTGCGATTATTTTCACAGACTAAAACTCAGCTCTACCCAGTACATGGTTTGCATGGGTCATACTCTCACCCTGTAGCATGATGGGTTTCATCAGCGCGTCAGAAATTTACGCGGCCGCGGTTCGGTATGAATCTCTCCGTAGACCGCGTTCGGTTGACAGGTAGTTTCCGAGATACCTGAAGCTGTCTCCGCGGGAGTCCAGGACACCCAACCGCGCCAGAAATCGAACTGGACCGGTCCACTGTCCGTTACTTGTCTTCTGAACGTGGTATTACTGTGTCTAATTGACGTACTTACAGCTCACTAAAAAAAACTGATGTTGGAGATCCATCGATATACGGAGTGTTCAAAGTTATACACAAAGTCCCACGCCGAAAAACCGATTCTAAATAGGTTACTGTGTCATCTTTGAAATTTCTGGGTCCTCCGTAAGATGGAGTCACATTCTTCTAATGCTCGGTTTAACTTTCGTTAATTTATGGATCTTCAAGCTCGGATCATTTTTGTGAATGAAATTGAAATCTTATGTAACTGATTTTACATAATAATGGTGGATTAGAGTGATCAATTTCGTACTGAGCTATCAAAATTATACATAATAAAATAATATATGAATACATGAAAGTAATTGATGATGAAGGGGAAAGTTGAAAAACAAAAAGAAATAAAAAAAAACTTGAGAGGTGTCAAGGGACACCCGGATGGAACGAAGTTCCTTTCGATTAATTAGTGAAGGAATTGTAATACATTTTTTTTTAAGTTATAATCAAAAGCGTTCAGAGAAATTTGAACTCTTCTCCAATTTTTGATTGAAGAGTTTGAGGTTTACAGAAAAATGAAAAACTGTTCTGTGTTTTCCAGTGAATTAATGTATTTGTAATTTCTTTCTCTCACGATATTCTCTACATCTTTGTGCATGTGTCTTTTACCTTGATGTTATAGTTTGTACCTCAGTAGTCGATGCTTTAGTTGATTCGCTATTGAAATAAAAAAAAAAAATTGTACATATACATACACACACACACACATATATATATATATATATATATATATATATATATATATATATGCACTCTGTCTGTCTATTCTTTCGTACACGTCATAGATGCGCGGGACTTTGTAAACACAACAGTGTGTATATATATGTTATATCGAAAAATCACCGTATTCTACGCAGTTATTGGCGACGTAGTATGCAACAATGTTGCAAGGTCAAGAAGGACAGCATAGTGAGCATCCAGACACCTGGGCTCCAAGAAGCATCCAGAATCGTAAACAAGACGCAGTTCTGCATCAGCATTTCCAAACTTATAAAAGGATGTCCCGATCAGAGGAGCGTCACTTCTATTCCCTTAGTCGTCCGTGTATTTTCATACCCGTAAAATTGTATATATATTGTAATAAAATAAAAAGTTTTTAAAAAGAAGTTTTCTACAAATCCACTTTAACAAATTGGCGCAGTCGTGCGGATTTCTACAACACCCCGAAATACCAGGGTGGTGGTTTCCAAACCTTCAAGAAGCAAGAACCCAACGCAAGACGAGAAGACGGTCTCTGTGGCTCTGAGAAACACGCAAAACGAGGCTCATCCCAGGGTAGCTACGCTCACACAGTAGAAAGGATTTCATCTTCCGTCACCCAACAGCAAGCGAAACAAGAAGAAAGAAACACGAAAAAAGAAACAAGAAGAAAACCAAGAACCCTAGCAAGTAAGAAGAAAGAAAAAAGAAAAGACAAGAAGACGGTCTCTGTGGCTCTGAGAAACACGCAAAACGAGGCTCATCCCAGGGTAGTTACGCTCACACAGTAGAAAGGATTTCATCTTCTGTCGCCTAGCAGTAGGAAAATAATTAGGAGATGATCATCCCCCAAAACCTCCAGGCCAACATTCTCCCCTGAGAGTCCTTTCCAGGCTCTTTCCTCCAAGAAGACGTCCTAGTATACATCTTGGTGAAGAAATTGAAGAAGAAGTCATAGAACTGAATTCCTGTACCAACAGAGTCCACGCCTAAAAGTTGCTGCACCCTTAGCATCAACTTTTTCCAAAAGAAGGGAGTTGTTATATCGAAAAATCAACGTATTCTACGTAGTTATTGGCGACGTAGTATGCAACAATGTTGCAAGGTCAAGAAGGACAGCATAGTCAGCATCCAGACACCTGGGCCCCAAGAAGCATCCAGAATCGTAAACAAGACGCAGTTCTGCATCAGCATTTCCAAACTTATAAAAGGATGTCCCGATCAGAGGAGCGTCACTTCTATTCCCTTAGTCGTCCGTGTATTTTCATACCCGTAAAATTGTATTTATATTGTAATAAAATAAAAAGTTTTTAAAAAGAAGTTTTCTACAAATCCACTTTAACATATATACTCTCTCGACTTCGTAAACACAACAGCGTATAGGTTAGAACACGCACGGCTTGCTAAATACATACCCATTGATATTGTAATATTAAAATATAATTTGCTTTTAAATTTATTAAAGTTATGACGCGCGTACACTTGCTAAACACACAATAATGGAGAGATTATAAGCGTATGACTTGGTTAGCACAATAGTAAAGAGAGGTTATAATGCGTACTTGCTAAAAATACATAAGCATTTATTATTGTCTGTACAAAATCTCTACTTACCTAACTCCATCAGCAATATCCGGAACTTGTGCAGAAACACTGTCAGGATTCATTATTGTTATTATTTTTTATTATTTATTATGTACAAAAAACCTGTATACACTCAACAAAAATAGAAAGACGAAACGAAAATAACTGGCTTGCTTTCTATGAGAGAGAGAGAGAGACAGACAGAGAAACACGCGCACGCCGCACGGTTTAAAACCATAGCGAAAGTCTCGTTACACATTTTGGTCTTAATTTACCTATTCCGTCTAGCCCTCTTTCGCAACGCGCGATAAGGAACTACGTTCCAACAGTTCAGTCAAAACTGATAAGGTCCGGATTGTGGAGTATTATGGCAATGTACTTGCCTAATTAATTACAAAAGGCATTCAAATTCCACAACTTCCGTTGGTGGCATATTCCAATATGTTCGACTGAATGGGTTTTTTTTCTCGAATGCACTCGTTAAACATATCTCGCTTTAATTTGAACTGGTGAACGTAATCGAGGATTGGAGTCAATTTCGAAAAGGTTTGAAAGACTCGTTGACTGAACAAACACTACTATTTTGTATATTTAGATAATAACTTCAATTGGTGGATTGGTCTGTATGGGAGTCGAGCCAAACCATTTATAGATCTGATGGAGCGCCTTTGTGCATCTTTCATTAAACGAATATCCCGAATTGTACTGCAACCTCCAAGTATGTTCTATATAATTGCGGCATTGATGCGGGGCATGGACTACGGAATTATTTGCTTGAAAGCTATATTGATGAGTTAGCTCGATTAACAATCAGGTCATACCAGATCGTTTTATAATTCTACCGCTTCCAGGTTGACGTCGGCTAGTTGTTGTGACCTTCATGTAACACTGTGCATATATATTTGTTCAGAGGCATGGACTAGATTTTGCTCCAGTGGCTAAAGTTGTTTTTATTTATTATGATTGAATGTGTATTATCTATTGGTGTAATTAATATTTTCAAATAGCCAGCTAAAAAATAGGGTATATATGGAGAGGTGAATCTAATATGAAACTTAAAACAGAAGGGGTCTAAGCACGGAACCCTGGATAAAACACTTGCTATTATCTGCTCACAGATAGCTTGACACCTACAATCACTATAAATTTGGCGTTGCCAGCCATTTTAAAGAAATTGTCCCGTATTCTAGTTCATAGAGAACTTATGCGGAAACTTATCAAAGGCACAGCAAAAACACAAAGTATACAACATCAATTGGTATGGAGTTATCCAGGAATCGACGGCTTGAAAGTAGATCCTTAGTGCACATGGGTTAAGGTTGAAAAATGCAGTTGAATGAGGTTGCACTTGAACTAACTACTGAAATGTGGAAAGCAAGACTTATAGTAGGTGCAGGATTAGTTTCACTATTCAACACCGGGTATTCACGTAGGATTTTTGAAATTATTGGAAACTAAACCAGACAGCTGATTCATTGCCACCTGTAGGATGTTAGGTTAATGTATTAGTTATTAGTGTCAGTACAATAGGAAACATTAAAATATATGTTCTGGTACGTGAGCAACCAACAATTTCCACAGTGCTATTGAAAATTCTCCATTAGGCTCCCGAATTTTAATATTAAGACTACTACTCTTTTTGCCTTTTCTCATTTCAAGTGATTTTATTGGTTTACGTTACCAAATCGTTAAATATGTATGAAAATATATGGGCATCGTTATTAAAAAGTGTATAAAGAGAAACCCTTCAGACATGTAGATTACTTAGATAATAGAACCAGGGATTTGTTGGCCCAGAGTGCCGAAGTCTGCACTAAATATAATGAAAACGGAGATGTTCCCTCAGAATGAAGTGCATATTTGTATTCAGAAATATTGTTTATGTTGTTCATATACTTTTTATTGTAATTCTGTTATATTTTGCGGGTACATCTGATTTTTGAACTGTTTGCACCAAGAAAGCTGGACATTTTCTCTATTTCATACATTTCACTTATGCGAAGTAATATATCATAAGTGGTTACAAGTCGAAATTCATTACGTCAAAAATAAGTTGATAGATTAGGTGGGAGGTTCAAAAAACATAAGTAATAACTATAAAATATGTGAACTATTGCCTATCTTACGATATTGTCAGAAACTTTTGTATGTAAAATATAATATATCATTCAAAATAAATGAGTATCCGTTCAGAAATAATTATAAGCCTGCAACTATAAATTTTATGCATAGTAAGTATTTCACTCAAAACTGCCTACCGTCAGGAGATACCAATTTCAGATATCTCGTAAGATGTATTTTTATTTCCTCAATCTTAATTCCTAAGAACTTAAAGGGACTTGTGAACTTCAAATGTGAACTTTTTATTTTGATATTGTTCAATTCTGGCATAGGGGTTTCATTAACCCTGTTGAATTATTAAACAATATATTATGATATTATTTTATTCTTATTCGCAGGATTTACCAAGCCAAAATTGAGAAATTTCTTTTGATTCCACGCTTATGACTCAAAATAGCTGCCCTAACATATAATTGACTGAGCTTCTAGATTATTCCATAAAAAAATGTGGTATGGCTAAACAAGTCATCATCAACTATTTAATCTTGATCCCATTATTGTAGTCGATAGCGTTAATAGGAAAGATAGGTCATGTCATAATATTGCGGAATCAGGAGAGGAGAATAGGATATTTTCTTTTGTGTAAATCCACTCGACATTGCAAGTCATTAGAACTCTAGTCATACAATGCCGCTGATGAAAGATATCTTGTTTATCAGATCTCTATTCACAGCTTATTACTGGTACAAAGAGGAACAGGTATCGTTTGTGTGTAGGTGTTATTGGTAATTCAGAACGCAGTCTGTTGTTCATTTGTAAGGAGAAAGGAATACGCGTGCGATTGTTTGCAAACATTTGTAATATATGGAGAAATATCAGCTAAGAATAATAAAATTCAAACATATTTCTTTCTGAGCAGAGTGTGAGTGACGGCTTATCCACCTCAAAAATAAATTGTCGCGAGCATGAATGATAACCGAAAAGCCTCGAAGTATTGGACAACATATATGACAACCGATAATTATGGAATTGTGTGCTGGTTCGCAGTAATAACTAGTATCCCAGACCTAATTTATTGTTTTTTGTTCACTGTTTATGAATTTTTAGATTTGTGTTATAGCAAAGAAGATCTGTCCGAACTATCACTATTATATAAAATTCGAACAGGTCATCATTAAATATAATTCGGCTTGGAACACAGAAGAAAAAAGATGAATTATGCCATTTGTTGAGAGAAAGGAATTCGCACCCGACTGTTTGCAAAC
Organism: Gonioctena quinquepunctata; assembly: GCA_018342105.1. NCBI lineage: Eukaryota > Metazoa > Arthropoda > Insecta > Coleoptera > Chrysomelidae > Gonioctena > Gonioctena quinquepunctata. The sequence goes on from JAFIRS010000252.1 coordinate 496,778, forward strand.
TTTTGAAGTAGATGGTGATATATCAGCTGCCATGTTGCGGCGTACCGTTGATCTTTATTCGACAGCAATTTGGCTTTTGGTGTACTGATGTATGTGGTACTTTTCGTTCTGCACAACTCATATATGCTGGACATGCAACCACAGCAAACCTATAATGTTCTCAGGTGTCTCGCGGCAGGCGCTACAGCAGACCTCTCTGGTAGACTGGAATGTTGAAGACACTATCCTGGCATGTCATAGTGAACTTTTCGGTCTTCAATCCGAGTCGAGGAAAGCGGAGATCATAAGCCATGATCTTCAAGTTCCTCGTAGGAGATTGTTACGTTCGTTATCATTGAACAAAGAAGAAAGGAGATTGAACTATGTCACTCCTTTCTTTTATTCCCTATTGTGTATATTATTGTAAATTAGGTGAAGATTCCCATGTTTAATATAACATTTTAATGAGTTTTAGACCTAATTGTTTTTTATTTGACCATTAAGGTGATGTTTCGTTGACATCAATACGTCATCTCCTCACCAATTGTTGTATTTAATCGAAATGTGATTGTGAGTTCTGGAGTTAGCCATAGGATTGTTGTTAGACGCTGGTTTTGCAATATCATTTGCAATGGGTTGAAATAATTGGTTCATCTTCTTAGGAGCTGAGTACATGGTGTCTGGGGGCGTTAATGAAACCCCTTCGAGGATTTTAAGCCTGTTGCAAAACAGCGCTTGGCATTCACAAAGCAGGTGTTCTGTAGTTTCAGCGAAGTTCTCGCAGTAACTACACGGTTCACTTTCTGATCTATCCATTTTTTTTGAGGTCCTCAGAGGAGAGTGTCCGGTGAGCAATCCCGTTACCAGTATCAAGTCTTTCTTGTCCAACCCGTGAAGCTATTTAGCTTTCCGTGGCGATGGGCTCAGAACCCTTTTCGCTTGTCTCTGCCCGAGAACCTTATTCCAGTTGGTTTTAATTTGCAGCGCCGAAACTCTTCCTTAATGTTGGTTTTGGAGAGTCCACAGGAGGGTTCTGGGCCAGAAAATTGAGTGTTTGCCCCTTTCCTTGACAACGCTGTTTGCTTCCTTATTGCCTTCGATTCCCTTGTGACCTGGTACCCATATCAGAGTAAACTGATTGTTCGTAGCCACTTGTCTTAGGGAGAGTTTGTAGTGCCAAGTCAGTCTTAACTCACAATTGTTTAGATCTTTCAGTGCTGCTTGGCTGTCTGATAGGATATAGATCTTTGCCCCCCTGGAGCCCCTTCCAAGGCATTCTTGGGCGCAAATTTCTAAAGCATGGGCTTCTGCTTGAAAAATTGTTGGGGCTTCACCTAGGGGTTCTGAGAACCTAAAACTAGGACCCGTTACTCCCACTCCAGCCCTTTCGTGCATCAGTATACCAGTTGTTTGACGGGCGCTAACAGATATCGGATGATGAATATTTGTCTTGATACTGGCATTATATATTGTTGAGTGTTGTCGAAAACCCAATCAATAATCAAGTAATAAACTAGAAGCCGCCAATCTCCAATCTATGTTTTACGTCTTGATTCTGTATTTTTTCCAGTAATAACCAAACCTTCATTATAATATTTCTCAATTCCAATCCCCTATTGCCGAGGAGAATATCTCCTCGGAAAATATTAAATGATCTACCAATACGTGAAAATGCCTTTGAAATAGCAGACGTTTTTATATTGTTTCAATGAATGATTATCATTAATGATTGAACAGATGATCATTGAAGATCATAATGGTAAAACAAATTCTATTTCATTTTAGGTATAGATAGCTGCGTCATTGTTTCCGTTGGGGGAAGCAGAATCGCGGCACCAAGTCTGTGTGGAGAACATGGTCATTGCATCAGTCAACCTGGCGTTGGTTACAAGTGTCAGTGCCAACCCGGTTATACCGGAAAATACTGCCATGAAAGTAAGTTTTATCGTTTGGAATCTTTCAATTATCATGGGTTTCAATAGAAATCTGTAAATGAGTTTCAGTGAGATAAGTCAAAACGCTCACATCTACTAACTTATACAATAGGTGTATAGTGGAACAAATATCCATGAAAAAATTAGTTCTTTCCGGGCTGATACCTTAATGAACATCGTATTACATCGGATAGATAATCCTGCAAAGACTTGCAAGGTTACTTTGCAGATGCGTGCTGCGAAAACGACCTATTCTATAGGTTAGTAGCAGTGAGCAGTATTTTGGATAAAACATAGTTCTTTATGAATTAATTCATCATAACGTATTACAGATTTTATTTTTCCTAACGTTAATCTGGGTGGTGCTTTTGTTGCAATAATTCGAGATGGCGTTGGCTAGTGGTGAATGTAGCCTGCGAACTAAGAAATAGATAGAATAATTTCATTCGGGTTCGCAGATATAAGTTATTTGCTTACCCTGATGAGGGGCAACTACCCCGAAATCAGTCTACAGGTGCTCTGCCTGAATTGGATAGATTAATATTTCTTCATTTCTTCAAATAATCTGCAAGGTAACTTTGTAGGACTTTGCAAGATTATCTATTGGATGTAATTCAATGTTCATCGAGGTATTTGCTAGGAAAGTAGTTGTTTTCTCATACATCTATTGTCTAGGTCAGTAAGATTAGCAATCTTGTTTGAGTGGAAAATATCCCATGAAAAAATATAATTGTATCTAAAATAATTATTTTTCTTTGCAGATATAAACGACTGCAAAATAAATCCATGTGAAAATGGCGGAACATGCGTGGATAAAGTAAATGCTTTCCAGTGTATCTGCATAGAGGGGTGGGAAGGTGCCTTATGCAATATAAGTAAGTTGAGCAGTCAATTCATCCTGTAACAGTATTTTGTTTATAATTTATTTTTCGGGAAAAAATATAGACAAAGAATTTTTTTTAAACAAATTAATGACATACTAAAATTCGTTTATCCGAATTAAACCACATTGATATACTCAAAAACGAGTCACTGTTATACAGGGCGTCCCTGAAATCAGACTTCTTTCACGTGTGGGTAACGGTCGTTATTCAGAGTAAAATATGCTCAATACGTATATCGAAAAACCCAGCCTTTGGTCACATCCACAAAACATCGGGTATTTGGTTGCCACCTTTCTGTATTAAACTTCTTTGTATTGAATGGCGTGTTGTGTTGTTTTCTACAAGTCATATTTGGACCTATATCTTTGTTATTAAACTTGATATTTTCGTTAACAGATACTGATGACTGCTCGCCAAATCCTTGCCGAAACAACGGAACATGTATCGATGTAGTAGCCGACTTTGAATGCCAATGCAAAAATGGCTGGAAAGGGAAAAACTTGCTCGCTGAAAGACAGCCATTGTGACCATACCACCTGCAAAAATGGCGGTACCTGCCAGGATCTTGGGAACACATTCGCTTGTAGATGCCCGCCAGACTGGGAAGGTAAATAATAAATGATTAGTTTCCCCAGGCTCTTTCAGGTTCCTGATTCAGTTAGTCTGAAGGAATATATCATATGATCTTTCCACTGCACCTCTGAACAAGGCCCCTAAATATTCGGAATAATTCCTTTCAAAAGCACTTTTATTATTTTTTAATTTTCGCCATGGGGCATATATTCTGAAATATTCAGTGTATAATATGATATATCTCTCTCAATGCACAGTGAATCATCTTATATATGTCCTTTTTCAGGTACTACATGCCATATTGCCAAACAAACTGCCTGCCGTTCCAACCCCTGCCTGAACGGTGGTACGTGTGTCAACACGGGAGACTATTACCAGTGTATTTGCAGAGATGGTTTCGAAGGCAATCACTGCCAAGATGACGTCAACGATTGCAGCCCTCAACCCTGCTACAATGGCGGCAAATGTATCGACGGCGTCAACTGGTTCCTTTGCGAATGCGCTTTAGGTTTCACTGGACCCGATTGCCGAATAAATGTCAACGACTGCGCCTCAAATCCTTGCGGGTATGGAGGAACGTGCATAGACGATATCGGAGATTTCAAGTGCATTTGTCCATCTGGCCGAAAGGGCAAGAGATGTAATAGTGAGTATATTCTCTTTTGAGTTCATGATACTTGACTGACATGATCGAATGATTTTGTGCCTAACCTAGCAAAAATAAATTACGATAACTTGAACTAATTATGTTTTTTATTTTTCAGTTGATGATAGAGCATACCTGCCTTCACCCGGTAGCTGCCCCTGGAACAGCCATACTCTGGAAAACAACATAACCTGGCAACACGAGTGTAACACCTGTATCTGCAACAACGGCATCGTGAAGTGCACAAGAGTCTGGTGCGGCCTTGGCAACTGCCGTACATCGAACCAGCAAAACACAATGTGCAGCCTGAGCCAGGTCTGCGTCCCCTCTTCCTTGGAATCATGCCTAGCTCCGCCCTGTTTGCCTTACGGAGAATGCAGAGACCTAGAAAGTGGGCGTCGCGTCAAACCACCTTCTCTTCCCACTCCTAGTACCTGCTGGCCTAACCAGGCGTTGCTCAGTAACAACTGCGCGAGACTTACTTTGCTCTTGGATAGAGTGAAACTACCGCAAGGGAATCACTGTTGAAGGATTGTGCGGAGATCTGAGAAGGTTGCTTGCGAACCAACAGGCTGTTGAAGGACTGCAAGATTCGTTGGTTCTGTTGTGTGATTTGAAAACTGGATACAACGATACAGTAGAAGTAACTTTGGTGAGTTTTACCTCTTTACCACCCATAGAGGAAGAACATGGGTCTTAGGTATGACCTTCAGCAAGCATGAAAAATTAAAAAATCAATTTAAATAGCTACACAAGTGCAGAAAAAAACTACTAACCCGTCCCGATCAATTACTGCAATCATCATTTTTGATCAATAGAAAAAAATTATTGGTAATTTGTAATGAGTTGAATATGTTGATCGTTTTGGAAGTTTTTTTCTCTACTAACGTCAATAGATCTGTCAAATATTGATTCGTTTGCTGATCAGGGTCTCCTATTGACATCTCAGATCTTTTTTCAGGGTCAGTTCCCACTTACTGTGTTTTTCAGAAGAAGTATATTATCTTGCCTCACTTTTTATATCGTTTCTCATTCAATAGCTGGAATCTCCTTCATTCGTTTTGAGTTAACCTATGAAGTCTCTTCCACCTTGGCATTCCTGTCGATATAGTTTCGGAGAGTTGAGAAATTTGAAACGAAGAATATCAATTTTTAGTAAAGCCTAACATTTAATCTGGGATATCTAAAAACCCTGGTGCTTGAACTGATTCGATAAGTTTAGATTTTTGAGGGGACACCACCTGTTGCTTCAATATCTGTGGTAGATGGCGCCGTCCAAAAATGTTTGTTTATATCCTCGCTTATTGTCAAAACTCAATTTTTGACATCTGCCGCATCTTATATGAAATTATTTTCTATTTTGTCGGTGTCTACCTATGTGTTTCTTCTTTTCATTGATTTGAAATCTAGCCTATCTCATTATTTAGTTCGTTTTTTCAAAAATTACGTCGTTCATTAGCGCGTAAGGAAGAGTTAATTTTTAAGCAGTGAGTGCTTAAGGATACTTTTTGTAAAATGGGCCCTTTTGCATTCTGTGTGGATAGTCGAAAGCCGCAGTTTCGAATATACACCTGTATTCAGTACCAAAAGCAAGAACAAATCTTGGCGAATTAACTAAAAATGATATTTTCAGTTCATCATATTGTATGCATTGAATTAAAAATGTTCTGACAATTTCATTTTTAATTCTCCGCCTGTCAAAAGAACCATATATTCTCGTGAAATGATTTCAAAATATTCTAGTTGCACCACAATAATATAAATGTGGTTGCACATTGAAATAAACTCAAATCAGTACTCACTATTATAAACATAAAGCATTCAGTTAACCTCAAACTCAAAAGGTACAAAATACGAAAAACAACAACAAGATGCTTTCTTTGTGCAATAATCGGGGGCTTCTAATTTTAGCTATGCTATTGGTCAAATTTGGAAGATGTCACTTTTCAACCAATAGCAAAGCTAAAATCAGAACCAGCGAACAGTTCGCCTCAAGAAGAAAGCTGACGAAATAAATATACCTTGTGTGGCCTGTCGTTATAGTCTACCGAATTAAAACTGAAATGAAATTGTAGCCATCTGAAACGTTAGTAATCTCTATTATCTAGTAGGCCAAGTGTCGCCAAGTTGATCCCAAATGAGTGCAAGCACCAGGGTTTTTAGACATCTTAATTTAATCACGAACCTGGATGTTCAACCAGGCGAGTGATTACATGCGCTTTACTCACGTGTTTCAAATCTGATTTCTTTCATTTTCGCAGAAATTAAAAGAAATTATTTTGCAATTGTTGCATAAATAACTATTGTCATTGACTCGTCGAAACAAAATTGCAACCAGCCTACTAAGAATGAAAAGCTGCGCTACCGTTGTTTGTGTTGCATTTAATTTGGAAACCAGCCAACTCGATGAAAATTCGACACCTTGCTGCGCTATGAGCAATGTTGTTTATTGGTAACCTAGGTAACACTTTTAATCACTTGAGAAAATAGGATTTTTATCACTAGTGATTAAGAGTACAATTCTCTCACTAATTTGATTGAAATATGTCACATTTTAGTCACGAAAATGGAAAAATTAATTTGTTACGTTAAAATGTCATTGTCAGTCTTCTTTGACTTTGCACTTTTCTGTGCACACAGCATTCGTCATCAATTGTGGGAGATTTTTTCAATTGACGTTCTGGTTTTGGAAGGTGAAAGTTATCTTTATTTTCTGCCTGCATTCGTTTTAGGTGGTTTTATATTCATTTATTCAAAAAGTTATTTTTTTTTAATTATGTTTTTGAGTCAAACAGATTTTTATCAGTCTCTGCCAACTGGTGTAACCAACACCCCATTAAACTCCAACTTCCAACCAAATCAATAGGTTTCTTGATTTGGCACCACAATCTAAAAACAACAAGCAAGAGAAAAAAATCTGGGTGGGTAGTAAGACTACTATCTTAAATTTTTTTTGCGTAAAAACGACTCTTGTAGACCATCAGATATAATTTGAGAGGAAAGAAATAATCTCAGCCATCCTGATTCTTTGGTTACGCAACCCATTCCTTCCTGCTTAATGATGTAGACGCACGATGGCGTAAGGGCACCAACAGGCAACGTAAAGTGGTCTATTTTCAGAATATATACAACCCTTGAGTCATGAGATATATTAAAATTGTAAGAGAGGCGGTGACAGTTGGCTGTTATAATTTCTACAAAGCTGATTCTTTCTTTTTTTTGTTGTGTTGATATCACAAGTGACCAAAATGATAGTCTACCGCGTCGAAAGCGTTGCTATCAAAAGTCTACCACCCACATAAGGTGTTGAAAATACAACTTGTTTGACTCATTTCTACAGGGCTAAGTTTTTTCCGTTAGTTTATTTAATAAAATGACCCGAAAATTCAGTCTACTGGAAATATAATGTTGTTGAAGCCTTGGTAGACTCAACGGAATGCACGGTCTCCCGACAGGCATGAATTGAAAATCTACAAAGTTATTTTTTTTCCAACAAGTAGTTCATTTAACTTATTATTGAATTAGCGTCGTCTACTTTCAGTACAAGGTGGTTAAAGCCGAAGTCTCGTGGCGCGAGACATGACGATCTTGGCTTGGAGGATTGTGCTTGGAGCACCGGAGTGGGGTTTAGGCAATCTCGAACCTGATCGGTCTCACGGCGTGTATAATTTGACCGACTCGTCGCCTACCAGTTGCTGGAGGTTGGTTGACGAGACTAGGAAGGGATGCATTGTCCAGTGCAATAGTTATTCAGTTTAGAACGGATAGCGAGGATGTGCAGCATCGTATTTTTTTTGTGGAGCCATATGACATCCTCTTCCTCATATGAAGCTGAGAATTTAGTTACTGCTTCTGAATTCCACTCCATGTTAATACACAATACTTTGCCACCAACAATCTCTCTCTCTCTCCGAAGTCACCGATCTTTAGTCGTAGCCAACACTGTCGACAGGCACCCTCGCGCCGTGAGACCGGTCAACAAGCCATACAGTACGAGCTTACTAGTCAAGCCTCGCGCCTTTGATGTTTGGAGAATTTGCCGACATTTCATGGGGACAGTCGAGCAGCTTCGAGCTTAAGCTTGACAAGTCTCGATCCCTCGCGACGCGAGACTTGACGAGCTCGGCTTGGGGATTGTCAATTATAGTTTAGATATTCATAATATCATTACAAATGTCTCATAGCGTTATTCTTAATTTCAAAGAAAATCGGAATAACGTGAGTTATAGTCCTTATAAAGTAAGTGCAATAGCATTTTATTTCGAACATTTAGATGGGTTATGTCTTAAAATCCCCACTCCATCTTTGTATCACAGCGAGACGTCGGCAGCTGTTCGTCAGTGTGGTTTTTACCAATATATGTGGAAGGTCGTATTATATCATAGTTGTATTATAGAGTTTGATTACAAATTTCTAATATATATATATATATATATATATATATACAGTGTGACCCATTTAAAATGGAACCACCCCTGTAGAATAGGCATTTTTCAATCAATCCCAAAATATTTTTTTTTTCAATATTAAGCATAGAAAACTGTATCTTGACACAAATTTTCATAATTTCAGCTTTATTCCCAAGGCACACTATGGTTTTTTTTCTTTGTCAAAAACGGCAAAAGTTTATTAGGCAATTTTTGTTTTCAAGTTTGACTACACCACTGGATTCGTAGTCGTTATAAATAAAAACCATGAAAATTTCATAAAAAAATATTGGTTGACAACGGAGTTACAACAACTTCAATTTCGGAAACAAAGTATTTGATTATAATTTTTATTTAGATTATAGAAATATTTAAAATCCTGCAACACCGTCGATACAAAGTAGGTGAACTTGTACAGTGAAAATTCAAAGTCAATAGCTCATTCCATTCTACAGTTATAAGTATGGTAATGTGAGCGATTTGTGGTGGAAGCGATTTTGTAATAAAAATCTGACTAGGCCACTGGATTTGTAAATTATATTCCCTTAAAATCATTTATTTAAGTGTAGGTTATAAGTGTATTCGAAAAAAACAGAAAATTTTAAATTCATTTTCAAGTTATACAGTAGTACATTCTTCCAAAGCCGATAAAAACGAAATTAACAGAAACAAGTTTTAAAGTATTTATTCAACAATAAAACGTCATTGAGCAAAAACTAAAATAAACATTACTGTAAAATTAAATATTTCAATTTTTGTGGCTTCTACCAAACCTCCATTTAGTTCGACACATTTATCCTATCTCTTCCGAATATTTTTTACATTATTTCCTATTTGTTGAGGTGTAATTTCGGCACAAATCCAGTCTCGTAGTCAGATTTTTATTACAATATCGCTTCAACCTCAAATCGCTCACATTACCGTACTGTCAGGAGTTATAACTGTAGAACGGAATGAGCTATTGACTTCGGATTTTCACTGTACAAGTTCACTGGTGATCTACGTTGTATCGGCAGTGTTGCCAGATTTTTAATATGTCTATAATCTAAATAAAAATTATAACCAAATACTTTTTTTCCAAAATTAAAGTTGTTGTAACTTCGTTGTTAACCAATATTTTTTTATGAAATTTTGATGGTTTTTATTTATAGCGACTACAAATCCAGTGGTGTAGTCAAACTTGAAAACAAAAATTGCCTAATAAACTTTTGCCGATTTTGACAAAGAAAAAACCATAGAGTGCCTTGGAAATGAAACTAAAGTTATGAAAATTTGTGTCAAAATATAGTTTTTGATGCTTGAAATTATTTTATTTTTTTCGATTTACCAAAAAATGCGTATTCTACAGGGGTGATTCCATTTTAAATGGGTCACTATTTATATATATATATCAAAATGATGAGAAGGCGAAGTTTTATCTTTTTTTAAAAAAGGCCTTTTAAAGGGACACTGTATATATATATATATATCAAAATGATGAGAAGGCGAAGTTTAGCTATAGCTGTTTTTCAACTTGACCATAAATATGGAATAATGAATATACAAAATATGCTCCTCGATTGTATACTTAATAACAAAGTAGCAATGCCTCAATCATGTGCCCGCGCTATAACTTTAGGTACGCAAACCAAAGCCTTAGCCACCTTGTACTGAAAGTAGACGACGCTCATTCACCAATAAGTTGAATGAACTGCTTGTAGAAAAAAAAATGCTTTGTAGATTTTTAATTGATGCCGGTAAATGCAATGTGGGTGGTAGACTTTTGATAGCAAAGCTTTCGATGCGATAGACTATCATTTTCCTGTACTTTTAGGTATCTTTCATCACTGCAAAAAGTTTCAATCTTGTAGGTATAAGACTTTAACATAATGGTTTTTTACATTTTAAATACATTGTTATTAATGTTGGCAACGTTTAAAGCTTGGCAGACTCTAACTTTCAAGAATCACTTTGTATCAACAATAATTAAACTACAAATTAGCGTTGTAGATATGGAAGAAAAATTTATGTCGTCGCCTCCCTTACTAAAATTGTTGGCGACAACAAAAGCATTTCATTGCTAACTCTGGCGGGACCTTAGTAAGGAAGCCTTTTTTAAAATGGTTTCTCGTTAAAAAGGTTTCATTGCGGGTATAACTATGGCCTTCTGCACTTGTAGTTTGATTTGTACTTTTTTTTAGATTTGTCAGTTATAGATCTCCAAAAACAAATTATTGCAAACAATACATGATCACCTCTTCCCATACTTGTTAACAAATCGTTTCAACCACAATATTTTTTTTCAGTCCGGTGATCGCTGGGTCCTTGACGGCATCCGGGTCGTGGGAGAAGCCATCTCCCGTAAGCAAACGACTTTCCTAGCGTTAACCTCGATCGTGGAAGTCAAAGTGGAAACCGCTCTTCTCTCAGAAGAACAGCAGAGCAACAAGTACTTGATAGCACTCGTATGCTTTATCGTTATCGGACTTTGCGCTGCCGGCTTCGTTGGCTTTTTATACTTGAGACAGCGCAGAAGAAACCTGGGCCTGAGCGGCGTAAACCTTTCACCATCCACCGAAACCTGCCATAGAAACCACGAAGACGAGAAGTCTAACAACCTGCAGAACGAGGAGAACCTGAGACGGTACGCCAACCCCCTCAAAGACGACATCGGCAGCTTGGCCAGCATCAACTCCACCATCGACATGCCGAGGGTTAGCGTGGTCCGCCCCATGTCGAGCATGATTCCTCACGACAGCTCGAGCGAAATGCTAGAAATGATTTCCGAGGTGGATTGCCCGGGTTCGCGGAAGACCATGCTGGTACTCCCTGGTACCAGCTCTTCGGAAAACACCCTCAAACTCAACGAGGGCGTGAAAATCAGTGATGGACTGAATAGTGCTCACCGGAACAGCCAGATCATGCTGTACAAAGCGCAGAATCCAGACGTCCGGAAAAACACTGCAGCGTTCGATGACTCTTCGGGACACAAGGATTTTAGTAAAAGTATAATAAATATCAATAAGCAGAGGACTTCGCAACAACAGAGTGCTAGTGCGGATGTGCTTACTGTTCTTGTTTGAGAGCGCCAGTCGTATTCTTACTTGATTGCAAGGGGTTTTATATTGATGTTGAAATCTAAGGCGCCTTGCGTCAGCTCGTACATAACATTGAATTTTCAATATGTCTCCATAGCAAAATGGATATGATTATACAGGGTGTTTCACGGTGGAGAACGGAACAACAGATCATTTAGAAAATTTATGGGCGTGGATAATCAAACATGATCTATAGTAGTAGCTACTTTGTTATTTTAAATGGAACACCCTGTATATTTTATCATTTTTGTCATCATTATAGGATTTCTCATAACTTTTCCTGATAATTCCATTTACCTATATGTGTCAGTTTTCGCGATAAAATTTGTTTTATCAAATTTTTGTGCCTGACCATTGAAAAATAAAAAAAATTTCACAATTCAAATTTACAAAATATTGTAATTTGGGTAATAGCTGCATAAGACTATTAGGTATTTTGCCGATGAACCGGATCTCAGTTTCATCATACAGGGAGGCTCAAAAGTAAGTTCCTTCCTTCATGAAAATGACTGAAACTTAGTTTTTTTCAAAGGAACATCCTGTATATTCTTCAGTATTGGCGTCCTTCATTTAGAATTGGGTTTTTAGGTAGAGGGACTAGGACACAATAAGTAGTCTGAATAACAAATTGCCGACGTTTCGACGTGTATTTGGCGACTTTATTAAGGCTGAAAATACATGAAATATTTAATATCTCATGTTCATAGAAACATGATTGTTAAAAGTTGACACACAAAGGAACAAAAAATATGGTCAAGAACAACAAACAACAACCACCAAATGGTCACAACATATAAAATAAAACATAACAAGATACGACAAGTGACATAAACCATATATTAAAGTAATAGCAAATAAAAGGGCACCGGTGGCTGGTCAGGTTGACGAGAGTCTTATCGATATCCGAGCCAAACAACGTCGGGCGCGTTTAGTACTTGGATGGGTGACCACCTGACAAGGAAGGTGCGCGTTAAAATGCCCTTACAACTGTAGCGTAGTAGCATATTCGCTGCTGCAGGCGTCTTATCAATGAGCACGAGATAAGACGCTAGATATGCCGTCCTTCGGAGGGGACGTTAAGATGGCGGTCCCGAGTTCATAGATGTTGAGCTCATTGAAGTACCCTTCCTCTGAAACAACAAAGGATTCGGCGGAAATTTCCGGTTGGGGGGAGTGTGCTCACCGGCGTCGGTGTTTAGCCATGGTTGCAGAAATAGGCCGACGTGAAATAAAGCAATAAAAAAAAGCAAATAAAGATCTGCCTTTTCAATGGGTCAGACGAAATTGTTTTCCAATAGATAATTTCACTGAAAATCCAGATGGTTTATCAAATGACGTCATTTGGTATAGGGAATTATCGGGGAAAGTTATGAGGAATCCAAAAATGATATACGGGGGTTCCATTTGAACTAACAAAGTAGCTACTACTTTCTGATACAAGTGGCAACACTGTATTGACAAAAATATTTTAGAGGGATAGAGCATGTTTGATTATTGACGCCAACAAATTTTCGATATGATCTGTTGTTTCGTTCTCCAGAGTCTTTTAATGTTCCATCCACCACTAAACACGCTGTATAATAGTTTTTTTTTCAAACTATCGTGTGACAACCATTGATGTCTTCATTTCTGAACAGATCCTTTGCTATGCAGATAAAAAAAATGTTAAAATAAAGTGTCTTAGTGTAACAACAGTTTGGATAAAATAATGAACCAAATGAAAAATACTTATGATTCAAAATGTATTGCCGTTCCAGCAGCAGTCTAATGTTTTTTTTTATTATTTTGTGCAATTTTAGTTTTTAAGACAGATTTCAAATTTTATTATCCACTGCCAGTTGAGTGTTTGCAGTATATTTTGTATCATACAGTGAATTGTACATTCATTTTGGTATTATCGAAAAAAATCATTCATGAAAAATAAATTGGTTCAATTGGTTCAAACGATTTATAAACGTCTTTCATTCTATATCTTCAACTGAATTGCAATACCTTTTGGTACTACAGAACCCCTTATACTTACTTTAGAAGATAGACTTTCATGAAGAACTCTTTTTACGAAAAGTGATATGTGGAGAAAATGATCTCGTGATGAAATAAAAAACACCTGGTGACACGAATGGAAAAGTGTTAATGAATAGTGTGATATTATTTAATATTTTGATTTGTTTTTTATTGGTGCGGGTTGTGGCAACGATATTTCAGAAGGATGACTCCGAGATTATTAAACAACACGAGTAATAATTTCGAACCTAATCATTGCCTCAGCCTGTATAAATTGTTAGAATTTTTCAAATTATTTTTATTTAACTTTACTTCTGTAAGTCAGAATAAATGTGTATATACTGATTTGTTTTTCTTTGTATTTATTGTATCATTGTTCCTGATTCTTTTTTCACATTATAAGGTTAAGGATAATTTTAAGATTTTAAAACGCCAATATTCGTATTTTTATGTGAAGTATGAGTATTTTTTCTGTATGTATCGGTTTTCATAGCATAACTGGAATTCATTGATGTTTTTAATACGATAATAATCATACACTCACCAAATAATCCACTTTCAAAAAGTTTTTAAAATTTTCAGATAGACAATTCGATTTCGAATTATTTTGTATATAATGTACATATTTTTCCCAGTATTTTACTCATAAATTCGGTGTTTTCAGAAAAAAATACTCATATTATGAAAAAGCCTTTGGAGACACCAAATATTTATGGAAAATATAAACACTCCTTTGTGAAACTTAGTATATTTTTCGTGATTGAATCTGGAAGTAATGCATAACACTTATGAAATGCCAAGTTTTTTTTTATTATTTTGCACACAGAGATGATCGATGGTATGGATTACTTTCACGATTGGTATAGACTTAAATTTTACATAGGGCATACTTTTAACACACACATAGTACTTACGTAGAATTTCAAATACAGTGCCTTTTCTGTGCCTGTTCTATATATATAGAACAACTGATTTTATAAATTCAACTGAGGTAAACCACAAAACTTTTAGCAGTTCTCAAAACTACTAACTTGAAAGTATTAAGTAGATTTAGGAATGTATGTATATTTTGTAAAATAATTTGCATTTTATTTCTGCGAGAATGCAACCAGCTTTTGTAATTATAAATGATCTGAAGCTTGTCAATTTTAAGAAAAAATAAAACGTTTATATTAAATAAATCTTCATTCGAAATTGTTTTGTTTTCTCCCTCACAAAAACTGCCCTACTCAAAATGCCAATGGCAGGATGATCTGGAAGTTTATAATATCTGATATCCAATGATAATTTATATATATATATATATATATATATATATATATATATATATATATATATGAAAGAGAGTAATATCGAGGGGACTTAAAAACAAAATGGAAGGAATTTAATAATTAGGATGGTATTTCGCAGTTTTAGTCACTTATTAAAAAAAATGGTATTTTTTCTGTTCAAGCTTTCGAAATTTATTATTTCTTCCTCAGGATCTCTGAATTAACAATAACATTGATCAGTACTATGATAGATATAAGATTGTCCGGACTTATGAAATGTGAGGTTATAAAATAGCTAAACAACACAGTATAAAATCGAAAAAAGTCTTCATTCTTGTGCGGAAGATAATTGTAAAAAAAAATAATTTGGACTTTCACATACATTCCGATAAAAACTTGCTCCAAAATTAAATCAAAAAGATGTTCCACTCAGCTGGAGATCATTAAAAACATAAACAATTATGTGACAGGACCATCTGTCACTCTTCATACTAGTGTTCTCCCTCTAATTATTTTATTGTCCCTTTTCTGCTTCCTATCTGGAGCAATATGGAAATCCCTTCTTGCGGGAAATCCGTTCCCATCTGGCTTCGAACCAGCGTTGACAAGGAGGTTCTATGTGTTGTGATGCAGGTTATCTTGCTCTAAGCAATACTTATTTCAAATGCACGTCGGTGACATTCACAACATATAATGTACCATTCACACATTGTTCTGGGTGGGCTTTGTTACTAGCTCCAAAGCCACCTTAGGAGCAGCCTGTTGATTTGAACGCAACAGCGAATACTGGTGTTGTGACATTGACTCTTGACATCTTACAGTGATGCCAATTGTTTTAGGAGGCGCTCGATCCTTCTTCAGGTGTTGGCAATTAGTATGCTTTGAGTTGATACCACAACCTTTGTTTCAGATACACATTACCAACAAATTCTAGGCATGCCAAAGGGCAGTCCAGTATCTTCCATTTTGGCACAATATTTCATGGATGATCTAGAAGTAAATAGCATAAAAAACTATTTTCCCCATACCTTTCCTAAAACAAATACGTAGATGGCATAATACTTAGCATACCGTATAATGGAAAACATGAAATATTGAGAAGTTTTATGACTATAACCAATTTATATTTTTCACCATAGAAGTAGAAGACTCCAACTTTAGTGTTCCCTTTCTAGATACAGAATTAATAAGAAAATACGATAATAAGTCAATCACTACCTGGTATAACCGGCTCTTCATGCAGCTTTCTACATTATGAATCATTCCACAAAAAACAACATAGGATTAACTTGGTATTAGCCATGAAAAATTAGAGTCATCAAGACCAGGATACCACTTCACCTACTTTTCCACAGATCTTCAACAGATTAACTCTAACAGATACCACCAATAATCAATTACAAATAAACAAATTCACTTTCTACTATTCATTACCTCACTTAGGGAAATTATCATACAAACTAAAAAAAAAACACAAATATGACAATATCAAATTAGTCTTTAGGAATTATAAAACATCCAACAATATTTTCTCCAAATTAAAAGGCAAAGACCAACTATTACATCTGTCGGACGTGGTCTATTCCATTCCCTGTGCCGATTCTAACAAGAAATACATAGGGTAAAAAGCAGATGCCTCAAACTTAGAATCACCTCACATAAAAGTGATGTGAGGAATAATAAAAAAAACTGTTCTTCGGTCAAAAACGTTTGGGATAAATATTACATTTTGTATATAAAACGCTAAATATTAGACAAAGGAACAAGTCACACAAAATAAATTTCTAGAAATGACCAACATGTTCAAACGCCCACTGTCAGTGAATTCTAAAGAGAGACAAGGACTGAACAGTATTCACACATATTTACCACACAACAGTAATTACCACCAAACTCATAACACATTAACTCCCAACACCTGAAAGGCCCAGCGCCTCCTAAAACTATTGGCATCGCTGTAAGATATCAAGAGTCAATGTCACTGTACAACACCAATATGAAGAGTGACAGACGTTGTTCCTGTCACATGATTGTTTATGTTTTTAATGGTCTCATGTTGAGTAAAATATTTTTAATTTATTTTTAGAGCAAGTTTTTATATGAATGTATGTGAAAGTCCAAATTCAATGTTTTTAAGAATTTCTTCGATTTTATACTGTGTTGTTCAGCTATTTTATAACCTGACATTTCATAAGTAAAGCTCATCCAGTATTGAAACGACCACTTTGGCCTTCCCCCACCTAACAACCAATTTTTATCGAAGGTACCCGAACTCTCTAGCTATGGCTATTAATAGAAATTCCATAGGCGTACCAAATTATTTGGTATAGGCGATTCACGAGACGTAGAGAACTTACACTCCTATAACATTCCTAACACTCCTATTTCTCTTTCCGCTACTGAATAGTACTTACCACTGGGCATTTTGGCAAGGTAACGAGTAAACTATTGCGAAGTTGAATAAATAACTGCACTACCTATTTATTAATTAAACAAACCTAACCTTTCAAACGCTGCATGCCAAGACACTGGTGAAGATTCGCCGTAGCACAGCAAATCGTGTCCACTCGTGTTTTCCCCCTCTCCACCTACCAAACGGTCGTTTCAATACTGGATGAGCTCTACGTATCTATCAGAGTGCGTTCCACTAAGCACACAGAAAGCTCACGATTGCGGTCATTTCCCATTCCACTAGCAGCTAGCAGATGACTACTTGTGAGTATTTTGGTTATCCCACCCAAGTGGAATGGGATTCATTTGATTGAAGTTGAAGAGTGATGACGAACCGATGACAATATTTGTTTTGATTTGTGAATATTTATAAAATATCAATTCACAATAGTGATAAGACATTTTTCATGAAATATTTTCAACAGAACGCATTAACAAAATGTTTTCCCAAGCCTAGCATCTTTTGGAGATATATTCACTTCTATAAATAAATATTTTTCTGAATCATACAATGCTATTATTTTGGTCGCCATCAGTGAACTTTCATAACAAAACATCCACTTCAACCCACCTCAAGACATGGGTCGCCGTGAGCTCGACGTGATCGAGAACTATGAACGTCATTTATGACGTTTTCAGCACGCCCAGAACGAACGTGATCGTTTGTCGCACGACTCGCACGAGCGTTTTGAGCGTTGTGTGTGCCTAGTGGAACGCACTGTCAATGTTATCATTAATTCAGAGTTCCTAAAGAAGAGATCATAAATCTGTAAAGCTTGAACAGAAAAAAGATCATTTTCTTTTAAAAAGTGATTGCAAATTCAATCATCTCTCCACCATCCAGTCTAGTTTGATTCGCTTTTTTCGATTACAAACTAACTTCCCTTATCAGTGATGCGCGAGCTCTCATGAAGGTCATACCCTAGATTCCTAACGGTCGCTTCTCGGTCTTCCTCGAAATCGCTTTACTGGTCCAGTGCCTTTTCGAAAAATTTCCTGGACCACTGCGTCACCAGACATTACTGAATGAATACATTACTGCAGTGCAGTAGTGTATTCATTTTCGTAATACTGCCCCCTCTAATATCGATCGTTACGATTGAAAGACATCGTTTTGCCATGATAGGGCTTTAGTCTTTCCAGATGAATAACTTTTATCTTAGTCGTTGGATCCTATAAACCACATCGTTAATATTTTTATTCACCTCGTACGGTCCTTCCCAAAATGGTGTTACTTTGAGAGAGAGAGATTGACAGCCAAATCTGGTCACCTTTGAATTTCCTTGAATTGGCTTTCAAATCATAAAGAGGTTTCATCCTATCACTTGCCAATACCTCTTCCGAGCTGTTTCGTGAATTTTCAACATGCTGTATCTAAGTTTATGTACATAGTCCCGCACTCATACGTTATGGTTGCTTGGCGATCTGAACACCAAGTCACAAGGCAGTCGAAGTTCTCTTCCAAACATAATGCCAGCCGGAGTAAGCTTTATTGAATCATGGACTATATGCCATCAGAAATAGTGGGAAATATCGGCCCCAGTCCTTCTGATGTTTTTCCACAACCTTGAAAAGATGTTCTTGCATAGTTCGGTTGAATCTTCCAACCATGCCATTCGACTAAGGATGAAGCGTGACTCAAAATTATCTGCCTGGTTGGAATATAATAACATGTTATCTACCAATGACTTTGCTATTGTAGATGCCTTGTGGTCAGGAATGGCATAGGCTTCTACCCATTTGCTGAAATAGTCCATGGTAACAAGGATGTAATTGTTGCCATTACCTGTCCAGGAAATGGTCCAGTTATATCAATGGCAATCCTTGTATTTCTTCATTCCACTACAGGACCTTGTTTTGGCACCTTCAGTTGCTCTGCACTTCGGACATCTTCTGCACCAGCTTTCTACATTATCCCGAGATTGAAGTCCCATTGTCTCTTAGATATCCTGCTGATTTCTTCTCATGAGTCTCCTTCCAGACTTCACCTATCCCTTTTCCTGGGAGATCTGTCCAAAATATCTCCAGGAGGTCTACCAATTCCGTTCTCTCCAATGTAGGAAGTCCCCAATGTTTGGCTCGGTTTCCTTGGTCATATATCATATGTGCGGTAGTCCATTCGTCTCCAGTTGATATTTTTGTTCGTTTTGTATCAGATGACCTTTCAAGTGCCAGCTGACATTTTATACTAATTAACTACTTAGAAAATATAGTTTATAAAATTTACTGATGACTTTTTGATCGCCGAGCGGTTGCGAAATGATATTGAACTAAAAAAAAACATTTTATTCAACTTGCGTAAGTTCGGAAATGCAGAGAGATTTGTCAGAGAAACACAAAGAAATTTTTCCCTTACCGGGGTCTACCAACTTAGAAATCTCAAGACTGGAAGACATCGGATCTTGGATCACGGACTCTACATTTCATTTTTCTCAATTACCAACAGATTCATTAACCCAGTTAACACAAACATCCCTGAGATGTCGCACTCATGTCGCCAAATGAATCCCAATAATACGTCGCTGTTACCACCAAGAGAGGCCAAATAAGATAAAAGGTTCACATTGCTCTTCTCATTTCGGTTGAACTGAGACGAATATGAATCTGAATTTGTGAATCTCTCTGACTTCTCAATCACATTCATATCTAAATCGAAAATTTCAGTAGTTTCATGTAGTTTCATTTTCATGTCTCAATGGTGAAGAAGTGATTCGCATTATTTTAATAAAGTGACCTTGGTGAATATCAGTTTGTGAGCCTTTTTAACATCTCAGGAACATTGAATTTTGAAATGAAAATCATAGGTGTTACAATAGATACAATATTTCATCTCTTCTACAGACCAGAAATGGAATTTGTTTGTTTTGAGGTATATTCTAACCTCTAGTTCAATTTATCTGTAGGTAGTTCAAGTGAAGCTGATAGAACTAACAAACGAAATCATATTCAATCTTGTTTGTTAATTTTCAGATGCAATTTCTGGGGAATACCCCTCAACACTGAAGGAGTACGAAATATTAACAAGAGAGTGGCTTCGCCATGCCAAGCAGAGAAAAGAACGGGAAGCACCGTTGGCGCCCGAAAATTATATTATTATTTTTTAATATTGGTGTTTTCTGCTGGGAATTATTTTGAATTTATTCCCAGAATTTTATAAATTTTTTAAGTAAATTTTGTCTAGTAATATTTTTTTTTTTTTCATACTTGTCATATTTTTACTGAAATCTCTATCGAAACCCACCATATATGTCTCCAGAAAGCTAGGAAAGCAAGGTGAGCAGAACTTATTTTTTGATTACTGGAAAAATATAAGCTAATTAGAGATTTGAATGCTCTAATCCGAAATTTTGTGCTCTCATATATTTTTTAACCTAACATGTTCTGCTGGCTTAACAAAAATTAGCAGAACAAGGTGAACGGATTATAATTTATTCGAAACAGAAAATTATAGGTTATTTAGGAGCGATTTGAGTGCTCTATTCTGAAATTTTGTGTCCTCTTTTGAGAATATGTAATATGTTGATGTTTACATTTTTTCATTATCGCATTGTTCACATCACTTTTTATTTCAGTCACAATGAGATATCATCTTGAAATAGAGCACATACATGCTGGCGCTCAGTTTTGATTAAAAATAATTTCCTATTCAAATATTTCAAGGTGATATTTCAATGTGTATGAAACTTTCTTCATACATTTTACTCAAAATTCCTGAATAGAGCATTCAGAAAGCGTCCCATTGCTTTTGATTTTTATAATAAAAAATATATCTGCCCACCTTGCTCTGCTAACTTTTTTTAAGGTACAAGAACACGTTCTATTAAAAAAACAAGTACAAAATTTAGGAGTAGATCCTTGAATAGCTCATAATTTTTCAATAATAAAAAATTTGCATTCCTTGCTCTGCTGGCTTTATGACATCTGTAGAATGTGAGTTCTATGAAATCCCTAGTGAGATGTAATCTGATTCAAAATGTGATTCATTTTCAAGTAAAATTGAGCGTCCTTGTAAAACCTCGGATTGGTCTATGTGACAGAAATTTGAGGTCTATTAGTCTTCTCATTGAATATCTTCATCGATCTACATGTGATTGCAATAGATACATCAAAATTAAAGGTGTATTAACATTCTTGGGAAGCACAATATAATTCTCTCAGGGCTTCCCTGACGTCAGAATATGACACATTCAAAGAGTCGAAAAGTACCTCTCGTTCTGAAATGGTGGATGGTTTTCCCAACTTCACATTGTGATTACAATGTTACCTCAATGTGACTCAAAATGTATGTAAAATAGAGAGACACATTCAGGTAACTTCGAGTTCCATTTGTCATCAGAATGTGAAGTAGAAAATGACCAATAGGGCCCGAAATAGAAGTTCTGGAGATGGCAATATGAGTCGCAATTTGACTCACAGGTGTGATGTGAAACGTGGGTGTGAGTTCCCCTAACATCTCTGAGATCAATTTGTGTTTACTGGGAAGTCTGTTGAGAACTGTAACCTTTTTATACTGACAATTATATTCCTTAATCAAAATGTATTCCGAATTTTTCTTCGGACAGAGTGTATTCAAAGATAATATAAAATGAAAAAAAAGTTGAGCTTTTTCTACATAAATGACGAATCTTTATTTAAGCTCTTGTTCTGAATGAGGATACTCTATGAAATTGAAATTTGAACAGACGTAATTAAACAATATTCAAAATTATAAGGTTTCTCAATAATACTAGAAATTATTCAATTGAATTCATTCAAAACTAGTCAAGGGACAATATTCAACAGTTACAACTATCAACCGTCCGTCATGAAAATCAAGAAAGAACTGACTACATTTCGTCTGAAGAACCTCTAACAATGGTGATACTCTCGCTCATAAAAACAAAACTAATGTTCCTGAGCATGATAATCAGTGTCGAGTTTAAAATCAATAACAAATTACTGGCTGATTAGTCCCTGAGCCCTCATATGAAATATTCTACTTTGAACATAAGACACTTAATGGAGATACTAATTTATACATTTTTCTATAAATTTGGGGAGTATTCTCATTCAAATAGGAGTGCATTATGATTTATTTCAGTGGTTCATTTGGATAGAAAACCCAGACAGAAACGACAATCCCACCATTACTAATTATCTTATCTAACTTACATTATTCTCATATCTATACTGTTGACGAAAAATATCCTTCGTACATATTTTTCCGGAATAGGTTCAATATTTAATCCCATCTGAAAAATTCCAATTACTATTAGGAGTGCATTATGATTTATTTTAGTGGTTCATTTGGATAGAAAACCCAGACAGAAACGACAATCCCACCATTACTAATTATCTTATCTAACTTACATTATTCTCATATCTATACTGTTGACGAAAAATATCCTTCGTACATAATTTTCCGGACTAGGTTCAATATTTAATCCCGTCTGAAAAATTCCAATTACTATTCCACAAGAATGAAACACGTGTTCTAGGAAACCATAAATTATCAGCCCCTTGAAACCCCTTGTTGTTTGACAGATGTATCCACGATATTTCAATAGCTGAAATATATACACGTTTTGCTACAGTTTGACATTGGCAACCCCTCCATGGCATCCAATTCATTGGCAATGCTGACTAAACGCCTTGGACCCAGTCTTTCAGACGAGACATCTTATTACTATTCTGTCCACTTGGGCTATGTTTAGTATTGAAATGGTACTGGTACTGGTTCATCTTTTTTCTCATGGATAGATTATAGGTGGTTCTTCTGATTATGTTAACTTGGATAATTCCGAGAGCTTCGCTTTCACTAGCCAGCCTATGGTATTGGCTACTGCAGTTTTTTGGTATCTGTCTGTGAACTCACTGGGGGATTCCGTACTCTTCGATGGTTAAGAACGTGAACATGTTCTCGCAGATGATGATGAACGTGGTGGCAACCTCATCCTACAATTTCCCTTGAAATGTCCTTCCATATCTCTCAATTATCTAGATAATCCTGCCTCCATGAGTAGGAACCTGGTTTTCCCGTAGGTGATGTCGAACGAGGTTGCAACCTCATCCTCTTGACTTTCTATGTAGGTGGGTGGGAACGTGGGGGTGCCCTCGCAAGTGACGATGAATCTGTTGTCACCCACACCCTACAGTCTCTCTTTGAATTCCGCTCTTATCATATCTGAATAATCATCTCTTGACTGGTTATTGGTGCTGTTGATCATGGTATTCTGTTATACATCAGCTTTATACTGCCATTTTGTGTATCTTCCTAAAGTGGCTTTTGAGGTGATAAAGTCCATTTCCGCTTCTAAGGAAGGAACTAAAACACAAATGCAGTAATCTTGAAGTATGATAATCATCTCTCAATCAGTCAATGAATAACAGTGCCGCCAACTGTTCTTTGAAATTCTTTGGGGCCTCTGGGAAGGCAACAAGAATTAGCCGTTTTACGTCCCTTTCGAACTTCTGTGTACTTTCACTCAACTTCTGCACTCGTGTTTTCAATTGTGCCCGTAACTGTTATTCTAAAGCAGCAATCAGGTCTCCATAATGCTGTGATGCTCTGTAAGATTCTTAAGGCAGGGCCACTATGAGTGCAGCAGCGTTTTCTTAATCATCCCATCCATTGACCATCGCTGCAGCTTCAAACTGTAGAGGGACCATGGTGATTGTTTGCTGAAAGTCGGTGATATCACGAAAATTTTTGATGTCGCAACCCTGTCATGGTGGTCTGTGATCTTCAGTGAAGCAACTTTCTTTTCTAATTCTTCTCGAACTAAAGTAGCGTATTTTTTCATCTCGCCACCGATTTCCTCCAGACTGTGACGAGTTCGGCACTAATTTTATTGATATTTTCCTTCTTTCCTGGATCTGCCCGAAAATACATTTGTTGCTCTCATTTTTTATTTTGTTCTTCCAAAATTTTCCTAAAACCGTCTACTTCTTTTTGTTTACGAACCTCTTTCCCTTACCTTCTTGTCTGTTTCCGTTCCTCCTGCTTTTGTTTTTCCCTCTCTATATCTCATCATCGTTCCTCCTCCTTTTGTCCACAAACCTCTCCCCTCTTCGTTGCTGTTCCTACTTCTTCCTCTAGATTTGTTTTCTCTTGTCGTTCCTTCTCCTTTTGTCGGCAAATCTCTTCCTTTTAATTTTCACTCTACCGTCCTTCCTCCGCAACTCGTTTTTCTTCCAACAGTCATCATTCTTACTCGGTAAACTATTACTCATTATACAGTGCTAGTCAAAAGTCCCCTCCCCCCCTCGTATCTTTTGAACGGGTATACTTATAATAATGAAATTTGGAGGGTGGAAATAAACGGATGTAGGCTTCTCAACTGGTCATAACAGGTGACGCAATAGTCATAAATGACGTCACAAGGCCACTGTGACCAATAATTTTAAATGGGACCCTATGGCAAGTGATAGCTCGTTTGAAAGGTATTAAAAATACCTATTCAGTCATACCAATTTTGTTTGGGTTTCGGCTGATTTTGATTGATAAATTGAAGAAATACGAAAATTATAGTTTCGATTTAATTAATAAAGATTTAAGAACCAGTTCTTATAATAAGTGTTCAAAATGTGCTCCATCTACTTCCTGGCAGTAATGCATCCTATTGCTAAACTCTTGTCGTACTCGTCCCAGTGTGTCAGCGGAATTGCCTACATTCTTCAACAATTCGTTGTTTCAGAATGGCAATACTGTCAGGTGCTGTAGCGTAAACCTTAGATTTCAAGTACCCCCATAGAAAAAATCTAATGGTGTAAGGTCCGGTGACCGAGCTGGCCATTCGATCGAACCTCGTCGTCCAATCCATCTACCACGATATTCTTCATCTAGGTAACGTCTTACTGCACCGTAATAGTGTGCAGGAGCACCATCTTGTTGAAACGTTATTTCCAAGTTGTCGAATTCATCTGGATTATCTTCTAGAATTTCAAGAATTAACGCCTCAATATCATTTTGTAACATCTCCAGATACAATTCACCGGTTAAGTTAGCATTGAGAAAAAGAGGCCCAACTATGTGGTTTCCCAAAATACCTGCCCAAACATTTACTTTTCTGGAAATTGAGTATGTTTTTCACGAAAGATGTGAGGATTTGTGTCACCCAATACCTCACATTTTGAGTGTTAACATTTCCATTGAGAAAGAAAGTACTTTCGTCACTAAAACAAATTGTCTGTATGTAGCCTGGTTGTTGGTTCATTTTATTGGACATAGTTTCACAGAATTCTAGTCTTCGGTCGGGGTCATCATCTGAAAGTTGGTTCGCCATTTTTAATTTGTATGGATGAAATTTGTTTTTAGCCAACACTCTATGTACTGTCCTTTGACTGACTTCACAGATAGACGCAACTTGGGCTGTGGAAGAAGTAGGGTTTACTACCATTTCTCCAATTATGTCAATTTTTTGTCATCACTAATTGTTGGTCGACCAGATCGTTTGGCATCTTGAACACTACCTGATGCTTCAAACTTCCGAAGAAGCTCCTCAAATAAACCCTCGATATAGGGCGATCGGGGTACCTCTCATTAAACAGTCGTTCCGCTGCATGGAAATTGTTACTACATTCACCAATTATTAAGATAGCTGCTACTTTGTCGGCTACAGTACGTACCATTTTGCCTATGTAAACACTTAAACGTCTCGTTAAACAATAGCTTAGGTAAATTTTCAAGGTATAAACACTTTTGACAAGTAGAGAATTCAAAAACGTCAACCTTTTTGACAATTAACCAGAGGCGTACTTTAAAATCTTTATTAATTAAATGCGAAACTATAATTTTCGTTGAAAGGAAACATTCTCATTGAATATTGATGAAAGATTTTTCTGTGAATTGAAAAATCCACGATTAAAATGAGTTATTTTTGTGAATGTCTAACAGAAAACAACTTTCCCGGCTAAAGCCAGCTGGAATTGAACTACATCTGATAGATATTCTGAAAGGCCTCTCAAAGAAAATCTGAAATTGAAAATTTGCATTTTCATTCAGATAGTTATTTGATTTTCTATTCCAGTCTTAATTAAGAACTCATAAAGATGAATGGGCAAAGAAGAATGTTTTCCAAAGAGTACTCACCGAAATCATTCGTAACATTGACGCAGGAGAGACATCGCATTCACTAGGTCTTCATACATTTTTGTCGACGAAAATCTATTTCACGCTTCCACGATCATCAGGAAGACCGAAAGAAATGGGAAACACATTTTCAAGAAGCAATCTCACTTTGCAAAGATGGGAAAAGTTAGAATCATTTCTTTTGGAGAGACACTTTGAAATTAGTGTTTTCTGACATTAAAACCTGTCGTGGAAGCGTGAAATAGATTTTCGTCGACAAAAATGTATTGAAGACCTAGTGAATGCGATGTCTCTCCTGCGTCAATGTTACGAATGATTTCTGGTGAGTACTCTCTTTTGGAAAACATTCTTCTTTGCCTCATTCATCTTTATGAGTTCTTAATTAAGACTGGAATAGAAAATCAAATAACTATCTGAATGAAAATGCAAATTTTCAATTTCAGATTTTTCTTTGAGTTAGGGCCTTTTCAGAATATCTATCAGATGTAGTTCAATGTCCAGCGTGGCTTTAGCCGGGGAAGTAGTTGTTTTCTGTTAGACATTCACAAAAAATAACTTCATTTTAATCGTGGATTTTTCAATTCACAGAAAAATCTTTCTATCAATATTCAATTGAGAATGTTTCCCTTTTCAACATGAATACCCCACAAGAGGTTATCTTGACGATGGAAGATAGTGACTAAAGTTTATCTTTCAGTCGCAGATGATTCCACATCTGATTTTATGAACATCCTGTTTATAATTTCAACAAATCTATAATTTTCGTATTTCTTCAATTTATCAATCAAAATCAGCCGAAACCCAAACAGAATTGGTATGACTGAATAGGTATTTTCAATACCTTTCAAACGAGCTGTCACTTGCCATAGGGTCCCATTTAAAATTATTGGTCACAGTGGCCTTGTGACGTCATTTATGACTATTGCGTCACCTGTTATGACCAGTTGAGAAGCCTACATCCGTTTATTTCCACCCTCCAAATTTCATTATTATAAGTATACCCGTTCAAAAGATACGAGGGGGGGAGGGGACTTTTGACTAGCACTGTATATTATTATATCCGGCGTAGTGTGTATTTCTCGTATTCAACATATTTTTTTTAAATCAGCCACTAATATCATCTGACAGTAACTGTTATAGGAATCTGAATTTCGTGGCTATTGAAGGACCAAATAACTCAATGAAATAGTACGTTTCCGTATCTGAATGTAAACTGACTGACATAAAGGTCATTGGCCTCTTATAAATGTCATTAACCCATAAAGTTCCCAACGGTCATTCTCCGTCTTTCTCAGAGTCGCTCGATTCGTCCGGTGCTTCTAGAAAAATTTCCTGTAATCCTGCGGAAGTTGGCGCCAGATATTATGCAGTAGTTGTGTAGTGTATTCGTTTCCGTAAAAATATTGATGTCAATTTTACCTCATGGGGTTTGCCCTACAGAGACGTCCTTTCCGAATTGTCACGTCCTACGTTCAAAATAGAAAAAAAAAACGTTTTTCGTTCATATTCCTCCTCACATGCATTATATACAATATTGTGTAATCGATGAACATCATAGTCCTAACGACGCACACTTGAGTTATCAAATGGAATTTTAATTTTTTCGACAAAATGTTAATTATTTGATTAAATTTGTTATTTTTGTCATTCCAAACATCTATTGGGATTAAAAAAAAAACATCTATGATTCAAGGGTATTTTGATATATTTGTCTGAAAATTTCATAGGAATATTAACGAACACTGCTCGAAAATTCAATAGTTGAAAAAATATTACTGGTTTTCAGCAAAATCATCTCATTTTTCATATAGATTGATGTTCAATAGGTGAAATTCCACACTTCCCCGCATCTAATCATCTCCGTTTTTCAAATTGTCACATCTTTCGTTCAGAATAAAAAAGCATTGATATTGGTTTTTTGTACACATTATTCCATGGCATTAAATTAATTATTTGGGCGTAAAATTCACCTCCTCTGGTCTTTTCATGAAATGTCATATCTGACAACCACTAAAGCCAAACAAGCTATTGGTTCGATTTTGCCTAATATGTCTTTGGCCTGGCCACTCAAGATAAAACTGTTTGATTCTTTGTGTTTGAGCGTCATGTATAACTGTAATGCCACTTGGGGACTTGTGCTTGAAAGAGTTCCAATTTCCTTCATTGGAAGAATTCTACTAGTCCGAATCAATACACACGATTCCATCGTTCGCTTAGAAGAAGAAGAAGAAGAAGAGTTTAAACCCGCTTATAATATTTTCAAAATAATCCTCAATTGGTTATATAAGATACTTCAATGGGAAATTATCAATACCCTAGGCTTGTTTCGAACAACAAATGCGGGTGATGAATAATACAGACCCTAAATATAACTGGCCATTGCAATTAAAACCGTTTTTCTCCGATGCCGACTGCTTGCCGGTATGGAATTACCTCAATTACAATGACCTGTTGAAAAATAGAGAATCCTTACTTGCTAAATACCACCAATTTTTACGTAATTAGATTTTGCAATATTCTCTCGCATTCATGTACATTTACAATTTATTCAACACTTCCATGGATCCAAGCACATATCTGCTGCTAAAACTAGCCATCCAGGTCACCCGCACTCTCGCTCTTACGTATGGCCAATCATTTCAAAATCAAATTTACTCTTAATGGAATCTCCTATTCTATTGACTCCGAACTCACTTGCCTAGTCTGCAATAAAAATTAAAGAGAAACTCTTTTCCATATTATTTTAGACTGTCCTATCTATACAGTGATAAAACAAAATACTTTTTGCCTACGGAGTTTGGAAACATTGATTTTCGCCTTACAAAATATAACAGTAACTGATGCCAAGAAAATATCAGAATACATTTGGAATATTCTTAGATTGCGTTCATTTATTTTAAACGAGTAGGTATAGTCCATCCAATATCAATTGCAGAAGCTGTTTCTATAGGGAGCAAATGAAAACTCACTTCGCTAACACGAGCGTATATGCGAAGAAACGGAACGAGAAATAATCTGTACTACTCGTAAACATTTTCCGTCGGCAAACGGTACATCAAAAGAGCCGATAGTCAACGTGGACTCAAGTGAGGGCTGTCAGTTGAACAACCGATTCGTCTGGACCAATCAAGTTCGACATAATGCTGGCAGGTGTGTCTCTATGATGGGAGGTCATAAATCACGCGTTATATTTGTGTTTTAATAGCTCTAAAAGATTAAAAACCAGTAGCGTCTATGGTCTTGGTGTGTGCCGATCGAAATACGTTTTAGGATATAATAATAACCTACATCAAACAATGAAAGAAATTATTTTTCTTTCTTAATGTATTTGATAAATAAAAGCTTGTCTTTATTTTTTTTTATTTTTCATTATTTATGAAGTATTTTAAAAATCTTAAAATATCTAAATGATATTAGTTATCTCCGCCACTGCTGCTCACACGATTTCGCTGCAAGACTTTTTTATGCTTCTGCAATTGATATTGGGAAAACTTTAACTGCAATATATGTTTTTTTTTATTTTTTTCCTAATCACTTGAACTGTATCTAATTGGTAAAACTCATATAATTTTTTCCCTTTTCCTTTTTTTTTACCCCCATACACTTGTTGCTGTAAACTTGTTTTTTCAGAAGCAATAAACTATTATTATTATTATTATCATCCACTGGCATTGTAGTCGATGAAGTAGAGTCGATAAACGTCATCACGACGCACACTTTGATTTGTTAACGAATGAGATAATCTGAAAAATTAAAAAGGAAGGATTTGTCAAATTTGATTCATTTTAGACAGAAATGCTCATTATTTTATATAATTTGTTATTTTTGTCATTTCAAAATCAATTCAGTAGCAATTAAAGAGATTCCATCTATTATTCAAGGGTTTTTGATATATTCGTCTGAAAATTCTATGGAATGAGTAACAAACACCTCAGGTGAACTCAAAGATTAAAAAAATATCTCTTATTTCCAGCAAAATCAGCTTACTACCCATTTCGGAAATAATTTGGTATGATGTTACTTTTTTTTGTAGGTGATGCCGATACCTGAGAAATAGATTTAACTGCAAAAAAGGCAATACATTTATGAGGCCTGGGTACATTTAGTCACAAACTGCAAAATTGTCATCCAATTGAGCTTTATGATCCTTGAATATTACAAGACTAATATAGACATTTCTCCACAATATACTAATTGATTTCCTTATGGTTGCCCAAAAATTCCTCAGACGGAATCTTCGTATACTCTTTCTACTATATTATCCAGCTCCTTTCTCCTTCCAGAGGTCCAGTGCTCAAAGAGTTCACGATGGTATCCAACGGGCTCATCCTGTATCTTCCTGAAATTATAATAATAATAATGTATTTATTTTCACGAGATGAGTGATTTTTTGCTACAAAAAACGGACATTCCATCCGAAATTCAAGGATTTTCAAAAAATTCATATATTACCAAAATCCTTCATTGTGTGGCTATCTAGCACAAAGTAGAAAAAACTAAGTAGCTGTGATTATGAATGATAAAAAACGAAACAGGTTTATCTCATTGCCTTGTTTTTTTCTGTTTCTTTTTCTCTGTTTACTAGCACTTGAACAATTATTAACATCATTTTTATCGAGATAATGCAGATCGAAATATCGTGAAAAACCTTCGAACCTATCAAGCCGATGGACGTCCTCAAAACGTAGATATTACAGTATATATTCGCAACATTAGTTCTAAATATACTTGTAAATAAATTTATATATATATATATATATATATATATATATATAACAAATGTAAACAACTTTTCTGCATCTCATCATCTTGTATCTATATAAATTCAATATTTTGTGGGTAACTTATTTAATTATTTCGAGAAATTGTTATTCAAGCAACTGTCCATTCGACAAACAATTTTCTGAGCAATATTCTTTCGAGCCATTGTCTTCAAGCAATTTGTACGTATTATCATCACAAATTTCATCGAACAGCATATCCAAACTTCGCCCCGATAATACGGCTATTGTTCTTATCTCTCTTGCACAGTTGCGGTTGACGATTGGTAGTCAGCCTTCAAACCCATCCCATAGAATTAAGTTGTATGGATCGAATCCGAATGTTTGCATCACATCGGATTCCCCATATTGTTTGTATAGAACCCGTCTACTGTCCATCGACCAATATAATTTTATTTCTGGTGTCCTAGTAAAACAGTGTTTGGGGGTTGCATAATCTTTAAGTGCCATTTGTGCCAGGAAAAGGAAAAACAAGTGGAACAATTCGAATTTAATATTTCACAAAAGGCCGAGTGAGGACAGATACTCAGCAGAATACTAGAAAAACTAGATCCCGAGAAACACAGTACCAACAATCATTCGAGAAGAAATTGTTTCAGATGGTGGAGCAATCGGAGAGATTGCAGGGGAATTCCAGAGTTTTTGGGCCCCCCCTATTCCAATATTTCCAGAGATTGCAAGGGGTTCCAATTTGCACCATATTCTTACTCACTTACGAAGGAAGGATTGTCTAGAGAGTCAAGGGGAAACTATTTTAGATATGGTAGTACCGGATATTTCCAGAGATATTGCAAGATGAGGTTGCCATCACGTTCGTCGTCATTTTGGGGGACACCCTCACGTTTCTACTTACCAACGGGGATCGGATCCTCTAGTGATGTTTCGGACATATAATAAGAAACTGGATTGATCAATACGTGATGGCTTGTGAGAGCTCGCAGGGTCATCCAAGTCAACAAAGTTAGAAGAACCACTGATAATCTGTCCAGAGAAAAGATGAACCAGTACCATCACAATACCGAACATCGCCTAGAACAACCAAATAGTAATACGGATGTCTCATCTAAAACACCGTATCCTAGGGCATCTGAGTGAAGTTAGAGAAGTAGATGCCATGAAAGAGTCGCCAATATGAGACTAACGAGACTATAGAATGGAGACAAATGGACTACCTCACACATGAGAAAGGACACAGTAACCAAACATTGGGGACTTTCTGCATTGTAAAGAAAAAGGAACTGGTAGAACTGGTAAAGATATTTGGTGGCAATGTGGGCACAGTGAGATTTCCTGGTTGTAGAAGAAGGACTTCTCAACCGATATGGAAGTCAGCCGATGGGACGTCGTCAATTTCCCAATTGGTTTTGTTCAGGAAAAGGATAGATAAAGTTTTAAAGAAAATTGATAAGGGAAAATCAAGGGAATATCTGGGAGTCCTTGGACAAGGTCAGGCAGAGGATCCACTGTGTTTAACGTCGAAATGTTGTAGAAAGCTGGTTCAGAGTATGTCCAGAGTGCTACTGCTAATATCCCAAAGCAAGGTCCAGGGGTGAAATAAAGAAATACAACGTGGGTACTCCATTTGAATGGATCACCCAACAAACACAGACTGGCTGGTCCGACAATGGGACGAAAGTGGTTTGCCGACCTGCCGCATTCGGGCCGCTTACAGCTCCCGACTCGGCGTGTACGTAGGGCATGTCCGCCAGGCCGTAAGGTGGCTAAGAGTCGGCTAGCCAACCATTCAGCCTCGGCAAAGCCTTTGAATAACCGACGACGGGCCGATGGTAGATAGCCCGATGGTAGATAGCCGGTAAATGCGCGGCAGGCCATCGGTGGCTCGCCAGGGGCAATCCTCTTGTAAGCCACCATTTATCGGCCAGACAAATGCGCAGGCGCCCCAAAATATTTGTATTTGATTGAGAAATGTTTTTTCTTATGGCAAAATTTCTATCGAGTGTTCAATAAAATATGGTCGTAGTTGGCTGAAGTTTTTGAACGTAGGTCCGTTGATACGTCGTCGTTCGTATGGTTTAATGGCAACTGTTACTTTTTTTTTAAATGTCATCTAATTTTTTGATAGCCAAGACATACGTTTTGCCATCCATAGGCGACCTTGACCATAACAATTATTGAACACCCTTTATTAAGCGAAAGAAATGATAATTGTATACAATAATTATGTATAAAATTGATATTTCTGCTAGCTTATAGGTGAATATTGAAAATTAGCAATATCCCAATCTGAAATACAACATTTGAAGGTTATAATAATGGTTTTTGTAAAAGATGTATCAAATAAAAATTGGAATTATATTAACATATCAGAGAAATTATTTTATCAATTTTATAAATTAAAAAAAAATACGTTTAAAAATGCATGAAAAAGGTTCTGGGAAACATCCTGCTATGGTATTGATTAAAGAAGAAAAAATGATAACTCAAAATTTTTTTATATCAAAATCTAAACTTTAATTTTGTATAATAAAACACTTTTTAAAAAACATTAGACCATTTATTAGTCACACGACAAAAAAGTTACATATTTACAGAATAATAACTTAATTTTTTAGTACACATTTCTTGAATGTGTTAATATCTACAGCTTAAAACAAATGCAAAAAAATAAGTTCCCAATATATTATAAGGAACGAAAAATGTATACACATCATAAATAAAATGCGCAAAGTTTCAAGAAACTTAACCAAAAAAAATAAACTATATTAATATCAGCAACAAATTATTATAGAATAATCGACTAGGAAACTATAATCAAAATAACAACAAAAAATATTATAATATTTTTTATAGTTCACGTCATATGACTTGAATGTGTCAATGGGAGCTACAAATGCACTCAAAAAATAAATACACAAGATTCTAATAGTAAGGAATGAATGGCGCAGTTTCAAACAACTAAAACAAAATACCCTAATTTATAATTAAGTATAGTAACAAATTATAATAGACTAATTGCCTGAAATAAGAATCTATAAATAAGGTAAAATACTTATTTTTTATTTTTTCGATTGGCCCTTCCTCCTGCCCTATCAGGAGCATTTTTCAGCCAATTGCGAATAGCATTATCTATTTCAGAATTTGTCGTGTTTGCTGTTGCCTGGTTTCTTCGAACAGCTCCTCAAAAATATTAAAATGCTGTTGATTGAAGTACCCAATACTTGATGAAAATCCATAATTGATCCAAAAAAGAAATAAATTATGATTTTCACTATATTTTACGAAAATTTTCGTTACATAATATGTTTCGAAACACTGTGCTTTCTTCAGACAAACTAATTTTGAAATAAAAATAAAATAGTTGTCTGAAGAAGGCAGAGTGTGTCGAAACATATTATGTAACGAAAGTTTCGTAAAATAAAGTGAAAATCATAATTTTCTTCTTTGTAAATATTAAAATGGACAAATTAATAAAACATTTTTTTACAAACGTGTTAAAAATTCCACTAGCATTAAAAATGTTAATTTAAGGCACTAGTGCCTTAAAGACCTCATGGCACGCTCCCTTATTTGAAAGAACTTTTAAGGCACTCATGTGAATTGCAGAATTCGCCTCGCTCATTCTGCAAACTTTACATGCGTGCCTTAAAAATGTACTTTCAACACTTTATATCATATTAACATCATTTAAAAAAAATATGTTGGATTTAAAAATTGCTGTTTATTAAAAGCTTAAAATAATTAAATTGTTATAATAAATTGATATTTTCATATCTTACCGTATGTAAGTTTCAAAACATTTACAAGTTTTTGAAAGCTGCCTTTCTCATTTGCCCCTATCCAATTTATATTCAGGGATAGCTCATGGCTCACCAAAAGTGACAAAAGTTTTCTGGTTGTGTCGTTCAAATATCTGCCTCCCAACAAAGAAATTGATGCTTGCTAAAAGAAAATCATTTAGAAAAAAAATAAATGAAACAAAAACCTAAAATTTCAAACTGAATGGGTAATTGCAAATAGCATGCAATTTGAAATACCAGTAAAAGTTAATAAAAACTACTTTTTTAAAATCAAGTTTTTTGTTGAAGTAATCTTCTTCCAATAATGATTCGTTGAATTTTTGAAGCTCCTCGTAATCTTTAAAACGGAGCTGAGCATCTAGTTGTTGGTACTGGTTCAACTTATTATTGTTTAATTCCAAAACCAGGCTTCTAACATCCAATTTAATCGTTTGCATGGTTCCATCATTTCTAAAAATCAATTGTTTTAATATTTACATTTAACAAGCCGATAGAAGCTCTTGTCTCTTACTTTTTTTGGGTCCAGACGCCATAAGTGGTTCAAATAGATTCCAGCAAACTAGGATTTTAAAATTTAATCTAAGTAGGTGTATTCGATTGAGTATGTTACATTAATATCACTTGTACTTACAAATTATTGTTTTGCCCATCATCTAAATAATGCGACTGGGACTGGGACATTTTTATTTTTTACTTGTTGCCTTCCACCTACACTTTCTTGAAATGAGAATACGACACTAACCGCAGCAGCCCGCAGCAGCAGCCTTTCACAAAGAAAAACAAAAATTACCAAATATAATAATTGATAATCATCATTATCACGGCACGCTAATACTCACCTAATATAAAAACAACAAACAACGCGAATAAAAAATATAAAAAAAAACTGATGAACCAAACGCACACAATGGCCGCGCCGCGATGACACTGATAGGATGTCGGATGTCAGTCACAGTCAAAAATGTCAAATCATGCGGCGCGAAATTTAAACGCGAATGACACACGGGCTCACACGCCCAATTTGGTACCGCTTGCTAACCGAACGCGGTCCGGAAGATGGACCATATAGCCGGTAAAACATCCTGCGGTTCAGTTTTGGCACGAAATATGGTCTCCCGGTAGCGAGTGTCCGAGGAGTAGCCACTTTCGGCCCGAAAACATAAAAGCCGCTCTCGGTTTTCCGTTGAGTTTCCGATTAAAAGCCGATTCTTTGTACATTAGGAAAGGTATACCCGAACTGGGCCGACGGAGGTCCAGATCATGGCTACGTCAGCCACCAGAGTACCGTGCGTGCCGCCTGGCGGCCGGATGTTTGCCGATGACGTTTGGTTTGTTGGGCCATTTTCTGTGATGGATGATGGCAACAAGTACATCCTTTTTGTCAGCAAATAGGCTTTTGCCATTCCAGACTGAGAGGCATCCACAACCCCAAGATCATTGGTGGACAACATGTTTTCAACATTTTCCGACCAAGAAAGGAATTTTGAGTGGAAGTTATGCAATAAAGTTTATGAGCTGATGAGTATAAACAAAACCAGAACTACTGCGCTTCAATTGTTTGCGATCAAAAAATAATGTTACAAAATGTAGGATTCGCCCCTGCGTTGCTGCGAGACCGTGACTTTCATTCAAGAAGATTCGGCCGTACTATAGAGTGCTAGTCAAAAGTCCCCTCCCCCCCTCGTATCTTTTGAACGGGTATACTTATAATAATGAAATTTGGAGGGTGGAAATAAACGGATGTATGCTTCTCAACTGGTCATAACAGGTGACGCAATAGTCATCAATGACGTCACAAGGCCACTGTGACCAATAATTTTAAATGGGACCCTATGGCAAGTGACAGCTCGTTTGAAAGGTATTGAAAATACCTATTCAGTCATACCAATTTTGTTAGGGTTTCGGCTGATTTTGATTGATAAATTGAAGAAATACGAAAATTATAGTTTCGCATTTAATTAATAAAGATTTAAGAACCAGTTCTTATAATAAGTGTTCAAAATGTGCTCCATCTACTTCCTGGCAGTAATGCATCCTATTGCTAAACTCTTGTCGTACTCGTCCCAGTGTGTCAGCGGAAATTGCCCTACATTCTTCAACAATTCGTTGTTTCAGAATGGCAATACTGTCAGGTGCTGTAGCGTAAACCTTAGATTTCAAGTACCCCATAGAAAAAATCTAATGGTGTAAGGTCCGGTGACCGAGCTGGCCATCTGATCGAACCTCGTCGTCCAATCCATCTACCACGATATTCTTCATCTAGGTAACGTCTTACTGCACCGTAATAGTGTGCAGGAGCACCATCTTGTTGAAACGTTATTTCCAAGTTGTCGAATTCATCTGGATTATCTTCTAGAATTTCAAGAATTAACGCCTCAATATCATTTTGTAACATCTCCAGATACAATTCACCGGTTAAGTTAGCATTGAGAAAAAGAGGCCCAACTATGTGGTTTCCCAAAATACCTGCCCAAACATTTACTTTTTTCTGGAAATTGAGTATGTTTTTCACGAAAGATGTGAGGATTTGTGTCACCCAATACCTCACATTTTGAGTGTTAACATTTCCATTGAGAAAGAAAGTACTTTCGTCACTAAAACAAATTGTCTGTATGTAGCCTGGTTGTTGGTTCATTTTATTGGACATAGTTTCACAGAATTCTAGTCTTCGGTCGGGGTCATCATCTGAAAGTTGGTGCACCATTTTTAATTTGTATGGATGAAATTTGTTTTAGCCAACACCCTATGTACTGTCCTTTGACTGACTTCACAGATAGACGCAACTTGGGCTGTGGAAGAAGTAGGGTTTACTACCATTTCTCCAATTATGACAATTTTTTTGTCATCACTAATTGTTGGTCGACCAGATCGTTTGGCATCTTGAACACTACCTGATGCTTCAAACTTCCGAAGAAGCTCCCTCAAATAAACCCTCGATATAGGGCGATCGGGTACCTCTCATTAAACAGTCGTTCCGCTGCATGGAAATTGTTTCTACATTCACCAATTATTAAGATAGCTGCTACTTTGTCGGCTACAGTACGTACCATTTTGCCTATGTAAACACTTCTAAACGTCTCGTTAAACAATAGCTTAGGTAAATTTTCAAGGTATAAACACTTTGACAAGTAGAGAATTCAA
This sequence comes from Gonioctena quinquepunctata, assembly GCA_018342105.1. Lineage (NCBI taxonomy): Eukaryota > Metazoa > Arthropoda > Insecta > Coleoptera > Chrysomelidae > Gonioctena > Gonioctena quinquepunctata. The sequence goes on from JAFIRS010000252.1 coordinate 534,774, forward strand.
AACGTCAACCTTTTGGACAATTAACCAGAGGCGTACTTTAAAATCTTTATTAATTAAATGCGAAACTATAATTTTCGTATTTCTTCAATTTATCAATCAAAATCAGCTGAAACCCAAACAAAATTGGTATGACTGAATAGGTATTTTCAATACCTTTCAAACGAGCTGTCACTTGCCATAGGGTCCCATTTAAAATTATTGGTCACAGTGGCCTTGTGACGTCATTTATGACTATTGCGTCACCTGTTATGACCAGTTGAGAAGCCTACATCCGTTTATTTCCACCCTCTAAATTTCATTATTATAAGTATACCCGTTCAAAAGATACGAGGGGGGGAGAGGACTTTTGACTAGCACTGTATAAGCAGGTCACACTCGACAGACGGGAGTTGTGTGAATATTGTTGTACAGAGAAGCAAAGTAGTTCAAGGTGAAGTATATTCAGTGCAGTGCATTCTGAATTGTACAAGTATTGTATTGTCAGAGTATTGTATTGTCAGAGGTTAACATTGTGTTGTGTTTCAAAGTGGGATGAACAAACACTGAATTTATTGGACTATTTTTTATTGCAATTGAAAAAACGACGCCCAGTTTCGTAACAATAACTAATTGTAAAAGAATCATTAGAGCTTTGACGTCACTACACAAAATGGAATGACTGCAGTGAGACAAAGGTAGACACAAATGTTTCTGAGGGAAAGAAAACAAACTATTCACATATATGAACTTTGAAAACCATAAACACCTAGTTTCGAAGTCACGTAAATAAAATAGTGTATGGTACGGATGGTGCGCTTTTGACCGTCATTTGATATTCATGTGTTGGAAATACACAAGAACAAATAAGCATTTTCTGCAAACTCCGAATCTCATGAATCCCAAACTCGTGGAGCAAACCATTTGAGGTCTTATTGTCTGGCTGAACAAATCACAAATGAATTCTCTGATGTTAGACTTTACAACTTCTTGCCTCAAGAGTAGAGGATTCTGAATTAAAACCATTTCAAATTGATATTTCAAAAGGCATATTCTCAATCATTGTTTTATTCCATCAACGATTATCTGAGTACGCCTGTACTTCTCGATAATGTTTGTTAGTGATAATCTGTATATATTTTGATGTTTTCTTGTTTGTGTTGTTTGAACTATGTCATATTACTCACATTTTCGTATTCGAATGACTTGCCATAAACATATTTGTTACTTGGTCTCATGAAGCTATTGGTAAATATAAAGTTACTCTACACATGCACTCTGAATATAGGAAATAAACTTTTCTCGCGTGTTTTTGCCTCCTGAACACGAATCCGGAAGAAAAATGTGGCGGTCTCATATCGTTCCCGACTTGGAGAACTTAAAAAAAAAATAACCTCATTTTCAAGCACCGTTTCCTCACACAAAACTCACTCAAAATGCCTCCTTCTTTTTATCAGCATAAACAATACACCCTAAATCACTTATTTTCGGCACAACTTTGCACAAAATATCGTCGTTTTTATCGAAAAAATCCTCGATCTTACACAGTTCCAAATAAATAAATTTCACACTTTGACACATGGAATTTAGTAACTTTGCTTTATTTTTCATGTTGGTGATAAATGAAACACCGCCAACTTTTCAAATGTGAGCAATAGTTTCCCCTTCATTTATGTGTGCAATTGTTGTGGGCAGTGATTCATATCTGCTCAATTCAGCTTTTAGACTAGTCGAGAAGACTGCGAAAAATAGTTGCAAGTCTCCAAAAAATATAAATAAATTATGGTTCCGTTGGAAAAAAAAAAATAGTAAATGCGGAGAAGACTGTGGTCATCCAATTCTTTGGTAAGAAAGCTACAGAGTCACATATTACTGTGAAAATTAATAATATCAATACACCATATTGATATTTTAATATATTGATATAATATTAATACACCATAATATTATTAATACACCATATTAATATAATACATATTAATACACCCTTCGGAAACATCAAAATTTTTAGGTACATACATAGACACCGGTTTGAAATGGCAAGATCATATCAATCATGTATGCAAAAAATCAAAATCGTTTTTACGCTATGCTCCAGCTCAAAAAAAATTTGGATGTAAATAATCTTCAAGACGTCACCAACCTAGAGGATGGCGGAATAATTACTGATGTCATGAAGGAAGTCATTAAAATACCCCCCAGACCGTCTGAAGCCGAAAAAGCTGCGGGAGGGGGGGACACGGGAAACGACACTACTAACAACAGCGACAAAAGTTCCATTGGTAGCGACGGAAGCCAGGTCAACCGAACGACACAAGAAATCACTAACGTGGAGAAGAGACCGAAAAGCTCACAACAAAAAGCTTCAAGTGACAGAGAGTTCAAAACCTCCACCCCTAAGCTGTGGAAAAGGTCAAGTAGGATCGTGTTAGCAGACTACAATACCAGAGATCGAAAAGATATAAAGAAGAACGAAAAAGTAGCACAACAGGACAAACCGGATACAGAGGTCAAAGGAGAAAAAGGACTAAAGAAACGTAGAATGAGTCCAGAAGAAGCGGAAGAAAAAACCGAAGACTACTACAAAAGGTCAAAAATAAAGGTGAAGGAAGATACCCCCCCAAAACAGTGTGCATGTGGGGGGACAGCATTCAAGCATAAGTATCTATTACATGCGGAAGACTACACGAAAAAATACATGTGCGTAGGCACCATAATGGATACCGTGAAAGAATATGGATCAATCTCATCACGGAAAAAGAACACGATAGAATACAAAAGTGATAGAAACAAATGAAAAGTTCAACAGCCAATACTACATAGAGGGATAAGCAAATGGAAATAGTTGAAAACAATTCCATAAATGAAAGGCAGAACATTCAGCGGCAGAAAAGCAGAAAACTCCGCAACTAATCCGAAGCATACAGGTTGGACATAACAAAATTCAACACGGAAAAGGAAAAGAAAAATAGAAAAAAGAGAGAGGGAGAAACTAAGAGACCTGAGAAAGAAAGAGCTTGAAAAATCCAACAGGGAAAGCTCGCAAAATAAAAGAGAAGAGGAAAAGGTCAAAAAAATCATTAAAAACTATATATCAGATAAGGACCTGATAGAAGCAGGACCATCGAGAAGAGGAAACACTGATTTCTCAAGTCAAAACTCCCAAACGGAAGAGACAAGTGGTCACACAGACAGAGACAGGCCTAGGGGTAAACAAACAGACAGGAGCAAGGGAAAAGCGCAAGCGATAGAGAGGAAGCACTGCAGCAAGCGAAGGACGAATACAACGAAATAGAAGAGGACATCAAGAATGAAGCCAGGAAACTGACAAATAAGGCAGTTCTCAAAAAGCGTGACAGCTACGTCACAAATAGAGTGGACGATCTCCCATACACGGCATTTGCAGAAGGAGACACGAATATCATCTATAGACACTACTATGAAAAAAAAAAAAAAAATCATAGATCTAAAGAGAGGAAATAAATAAAAATCAGGCCCTGACTCGCCAACGAGAAACGGGAAGTTCATGATGGTTGAGAATAAACGCTCACAGACCCCGAAAAAGACAAACGTAAGTCTGAAAAACCCAAAAGGCAAAGAGATACCCAGGAAATTGGACAAACTGAATAAAAGATCAAGTTACAACCTAGAGTTAGCTAATAAATATGATGTATTAGCTAACACGAGTATAGACGAACAGGAAACAGACAGAGGCACCGAATCAGATATACCAAGTCAAAGTCAGAGCCAACACACGCCCCAGAAGAGGAAAAATGGCAGGAAAAGGAAAATAGCGGCCAGAAAGAGAGAAGCTGAGCAATCGAATGTGAACGAAAGCCAGAAGGGAACGGACGGCGAAACCGATATGGGTAACCCTGCAAACAGGAACAAAGCCAAAAATACAGGAAAAAAATATCCAAGAGAAGCTGACCGAAAAAACATGCCCCAAATTGTAATCGATGGCATCCTGCCAGTCAGTGAGGCCACCATGAAGTTACTCGAAAAAGAAATGGAGAGAGGCTACGACCTCAAATATAGCAAAAAAGAAACAGTTTTTATGACATACTGTGAGAAGGACCACAAAAGAGCTTCTGAAATTCTCAAGCAAAGCAACCAACAATTTTACTCATTTACCACCAAAGGGGACAAAACCCATACCTTTCTATTGAGGGGCCTAGAGAACAATCCGGAATCGGACGATATAAAGGGAAGTCTCGAAAGCCAAGGCATAGAGGTTAAAGGCGTAAGAAAAATGAAAAAGGCTGTTTATCGTAGCAACCACTTCAAAAACTACATTGAGCCTCCTAAAAAGTAGAGTTAAAACTATCATGCACGCAATCGTATCATGGGAAATCATGAGATACGATAAGCGCATAGTCCAATGCCATAGGTGCCAGCAGTGGGGGCATGCAACAAGCAATTGTAGCAGAGACCCGAGGTGCGTAAAGTTTACAGAGCAACACCACACAAGAGAATGCACGAAGCCAAAGGAAACCCCTGCCGAATGCTGCAATTGCTTGGGAAGCACCCAGCCAATGCCCAAATCTGCGGAGGTATACCCTCAAAAAAAGCTGGAGTTCATGGACAAAAAGATTGGAAGTACAAGCAGCTAGCAGGCAGCCAAGGTATGTACCCAGCACCTCAGGTGGAAAATGAGTGGCTGAAAAGGAGGGAGAGCACCAAACAGGCGTTATACTATCCAGCAAGGGAAAATGGAGGGGAGACGAGAAGAGGGAACGCTTAAGGGCAAGCTCATCCCCAACAAGTTAACAAGGAAGAGTCGAGAAGAGAGCACGCCAGGAATCCCCCGGTGCTGCTCCATCCAGACCAGAGGGAACCAACCCACCCCAGGAGAGGAGGCGACCTGCCGCCTATCCAGGTCGGAAGGAGGATCCAGGCAACGGAAGGATCCCCCCCCCCATTCCTTATACCCCAATACCTCAAAGTAACCCAGGTAAGAACGCAAGAAATGGCAAGTTACGAGAAACCCGGTGCATAAAGATAACTTTATGCAGCTTGGGGTGGAGGTAACTGAGCTCATTATTGCGAATACAAATGAGGTGTGGAATCGTAAACTCGAAAACCTCAACGTCAGGGACCACTCACTATGGGATATGACCAAAAGGGTCCAAAGCATTAAGAGAGCCCATACCAGCCATGGTGAGCGGCCCTGGCGATCGGTGGCAGAGCTGCAGGAAAAAGCTGATTTATTCGGGGAATATTTCAGCAATGTACACGTATAGAAGCGGATAACCAATAGAACACACGAGAATCAGAATGGGCAAATAACATTAAAACACACCAGCGGTGATTCTGGCACCCGCAGAGCTCCAAGGAGTCCCAGCAAGCTACGAGGAGGTTCTGGGGGTGATCAGAAAGTTACCCCGGAATAAAGCGCCAGATATTGATAAGTTGGACGCCATCCTGCTTAAAAACCTGCCGAGGAAACCACTGGTTCAGTTGCTATACATAATTAACGCAATCCTAAAGTGGCAACACTACCCAGATTGTTTAAAAAAGGCAGAAGTAATTCCCTTGTTAAAACCGGGAAAGAACAAGAACAAGATAGAAAGCTACAGGCCCATCTCGCTTCTCAGTGTGGTGGCCAAAGTGGTGGAGAAGATAATACTGAAACGTGTTGTGGAATTTGAGGAAGAGCAGAAAATTATCCCGCCTGAGCAATTCGGGTTCAGGGGAGGTCATTCAACGACATCCCAAGTAGCCCGAGTTGTTCACGGGGTGAAGGAAGCCTTCCACAGAGACCACAACACGGTTATGGTCCTGTTGGACATGCAGAAAGCATTCGACACTGTCTGGACAGAGGGATTAATCACTAAAATAGCAGAGGCACGCATGCCTTTTTACCTCGTCAAAGTCATAGAATCCTACCTTACGGGCGGACTTTTAGGTTAATGTGAACGGCACAAGTTCGCCAGAGCATGCGGTTGGAGCGGGTCCGCAAGGGTCTTCTCTGTCGCCATCCTGTATTCGCTATATACACATGATTTCCGACTCGCTCGAACGAGTACGGCTATGTTCGCGGATGATACCGCGATCTATGCCCACCCGTTCTATAGCGAAGTGGCTGCAAAACAGCTCCAGATTCATCTGGATCGGCTGATCGTACCCTATATAGCGAAGAACAAGATAAAGCTTAATTCGAATAAAAGAGGTCGTTAATTTCACGAGGAAACGAACCAACGTGAAGATCCTCGGAAATTAAGGGTTGAAAATAGCATTGTGACGGAGAAGCCCTCAGTGAGATACCTGGGGGTGGATCTGACAGACGTATGACCTTGCATAAGCACGTAACGTTAGCGTTGCAGAGGGGGGCGGCCGCAATCAAGCGAACGTATCCCCTCATTGCACGCAACTCTAACTTATCTCTAAATAATAAAGTACGCATCTACAAACAGATAATTAGACCTGCAATGACATACGCCTGCCCAGTGTTCTGCAGCGCATCGAAAACACAGATATCGAGACTCGAAAGGCTGCAGAATAAAGCACTTCGCATAGTTACCAACAGTAATAGATACATTCGGCTGGATGATCTGCGTGAACTGGCCGAAGTAGAGAAACTTTCGGACTTCATCTTGAAGTTATCAGACAGATTCTATAGATATCACACACCTAAAAGTCCGCTCACGGCGGGAATCACGAACATTAGAATAAACCAACATCGTAAACACGGCGTAATATTCGAAAAAACCACCTTGTATAACGAAGTCGATTGATTAGTAAAAGTAATTACGCACCAACAGACTGAACCCACAATAGGGACATAGTTCAATTACTAGAAGCTGGTTTTTTAATTAAAGAATTTTTCCAGTCATAAAGGCATTAAATAAAAACACCCTATTGATGATAAAAGCTGGAATTTTTTAAGAACAAAGCAAAAAGCATAAAGACACATAAGCTCATGCAGGAGGTGTCTTCAACTAACCATTACCGTTAAAAGACCATTCTGGTATAACTGACACAACTGCTAACACCAGCAGAGACCACCCCTTCGCCCCCTTGGGAGGGCAAGTGGGTGATCTAACAGTTCCTTTCCTCTCCCTACCCATCTCGAAGAGGACAAACAAGAAGAACTGTTGTATTGTAAATTTGTATATAGTAGATAAGGTTTTTATTGTGAAACGATTTGTAACAATAAATATATTTTGGTTTGGTTTTGGTAGCGAGTGTCCGAGGAGTAGCCACTTTCGGCCCGAAAACATAAAAGCCGCTCTCGGTTTTCCGTTGAGTTGCCGATTAAAAGCCGATTCTTTGTACATTAGGAAAGGTATACCCGAACTGGGCCGACGAAGGTCCAGATCATGGCTACGTCAGCCACCAGAGTACCGTGCGTGCCGCCTGGCGGCCGGATGTTTGCCGATGGCGTTTGGTTTGTTGGGCCATTTTCTGTGATGGATGATGGCAACAAGTACATCCAGACTGAGAGGCATCCTCAACCCCAAGATCATTGGTGGACAACATGTTTTCAACATTTTCCGACCAAGAAAGGAATTTTGAGTGGAAGTTATGCAATAAAGTTTATGAGCTGATGAGTATAAACAAAACCAGAACTACTGCGCTTCAATTGTTTGCGATCAAAAAATAATGTTACAAAATGTAGGATTCGCCCCTGCGTTGCTGCGAGACCGTGACTTTCATTCAAGAAGATTCGGCCGTACTATATAAGCAGGTCACACTCGACAGACGGGAGTTGTGTGAATATTGTTGTACAGAGAAGCAAAGTAGTTCAAGGTGCAGTATATTCAGTGCAGTGCATTCTGAATTGTACAAGTATTGTATTGTCAGAGTATTGTATTGTCAGAGGGTAACATTGTGTTGTGTTTCAAAGTGGGATGAACGGACACTGAATTTATTGGACTATTTTTTATTGCAATTGAAAAAACGACGCCCAGTTTCGTAACAATAACTAATTGTAAAAGAATCATTAGAGCTTTGACGTCACTACACAAAATGGAATGACTGCAGTGAGACAAAGGTAGACACAAATGTTTCTGAGGGAAATAAAACAAACTATTCACATATATGAACTTTGAAAACGATAAACACCTTGTTTCGAAGTCACGTAAATAAAATAGTGTATGGTACGGATGGTGCGCTTTTGACCGTCATTCGATATTCATGTGTTGGAAATACACAAGAACAAATAAGCATTTTCTGCAAACTCCGAATCTCATGAATCCCAAACTCGTGGAGCAAACCATTTGAGGTCTTATTGTCTGGCTGAACAAATCACAAATGAATTCTCTGGATGTTAGACTTTACAACTTCTTGCCTCAAGAGTAGAGGATTCTGAATTAAAACCATTTCAAATTGATACTCAAAAGGCATATTCTCAATCATTGTTTTTATTCCATCAACGATTATCTGAGTACGCCTGTACTTCTCGATAATGTTTGTTAGTGATAATCTGTATATATTTTGATGTTTTCTTGTTTGTGTTGTTTGAACTATGTCATATTACTCACATTTTCGTATTCGAATGACTTGCCATAAACATATTTGCTACTTGGTCTCATGAAGCTATTGGTAAATATAAAGTTACTCTACACATGCACTCTGAATATAGGAAATAAACTTTTCTCACGTGTTTTTGCCTCCTGAACACGAATCCGGAAGAAAAATGTTGCGGTCTCATATCGTTCCCGACTTGGAGAACTTAAAAAAAAATAACCTCATTTTCAAGCACCGTTTCCTCACACAAAACTCACCCAAAATGCCTCCTTCTTTTTATCAGCATAAACAATACACCCTAAATCACTTATTTTCGGCACAACTTTGCACAAAATATCGTCGTTTTTATCGAAAAAATCCTCGATCTTACACAGTTCCAAATAAATAAATTTCACACTTTGACACATGGAATTTAGTAACTTTGCTTTATTTTTCATGTTGGTGATAAATGAATCACCGCCAACTTTTCAAATGTGAGCAATAGTTTCCCCTTCATTTATGTGTGCAATTGTTGTGGGCAGTGATTCATATCTGCTCAATTCAGCTTTTAGACTAGTCGAGAAGACTGCGAAAAATAGTTGCAAGTCTCCAAAAAATATAAATAAATTATGGTCCCGTTGGAAAAAAAAATAATAGTAAATGCGGAGAAGACTGTGGTCATCCAATTCTTTGGTAAGAAAGCTACAGAGTCACATATTACTGTGAAAATTAATAATATCAATACACCATATTGATATTTTAATATATTAATATAATATTATACACCATAATATTATTAATACACCATATTAATACACCCTTCGGAAACATCAAAATTTTTAGGTACATACATAGACACCGGTTTGAAATGGCAAGATCATATCAATCATGTATGCAAAAAATCAAAATCGTTTTTACGCTATGCTCCAGATTAAAAAAAATTTGGATGTAAATAATCTTCTAGACGTCTTTTATGCAATGGTGAACTCAGCACTTTCCTACAATGTTCTTCTGTGGGGTAATGGAACGAATATCGATCGGGCTTTTATTGGTCAAAAACGCATAATTCGACTCATATATGGTCTACGTTATACAGAATCACGTAGAGTTATTTTCAAAAAATACAAGATTCTCACACTACCTGCCATTTACATTTACCATTGTGTCATATATGTAAAGAAACATGAATCCGAGTTTGAAACAAATCGTGATCTTCATACCTACCCTACAAGGAGCCATCGAGGACATGGCTCAGTTGGTTAGAGCGTATGGCTAGAAATCATGAGGTCGTGGGTTCGACTACCACTTCTTTAATTTAATAATTTGTCCAATATTCCACAATTTCCTTTTTCATGTATTTCGCTCGGACACAATTTCCCACTTTCATATTATATATTTGGCAAAATCTTATCAGTGGTTAATCTTCTTTTGAAATCGCCAGTCGACGATGATTTAGAGTGATAGGTATGGGTCTTGACGGCCATTGATAAGTACTTTCGATCTTCGATTCATTCTAACATGCACATTAAATTATGGAAGGAAATTATTCACAAGTGTGTGTTGATTCCTATGTCCTCGATGGCTCAGTTGGTTAGAGCGTATGGCTAGAAATCATAAGGTCGTGGGTTCGACTCCCACTTGAGGATGCTTTTTCTTTAATTTAATAATTTGTCCAATATGCCACAATTTCCTTTTTCATGTATTTCTCTCGACACAATTTCCCACTTTCATATTATATATATATATATATTAGTTAACAAAAAAACCAGAGTAATATTGTTAAAAAATTTGTTTTATCCATATGTTTTGCTTCTGCTGAGTTCGCATCAAACGAAGGCATTTAATACAATTCGAAAACAAAATTTTGGGACATTTTTTATAAATTGTTTATAAACAAATTTATTAGTTTAAAATTTAAAAATTTTTTTTTGCCATTTTGTTGTTTTCCTTAGAAAAAATTATTTTTGTTTATAATAGTTTTTTATATTTCCATTATTTAAATAATTAGTTAATTTTTTTTTCTTTAAAAACCATAATTGGCATTTTTCAGTAAAATAATGAAAAATAAAAAAGAAATATTTAAAAATCAATTCTTAACAATTTGTTATGAACAAATTCCAAATCTCATTATATTTTTTTCTGAAACTACTAAAAATTACAAAAACAACCATATGCAACAAAGTGTCGGATTTTCTTTAACATTTTTTATTAAAATTATGGTATAACATTTTTTCCGTCACTTTGTTGCATATGGTTGTGTTGTAATTTTTGGTAGTTTCAGAAAAAAAATATAATGAGATTTGGAATTTGTTTATAACAAATTGTTAACTTAATAATTATTTTTATTTTTTGTTATTCTATTGAGAAATGCCAATTATGATTTTTAAAGGAAAAATAAATTCTTAACTAATTATTTAAATAATGGAAATATAAAAAAATGATTATAAACAATAAGAAAATGTTTTTTAGATGAATATTGTTTTAAAAAATCATTTTATTCTATAGACAACAAAATGGCATTTTTTTTTATTATTAAACTAATAAATTTGTTTATAAACAATTTATAAACAAATGTTCTAAATTTTTTTTTTAATGTTATTAAAATCCTCCGATGCAAAAACAGCAATAGCAAAACATATGGATACAAAAAAATTTTTTACCAAAACTTTTTTATTTATAAGTTTTTGTTGACTTCAAAAAAGTATAATAAACTAATTAAACAATTTTAAAAAAATATATAACGCGATCTTGTCAAGTTTATATATATATATATATATATATATATATATATATATATATATATATATATATATATATATATATATAAGAAGGGCTCCACGAGCGAAAATTTTATTAGAGCTATTATTTAAACAATTATGCAGTTTTTTATGATAACCGAGGTACGAAAAATAAGGACTAATTAACAAATGCTTAACTAGTTGAAAAATCAACTTAAATCTTTTTTTCCAACTGGAGCTTGTTCCTTCAAGTGTTAAAAATACCATAATTTATTCAATTTTTTTTATTTATATTCAATACTATAAAAAAAATGTGGTGTTCTTTTTAGAGTCGGCGCGCGCATGCCGTAGCGGTCGAGGGATTCCTATTTTCAGCGTTAAATTAAAATTATAAATAATGGAGATAGAGTTCCATGAGTCGACACTTTTTTATTGGAAATATCCTCCCCTTTAAGAATAATTTTTACGATTTTTACCATCGATTATAGTTAATCTCAAAAAACTTTTTTGTTTTGTTTTTGTTAACAACTGCAATTTTTGTCAGCAAAAAAAAACAAAAAATTGTCTTTCTCAGAATCGTATCGCAAATCGAATGAGCTATTGCTCATATTTCTTGGAGACTTGGAACTATTTTTCGCAGGAAACCTACTTCTCGAGTAGACTATTTACTAATGAGGTTGTACTAACGTACGCTAACTGTATTTTTTTCAATGCAATTCTTTAATTTACTTGTACAAAGTACAAACACGAGAACTTAGTTACAGTAGCTACTATTAGGAGTGTCGCAACGTATTTCCTTTTTAACTTGTTGTGTTTTGAAAATTAGACATTCAAAGAATGCTTTTGTTTTCTCATACACCAATGAGCCTTTTTCCTCAAGTACGAAAAATTCCCCACTAGCAGCGCTAGTAGTCGGGTAGGGACAAACATTACCTAACTCACATTAAAATACATGTAAAAATAAACGGCAAAAAAAGTTTTTGGCAGAAGACAACGTTCCAGGAGCCAAATTAAAATTTGTAAATGTGAAGTATAATAATAAAGCAACATTAAACCGGTGGATTGCTTGTCGAAACCTTAAAATTTCAAGAAAAAATAATTAATTAATTACATTGAATATGATTCAAAAGGTCATTTTTAGGCACCGTTTTCGCGCACGAGAATCGCTCACAACACCAAATCACTCATTTTCGGTACAACTTTGCACAAAATGTAGCCGGTTTTATCGAAAAGATATTCCTTCTTCAACATTTGCACCTAACCTAACTTTTCACATTTACTTTCAAAGGAGAAAAGTTAGTATTGTTTCAATAAAACCGGCTATACTGGTGTTGTAGTTAAGGCTGGTGAAAAGAAGGAGGCATTGTGAGTGATATTTCTGCGCGAAAACGGTGCCTAAAAATAACCTCTTGAAGAAGGAAAAAGTCAATGTATTTTGAAAAGGGTATGAGACCGTCGCGTGTTCGTGTTCAGGAGGAAAAACACGTAAGAAAAGTAAAACCGCTATTTTCAGGGAGTATGAGCACCATCCCTTAACATTTACCTAACATACTTTACTAAACGTTGCAGAAACTGGATCATGATTTTCTTCAGTTGGACCTTTACCACCAATAAAATGTTTAGAGCAAACATATGAATATTCATTTATTTTTCTTTTGTTAAATCCACTCTCCTCGAAGTATGGATCCATTCATTACATCTAACCCCATCAATGAGAGGTATTACGAATGGTATAAAAAACACATTTTCCTCTGGATATCGATTATCCAAAGAACAGTTCGCAAAACTACAATGTTTTGATGGCATTGTAGTTATTAAAAAAACAATTTTTTATTTACTTAATTATTTTAAATAATTCAACTGTATCACCCAAATGACACTATATTAAATGGAGAAGGTTCGATGATTGTCCCTACCACAAGTGCTGCCACTATTTTCTCAGGAAAAAGGCTCAATGAGAAAATATTATTGTGATGTAAAAATTGGGCATTCCAAAGAATGTTTTTGTTTTCTCATACACCAATTGAGTGGAGATAAAGCAAACAAAAACACTCACTTCACTAAATTATTTTTTCTAAACTTGGTTCTCAAAACCACACACACGTGTTTCAGTATAAAATAGGTTCTTCAGGTGGAGATCATACTAACTGTATCATGTTCAACCTGATACATCGTGATTGTTGACCTGAAGAAGCCATTGTATAGCGAAGCACGTGTCGTGGTTTTGTAAAACCAGTTTAGTGAAAATCATTCAGTGAAGTGAGTATTTTTGTTTGCTGTAATATGGATTTTCATCAATCATCGGCCGCATGTCTCGAAACACTGCGTCATCAGAATTTCATGAATTTGAGAAAGCAACACGCTTAAGTTCCGTATTGAATGAGTTTACAGCGCTCGCCAAGAATTTCGTGGAGAACCTTGTAGAAGCTCTCGATGATTTATCATCAATACTTTTCAGCTAGCGCATCTGCTAGCTCAACAAATGAACTTTGAGGCTGGGATCCACAGTTTGAACGTTTGACATTCTCGACTCTCTTTTAGAGGACTGAGTTTTCACAAGATTAGACCCACGAAATAATCGGAGGTTAGGTCGACTACAGGTACAGTGGAAACAAATACAATTCAAGGATATATTGGAACGTAGTTCCTTATCGCGCGTTGCGAAAGAGGGCTAGACGGAATAAATTAAGACCAAAAGTTGTAACGAGACTTTCGCTATGGCGTGCGCGTGTTTCTCTGTCTGTCTCTATCTCTCTCTCTCTCATAGAAAGCAAGCCAGTTATTTTCGTTTCGTCTTTCTATTTCACATTGAACAGTGTGGTGTCGCGACGATTATTTTTGTTGAGTGTATACAGGTTTTTTGTACCTAATAAATAATGAAAAATTACAACAATAATGAATCCTGACAGTGTTTCTGCACAAGTTCCGGATATTGCTGATGGAGTTAGGTAAGTAGAGATTTTATACAGACAATAATAAATGCTTATGTATTTTTAGCAAGTACGCATCATAACCTCTCTTTACTATTGTGCTAACCAAGTCATACGCGTTATAATCTCTCCATTATTGTGTGTTTAGCAAGTGTACTCGTCATAACTTTAATAAATTTAAAAGCAAATTATATTTTAATATTACAATATTAATGCGTATGCATTTAGCAAGCCGTGCGTGTTCTAACCTATACGCTGTTGTGTTTACGAAGTCGAGAGAGTATATATATATATATATATACAGTGACCGGCAGAAAGTACGCATCATATGGGAATTTTTTTTAATATAATATTTTGACAAATGTCGATACATGCAATCGCTTCTGCATAAAAAAAACCCCAAAAGATGTTGTAAAGTGCCGTTCGTCTTTTCTTGTTTGGCGGGAAATTAAAAAAATTTAAAATTGTGTCTCAAAACACACTTATTTGAGAAAATATTGAAAAATTTTATTTGGAAAAGTTGTTTAGAACGACATTTTATAGCTATGTACAAGTTTGGAAAAAAATCTGAGTTGAAAAAACAAAAATCAATTTTTGCCATAAAAAAATTTCAATTTGGAAAAATACATTTCTGACAAAGAAACTCATTAGTAAAGCCCAAGAGTAATATTTTGAATAATATTTTGTAAAGATTCACCAGCTACTTCTATTTTATTCGAAGAAAATTTTAAATCTGTGGATTTGCCATGTGTTCAGCTGCTTCATCACAGAAATATCTTCAGGACATTATAATCCCGATACTGTTTATTACTGACAAAGAACCATGTATCTACAGAATTTTAATATGAATTTTTCATCATAATGTCCTGGAGATATTTCAGTGACCTCTTATGAAGCAGCTGAATACATGGCAAATCCATAGATTTCAATTTTTTTCCGAATAAAATAGAAGTAGCTTGCGAATATTAACAAAATATCATTTGAAATATTATCGTTGGCCTAACTAATGAGTTTCTTTGTCTAAAATGTATTTTTCCAAATTGAAATTTTTATTATGGCAAAAAATTGATTTTTATTTTTTTCCTCAGATTTTTTTCAAAACTTGTACATAGCTATAAAATAACGTTCTGAA